>JAJOZX010006848.1:60000-165000 GCA_023014485.1 Bathynomus jamesi
AATATTTTGGGGGAGGACAGTTGAAGGTTAAATTTCCCCCCTTTTTAAACACATGATCAGATGTTTTGAAAGATTTCAACTAAAAACAATAAAAAAATGAAAATAAAAACTAATCGTATATTTTTTCGCCGAGTCTACATTTATGAAGGCGATATCATTTCGTAATAGTACACATAAGTACAAATTAAGTACACGACTGAGTACGTATTAATTTTGGTTCATTACAATTACGATTACAATTATGGATTACTTCATATTCACTTATTGTTTAATTATAGTTCTATTAAAGTACATTCTTACATTATAAATTAAATCATTACATTTAATTACAGTTTCAATGAAGTACATTACGTTATATTAAATTAAAGTATTACAGTTAATTACAATTTTGGCAATTTGTTAATTGACATATTTAATACTGAAGTAATCTGAATAGGTAATACAATTTAAATAATGGAGAGTTCTCCTTTCTTCTATAATTTACAGGGGATTAACAACAATGTTACATATTTATAGTTAACAATAATTACGCCAAATTATGTCAAATATATTAGAAGAATGGTTGGTTATTATAGTTTGAAAGCTAATTAGCCAGCGATGAGGAAAGCGGAGAAACAATACGGTGTACTTTTCATTTGAAAGTACACGGACATTAATGATAACGTAACACATAAGTAACGGAATTTGAATGACAATTAGGTAGAAGTAGTAAGTACAGGTAATGAGAACGTGGATAACTATGTGCCTAAGTAGATAATAACTAGTAGACTGGCAGGGAACAATATGGTATATATTATAATATAACATACATCTTAACGTTATAAATTGGTAGCAGAGGCAAGAGAGAAGAATTCGAATTCAGAGGCTCGCTTTTGACGACGTAATCGGAATTCGACCCTTCGTCTCAGCAATAATAAACAACTTGCGAGAGGTGAAATAATAAAAGAAAATAAAACGTAAAAAGAATACATGTACGTAATCATGATCGTCAATAGACATGTACGACTGCACACAGTAGTGTACACATATCATTCGTCACACAATAGGTTGTGTGCGTAATATAGACACGAGTAAACATAGACTGATAAGTTGATAGGGCATAAGTAGACAATAGGTAGATGAATGAATAAGTAATAAAATTAATAAAGGATAGCGGTCAAGAAAGAACATGAATGTAAGAATGAGTATGGTTGAATAATGATATTTATACTACATAACACCACAACATTATTACTAAAGAATTTACCAACATTGAATACGGAAGATGTCCAAATACTAAGAACGTGATTCAGTGTACAAAGTATGGGAAACGTAAAGAGAACAAAGTTATTTTGTGACGTCATAGTGTATGTCATTATTAGAAAAGATGAATTAGAGAAATACAGTAATGAATAAAGACGTACAAATCGAAATTCTATCCAAAAACTCGCTTAGGCGATTTTGGTTTCTTATGTAAAAATGAACATTCAAACATAAAACTATAAGAACATAAGTACTGCATGAGACAATGAATCCATGTAATGATGGGTATAGGAATTGTTCATTGTTCACTTTTTACATATATATATATATATATAATATATATATATATATATATATATATATATATATAAATAATAAATATATATATATATTATAAATATATAAATAAATAAATATATATATATATAAATAAATATTAAATAAATAAATTATATATATATATATATATATATATATTTATTTATATATATTTATATATATTTTATATTTACATATTTATATATATATTTATTTATTATTTATTATTTATTTATATATATTTATATATATATATTTATATATATATATTTATATATATTTACATATATATATATATTTACATATATTTATATATTTATATATATTTATATATATATATATATTATATACCTTACCTTGAACCTTATGTTGTTTCGTGTGTTGGTCTCTCTTCACACCGAGGTCAAGCGGTGGCCCCGCCTCTAGGTCTGGCTGGTGGAGGAGTGTACTTTCTTGTGCTCTCCACCGTACATAGCAGGCACGCCCGGCTCATATCTGGTACTGTCCTGATCCAGGCATCCAGTCTTTTCTTGAAGACTTCAACTTTGACCCCCGTTACGTTTCTGAGGTCCTTAGGAAGTTGGTTGAAAAGTCTTGGCCCCTGACAACCAAGCTATTTTCCTTCAGGTTGAGGAGGTCCCTTGTCGTGCTTTTAATTTGGGAACACTACACATTCTGCCTTTCCTATTTTCCAGTGTTGTTTGAATGGTAATTGGCTTTAGTTTTAGGTTTGGTACCAGTTTTTCGATCATTTTCCATATGTAGATTTGATGTACCTCTCTCTTCTTCTTTCCAGTGAGTACAGATTTAGTTTACGTAGTCTTTCCCAGTAGTTGAGTTCTTTGCAGCCATCAATCTTGGCTGTGAAATGCCTTTGCGTTCTTCTAGTTTTATTAGTTTCTTCCTTTTATATGGGGACGTCAAAACTGAGCAGTATTCAAGTTTTGGTATAATCAGTGTTTTAGCAGGGGAATCATTACTGTCCTGTCCTTCTCTTGAACGTTCTTAGAACCTGTCCGCGACTCTTTTTGCTTTATTTATCGCTATCTGATTTGTGTTTCGAATTTCGCATCATCTGTCATTATTATCCCGAGATCAATCGCTTTCATGCTTCTCTGAATTTCCTGTCTATCTGGAGCATAATATGCAGTCTGTTTAAGTTCTTCTTTCTACCTATCCAAGAGTTGAATTTCTCGGCGTTGAATGACATGTTGTTGTCTTCTGACCATTTGTATATTTTGTTCGTGTCCCTCTGCAAGGCCTCCACGTCATGTACATCGCTGATTTTTCTGCTGATCTTTGTATCGTCTGCAAAGGATGTTACTATACTATTGCTGTTTTACTCCGCTGTCTATGTCTGTTAGCATGATAATGAACAGGAGTGGGGCCAGTACTGTCTCTTGTGGTTACTGAGCTGCGTACTTCCGATTCTGATGATGATATACCTTGAATTTTGACGACCTGCAGACGATCACTAAGGAAGTTGTAGATCCATTTTCCCACTTTGCCTGTTATTCCCATGTCTTTAATTTTATGTCCTATTATACCGTGGTCACATTTATCGAAAGCTTTAGCAAAATCTGTGTATATAACATCATAGTTGTCATTGCCTTCCAATGCATCTAGGATATTGTTGTAGTGCTCTATTAGTTGTGATAGGCATGATCTTCCTGATCGGAATCCATGCTGATTTTCGTTGAATCTTTCCCGTGTCTCCAGGAAATCATAAATTTTCTCTCTAACTATTCTTTCAAATACTTTGGTGAGGTGGGACGTCAATGACACTGGTCGATAGTTCTTTGCTTGAGATCTGTCCCCTCCTTTTATATAGGGACAATGTTTGCTCTTTTCAAGATGCTCGGTATTTCCAGTGTCTCGGGATCTTCTCCATATCCAGTATAAAGGTGTAGCTATTTCATTTTTACAGTTTTAATCAATAATGCGTTCCAATTGTCGGACCTGCAGCTGAATGTAGTTTCATTTGTTCTATAGCTCTCGCTACATCTTCTGGTGTAAACTCAAAGTCTGTTATATACTCTCCTTGCAATTCCTCTTCAAAGAATGCATTATGTCAGGTATCGCTTGTCACTTTTTGGGGTACTGAAAACTGATTCATATTGAGCTCTCAATGTATCAGATATTTCTTTTGGATCGTCGGTTAGTTCATTATTTCCCGTCCTTAAGGGCCCAATAGCGGCGCGCGTTTTTGTTTTCCTTTTTGCATAGCTATAGAAGTATTTTGGATTTTCCTTTATTGCTTCTACCGCCTTTTCCTCTTCCCTCTCTGTATGGTCCTTAACAGGGCTTGTATTTCCCTATCGATACCCTCCAGTTTTTCTTTTATTATTTTCCTGCCATTATCTCCGCAGTTTCCTAACTTCGCCTTCACTCTCTTTCTTTTGCGGAATAGTCTTCTCTTTTGCCTTTCTAGCCAGCTCCTCTTTCCTTTTGGCTGTGATTTCGGAGCATATTTTTCTAAATTCTCAGCGTTTTTTTCCTCCAAAGTTGTTAGCATTTCTTCCGTTGTTTTATTCTCGAAAATTGTTCTCCATTCTATTTGGGCCATGTGCGATCTGATTGCTTCCCAATTTATAGTCTTCGAGTTAAGTTGTGGTCTGAGATAATGGTTGGGGTTATTTTTATATCAGCAATCAAGTTCGTGTTATTCGTGAAAACCAGATCCAGGCAGTTATTTTTTCTGGTATTTTCTGTTATCTCCTGTGTCAGCATAAACTCGTTTGTGAGAGCCATCAACATTTTTGCTTGTTCCTGATCTTCTCTTGTGCCCCCCTTGTCCTGGTGAATATATATATTCCTATTCACCTTTTTGTATTTTATAAATGGGAAGTTAAAATCTCCGCAGATCATTATATTGGGGGATGGAGGGTTTATGGCCTTTATTAGCTTTCTAATGTCATCAATGGCCTCCGAGAATTTTTCGGTTGGGGTGCTTGGAGGTAATTGTGTATTGTGTATGTCTCCGTGGTGGCGGAGGGGACCTACATTTTATATATATATATATATATATATATATATATATATATATATTATATTTATATATATATATATATATTTATATATATATATATATATATTATATAATATATATATATATATATATATATATTATATTTATATATATATATATATATTTATTATATATATATTTTTTTAATATATATTTTTTTATATATATATATTTTTATATTATATATTTTTTATATATATTTTTTATATATATATATTTATTATATATATTTTTATATATTATATTTATATATATATATTTATTTATATATATAATTTATATATAATATATTTTATATTTATTTATATATATATATTTATATATATTTATTTATATATATTTATTTATATATATATATTTTATATATATTTATTATATATATATATATTTATATATATAAATATATTTATTTATATTATATAAATATATTTATTTATATATATATAAATATATTTATTTATATATATATAAATATATTTATTTATATATATATAAATATATTTATTTATATTATATATATTAATATATATATATCTATATATTATATATATATATATACATATATATATATATATATACCGGTTGTCCGAGAATTATCTGTACAATTTTTTGGCTGTTATTAAAAGTCAACCATGAAGTGTAGAAATTCCAGTGTTGCCCCATTTTACAGAGAAACTCATTAAGTTTTTTCTGATAACAAGTTTTGAGAAGTTTTTCTTTTTTTGTACGCGGGTGACAGACATTGATGATTTAAAAGCAAGAATCACAGCTGCTATTGAGCGAATTGATGTGGATATGCTGCAGCGTACATGTCAACATTTGGATTATCGATTGGATGTTTTGCGAATCACTGATGGTGCATATAACGAATGTTTGTAACAACGTTACTTTAATAAAAGAAACTTTTGAAAATACAGATTCTAAATAATCTTGTTTAAGAATTTTACGTGTTTTATCAAGAATTTTATTAAAGATGAAATTGTACAGATAATTTTCGGACACACTGGAATTTCTAAAAAACTTGTCAAAACTTGGTATCAGAAAAAACTTAATGAGATTCTCTGTAAAATGGGACAGCACTCGAATTTCTACACTTCATGGTTGACTTTTAATAACAGCCAAAACTTGTACAGATAATTCTCGGACACCCTGTATATAAATAAATAAATAAATATATAAATATATATATATCAAATACTTTGAAAATTTCATTTCTTCGGAATTCATAAATGGAAACTTTTGGTCGCTTTGAAACCTGTAAAACCTAAAGATTCTGTGTCGCAACATGCCAAATAAAGGAGTTATTACGCGTGAAATTCCTTTGGTTGGTGCTTATATAAAAAAAAAGTTATGGCATAAAAAAATCTGTTAAACTGGAAGATAATTTCGGAACACAAATTAGCGGATTTAATTAATTTACTACGTTTTACCTTGTTTGAGTCCTAATCAAGTGACGATTTTTAAGATGTAGGCACAAAATGTAACACCGCTTTCCTTTGATAAGTGAAGTTAAGCGACATTGGATCTGGAAAGTAGTTGGGTGGGGGACCGTCTTCCGCGTCCAGATTCGGATCCAACGTAGAGCTGTGGGTCCCCTCCGTCACATGACCTTAGGTGTTGCGAAGAAAGTTAAATAACCCCAACATTACGAGTTAGCATTTTAAGCATTTTGTCTTGGGAATTATTCACAGAAATCCTAGTGATTAATGTTGTCAGTTTATATATGGAAGTAATCTTTCTATACGCGTTCAGTGTATACGTACATTTTATACATAGTACTCGTACATTATGTATAGTTACGCACAGAACACTTGTTCCTGACGAACTTTTTAAACGATAAAATCAAAGAGACAAGAATTCTGTGCACGACAATACTACATATATATTTTTTTTATTAGGAAGGAGGGGGCAAGGGCGAGCGCCCTCAAAAAATGTCTCCCCTCCCCTATACAAGAAGGAGAGACCCAAAATTAAGGTCTCCGAGGCTCAAGATGCCTATTTTTCATATGCAGTTTGAAAAAATTGTGTAGTTTGTGAAATGTATGTATGTGTTGTGAAGAATAGAGGGAGAAGCGTGTGTTTGAGAACATGCTGTACTGCTCAGAGTAGATGAGACACGGAAAAAGATCAGCTAAGGAGAACAGTGGCAGGAGAAACGGGAGTTCCAGCACTCCCTGTCTTGTGTCTAACGTCCCCCCGACCCTACCGCAGTCCTTCCCTGGTCGAATGGTGTCAGCAATCTCCTCCATATATATATATATATATATAGAGTATATATATATATATATTATATATAGTCTAGGGTGATGCACAAATCATGACCATCGTGGATTTTTAGGGATACCCCCTCATTTGTTCCAATTTGTCACAAAAACACCCTGTGAGAAATTCCAGGTCAAACAAATAACATTCAGAGGTCGCGCCCGCCAATTGAAAATTTGAAAATTACAAAAAATTAGAGTAAAATCAAATTTTTTGAATTTGTTCTTATTTTTGTTGCAGGTTTGTTGCAGGTTGCAGGTTTTGTGCAGGTTTGCTGCAGGCAGAGTGGTAGGTGATGCGTATATGAGCAAATAGCGTTCAAGGAAATCGGTATCGCAGTGTGCTTGTGGCAGTGTCCAGGAGAGGTGCTATATCAGTGAGTCTCTCCGCCTCAATTTCTCTTCTATTTCCTCTATCTTAATTGTGACAAAAATGAGATCAAGAAGCTCAACAGATATCTGGCTGATCGGTCAAGAAATAGATAAATTGAATCAAAGTAAGCTTCCATCAAAGAAAGAAGTAATTTCCTTATTCATGAATTATAAACATATCAAGAATGAAACTGTCAGAGAAGCATTAACTTCAACCGTTAGTGATGTATTGGAAGTGTGGCAGAGAGCAGGAATACCAACAACCCAGAAATGTAATGTTGTGAAGAAATTAAATAAACTGTATGATGAGTGGCAAGGGCTGAAGAAGAGCAAAGGAAAAAAATCGAAGTTTTCAATAGAGAAAGAGAGTACATGGAAAGAAAAATTGGATGGACTCTTTGATATTGCGCATGCAAATGCTAACGAGTTAATAACTATTGAGGAAGATAGAGAGTTTCTACGGCTACAAAGGGAAGGTCGAAAGGGTAAAATGATGGCAGTTGATAAGGATGAAGAAAAACGTCGAAAGGAAGTTGCGAAGAGACATGAAAAAATGGATAAGAAAAGGTTACATGAATCAAGTGCATTTGATGAAACAGTTGTTCTTGCAAGCAGCAGCAGTTCCTGCAGTGATTCACCTGCATCTACGGAAGAAGAAGTAGATCTGGAAGTGCCCTCAACATCCAAAAGAGGCCTTCCAAGAAAAAAATTCAAGATTATGAATGAAAATCTGCTTTCCTCATTGGATGTTGCTAAGATCAGCGACCGATCAGTCTCTTTAATAATTATTCCAACGATCGCAAATGTTGGAAAAGATCCAGAGAATTACAATGTTAGCTACTCATCGATTCGCAGGGCAAGACAGAAATCAAGAAAAAGTTCAGTGAAAACTTGAAAGAAGAATTTCAAGCTGACAAACCCTTGATTGTTCATTGGGATGGCAAACTTCTCGAAGACATTACCGGAATGAGGTTGTTGATCGGTTGCCAGTCCTAATCTCTGGCAGTGGAGAAGATCAACTGCTTGGAGTGCCAAATATAGATCATGGCACAGGAAAGGATACTGCAAATGCAGTACATCAGGCGATCATTGATTGGAATCTAATAGATAAGTAAAAGGCATGTGTTTCGATACAACTGCATCGAACACAGGTCGTAAAAACGGAGCTTGTGTCCTAATTGAACAGAAAATGGAGAAAGATTTGTTGTGGTGTCCTTGTCGACACCATATCCTTGAAATCATGTTGGAAGCAGTGGTATCCCCTGCATTACAGGCTTCATCAGGCCCTGACATTCAGTTATTCAAAAGATTCAAAACAAAACAGGAATAAGATTAATCTAACTTCATACGATAATTAGAAAATTATCCACAAAAGGAAAAAGAGGAAATCATCAACTTTGCAGCAAGAAAAATCAATGAAGATCAACCTCGCGACGATTACAGAGAGTTATTGGAACTGACAATCATCTTGCTTGGCGGTACTCCAACGACTGGAATAAAATTCAGGAAGCCTGGGGCTTATCATAGAGCCCGTTGGATGGCGAAAGTCATTTATTCAATGAAAATCTTTATGTTCAAAAGTCAGTTCAAAATAACAGCAATAGAAGAAAGAAATCTAAAAGAAATTTGTTGGTTTTCTGTTTCAATTTATATTAAGCATTGGTTTTCAGCACCCTGCGCAGCAAGTGCTCCACGAAATTATCTGAGTCTTCTCAAGAATCTTCACAGCTACAAAAGCACAAATGAACAACTAGCAAATGCTGCTTTAGAAAAATTCAAGAATCATTTGTGGTATCTCTCAGAAGAGTTGATCGCATTGGCTTTCTTTGATGATAAAATCAGCTTTGACACCAAAAGAAAAATGAAGGAGGCTCTTACAAAATCTTCGGAGCCAGATCCTCCAAAGAAGACACAAATAGACATCAAAACTATTGACAATAAGCAGCTTGAAGATTTTGTAACTGCTAACACAAAGTCCTTCTTCAGTATACTCGGATTGTCTTCAACGTTCTTGAGCAAACCAGTAGAAGATGGCTTCTCGATGAGAGTTATTGGGTTGCAAAGAACGTAGTGAATCACATGAAAGTTGTTAATGATATTGCTGAAAGAGGAGTGAAATTGATTGAAGATTATAACAAATTAATTACCAATGATGAACAACAGAAGCAATATCTACTGCAAGTTGTATCAAATTATCGGAAGAAGCTTCCGGACAAAACTAAGAAAACTCTCGTATCTTTGACGCAACAGTAAAATTTACGAGTATATCCATTCTATGTATCTATTATAAATATCTATTGTATTGTATCTGTTTTATGAACAAATGGAAAAGAGGAAGGTGGTATGATAGGCCTCGTGGGAACTTCCACTCAAAAAAAAGTAACGTGACGCTTGCTGTACCTCCTGGGTGTCATGGAAATCAGCAAATTTTCAAATGGCGGGCGCGACCTCCAAATATTCGAATTTTGACCCGACATTTCTCCAGGATCATTTTTCCACCAAATTAAACCAAATGAGAGGGTATCTCAAAAATTTTACTCCCCCACTTTTGCATCACCCTAATATATACAGTATATATATATATAATTTTTAACACTTCAAACGTCAAATGTTCGACATGTGGACCGCTATGGAAGGTTTGAATCAGAATTTAGAATATACTGAACATTTAGTTATTTTTATCTTGATTTGAACTTGACACCTGAAAGTCTCTCTCTCTCTCTCTCTCTCTCTCTCTCTCTCTCTCTCTCTCTCTCTCTCTTTTATTCGCTGATGACACCAAGCTTGGGGCCAATGTTGGGACGCCCGAAGCGATCGAGCAACTGCGTGCGGACCTAGGTAGGATAGGAGAGTGGTCCGAAAAATGGCAAATGCCGTTTAACTTGGGTGAATGCAAAGTGATGCACATTGGCTACGCCAATCCCAAGTCGGACTACTCGATGTTGGGGAGTCATATCGAGGTGACTGATTTAGAAAAGGACTTGGGTGTGCTAATTAGCAGCGACTTCGCTTGCACGGTGTCTCTGTGAGCAAGCTAAATATAGAGCTATTTATATATTCTCCACTTTCCTGTAAAATTTCCTTGGCTACTTTTCCAGGGTCAAGGTATTTTCTTCAACCTTTTTCCGTACCTGCCTCTGGCAGGGAGGGAGCGGAGGGTGGGGAGAGAGCCTTCTACTTTTCTATCCAGTTTTCTACTACTGCTAGGATAGTTGAAAGAAAAATAAACTTTTAATAACAGGAACCTCCCAGAGTGGACTGAAAGGTCTTTGAGGCTTCCTCTTGTCCTTGTAACTCTCTCTCTCTCTCTCTCTCTCTCTCTCCGCAGGGGCTAGAAAGGTTATGCACGTTCCTTCTGGGTGTTTTAACTTTATACTTGGGGTGTGACAGCCCTCCGGTCCCGAGTCGTGGGATTCTAGAGAAATTGACTGCCAGTTCCTTTAGGTTCTCTCCCTTTTGGGAGGGCGGGTGAAATCTGTAGTACAAACCTGTCCCGTGGGTTACTAGGACCCCTTCCCATCCCTACTCTGTCCTCTTAGCTTAGGTTTAGAATGCTCTCCTCTAAAAAAAAAAAAAAAAAAAAAAAAAAATTTCTATTAAGGCTTTTTGTCTACTCTTAGTATTAGGACCCTACTGCTACCTCATGCGTGGGAAGAGAGGCTTTGGAACCTCTATAAATAACACCATTTCACTTCAGTTGAAGGTAAATAATTAGAGGGGATAATAGCGGGTAGGATTGTTGACCATTTGGATTCCTAGAAGCTACTTGGGGACTCCAACATGGGTTTAGATGGCATAGGTCATGTCTCACCAACTTGCTCGAGTTTTTCCACGTCATGTTGAGTGAGTGTGATAAGAGTAGGGCAATTGATGAGAAAGCCTTTGATAAGGTACCTCACCGCAGGCTAATGGCCAAAGTGCGCGCGCTGGGTGTTGGTGAGGAGGTAGGTGGGTGGATTGAAAACCGGCTGAAGAATGCCACAAAGTTAATCCCTTCCGTTAGGCATATGGGCTACAATCGACGCTTACGTGACGCGGGTTCAAGGATGTCAATTTTAGAGGCATGTTTAGTTTAAATGATAACCCAACTCGCAACAATGGTTGGAAGTTGGATTTGAAACGGTTTAGGACTAGTGTGTGTGGGAATTACTTTACCTATAAGATCTGTGACACGTGGAACAGGTTACCTTCAGAAGTTGTGAACAGTTCCTCTGTGGATCATTTCAAGAAAAGGTTAGACCAAATCCTGCACACTATTTAAGTGTGTAGAAAATTTTCCCCTTTTTTTTCATTGGTACCTCCTCGGTATGGGCCGCAAGGCCTTTTGAGGTATTTCTTTTCCTTGTAACTCTCTCTCTCTCTCTCTCTCTCTCTCTCTCTCTCTCTCTCTCTCTCACATTGGCTTCCCTCCAGGTGCCTGGTGACTGGATGGAAGCCAATGTGACCCCCATCTTTAAGAAAGGGGATCACGAAAGTCCAGGGAACTATCGTCCCATTAGTCTCACTTCAGTTGTAGGTAAATTATTAGAGGGGATAATAGCGGATAGGATCGTTGACCATTTGGATTCGTACAAGCTGCTTGTGGACTCCCAACATGGGTTTAGACAGCATAGGTCGGGTCTGACCAACTTGCTCGAGTTTTTCCACGTCATGTTGAGTGAGTATGATAAGAGTAGGGCGATTGATATACTTTATCTCGACTTTCAGAAAGCCTTTGATAAGGTACCTCACCGCCGGCTAATGGCGAAAGTGCGTGCGCTGGGTATCAGTGGGGAAATAGGTAGGTGGATTGAAAACTGGCTGAGGAATAGGCGGCAGAGGGTTGTAATTAAAGGGGCTAGTTCGGGTTGGGCCTCGGTCACTAGTGGGGTTCCTCAGGGTTCTGTTTTGGGGCCACTGATGTTTATCATTTACATAAATGATATCGACGGTGGCATCGTCAGTCGGATCGCCAAATTCGCTGATGACACCAAGCTTGGGGCCAATGTTGGGACGCCCGAAGCGATCGAGGAACTGCGTGCGGACCTAGGTAGGATAGGAGAGTGGTCCAAAAAATGGCAAATGCCGTTTAACTTGGGTAAATGCAAAGTGATGCACATTGGCTACGCCAATCCCAAGTCGGACTACTCGATATTGGGGAGTCATATCGAGGTGACTGATTTAGAAAAGGACTTGGGTGTGCTAATTAGCAGCGACCTTAAGTCTACGAAACAGTGCGTAGAGGTGGAAAAGAAAGCCCAGAAACTATTGAGTTATATCAGGAGGCAATTTCAGTGTCGGAACAAGGAGACTGTGCTCCCTCTGTACAATTCCCTTGTTCGGCCGCACCTGGAGTATCCTGTGCAGTTCTGGTCGCCCACCCTCAGGAAAGATATTGAGAGGCTGGAGCGAGTGCAGGCGAGGGCCACAAAGTTAATCCCTTCCGTTAGGCATATGGGCTACAATCGACCCGTTACGCGCCCTGAACTTGTTTTCGCTTGAAACTCGGAGGCTGCGCGGTCAACTGATCGAGGTTTTCAAGCTCTTACGCGGGTTGAACGATGTCGATTTTAGAAGTATGTTTAGTTTAAATGATAACCCAACTCGCAACAATGGTTGGAAGTTGGATTTGAAACGGTTTAGGACTAGTGTGTGTGGGAATTACTTTACGTATAAGATCTGTGACACATGGAACAGGTTACCTTCAGAAGTTGTGAACAGTTCCTCTGTGGATCAGTTCAAGAAAAGGTTAGACCAAATTTTGCACACTATTTGAGGGTGTACAAAATTTTCCGTGGCACCCGTTGCCATTGGTACCTCCTCGGTATGGGCCGCAAGGCCTTTTGAGGTACTTCTTTTCCTTGTAACTCCTTGTAACTCTCTCTCTCTCTCTCTCTCTCTCTCTCTCTCTCTCTCCGCAGGGGGTGTAAAGGTTATGCACATTTCTTATGGATGTTGTAAACTTTATACTTGGGGTGTGACAGCCCTCCGGTCCCGAGTCGTGGGATTCTAGAGAAATTGGCTGCCAGTTCCTTTAGGTTCTCTCTCTCTTTCGGGAGGGTGGGTAAAGTATGTTGTACAATCCTGTCCCGTGGGTTACTAGGACCCCATCCCATCCCTACTCTGTCCTTTTAGCCTACATTAAGGATGTTCTCCTCTGACTATAAAAAAAAAAATTCTTTTAGTATTAAGTCTTTTTCTCTTCTTTTATTATTAGGACCCTACTGCTACCTCATGTGTGGGAAGAGAGGCTTTGGAACCTCTATAAATAACACCATTTAACGCTCGTAGGTTGTGAGAGACTGGGATGGAGGGGTCCCAGGCGTAGGGTCGCGGTGAATGGAGTGTGGCTAGTGCCCCGTTAAGCCCATTCCTAACGCGTAATGGCCTGACCAGCCCCCTGCGACCGTTCTTTGGTGACCAATTGATGGTGCTTGGCTGTACTGCTCTGAGGTGAGAGAGCTTTACTGCCCAGCTGGCTGCCAGGCCAGCGTAAAGTCTCGGGCGTAGACTCTGGGTCTGGTGGGATATCCCTTGAACACTGGATTCTAAAGTCTGGCCGCTTGTGAGTGACTAGTAAGACTTAGTAAGGGGCTGCATCTCGCTGTCTCCTGGCGGGAAATCCGTGATGCCTGCTGCCTGCGTCGCAAGTGTTTGTCAGTTGGTAGCTGCGACGCGTTTGGGACTGTCCGGCCCTGGGGAGACCTTTGGTCGGTGCGGCAGCAGCGAGAGGTGTAGTCTTCTGGAAGGGATGAACGTCACTTGGAAATAGGTGGATGCGTCTACGCGCGGGATGAATTCACCCCCCCCTTTTTATATACTGGTCAGAACGTTTTTGATAGTTTTCATTGCTAGAACGTTTTATCTTATTCAGAGCATTCAGAAAAAAAAAAGAGAAACTATGGCAGGGCCAGCTAAATTGAAAGCAGAATGCTTTAAATATAAAGTTAATCATTGGTGCGTTGACTTCCCGGAAGGTAGTATCAGCGATATCACATCCCTTAGTGTATGTTTGTTTTGTAAACTTAGAGACAACCACGAAAAGGAAGTTAAAGAGCTAAAGGAATTAGTAAAAAAGCTTGAAGCTAGGGTCGTAGCACTGGAAATCCAACCCAGTGGACAAGATCAAACTAAAACACATCAGCAGATTTAAACTGTAAGATTAAGCATCTAGAACAAAGCGTGGCACGCTTGGAAAACACGGTGACTATTCCGGAAAATAGAACGGAGGAACAAGAATTCAAATTGGTCAAAAATAAAAGACCCTCCAAACCAAAACCAAAACATAAGGATTTGGAACCCATTACCATCAAAATAAGTTTCAGTTACTTGCTGACGAGGAGGATGAATCCTTTTTAATTGGGGATTCTATGGTAAGGAATCAAGGGGACTTTTTCGGAGCAAGACGCGCGACCAAGAGAAAACTCCGATGTTTTCCGGGTGCCACAAGCCAGATAATTAATAGGGAATTAGGCAAAATTAATATCAAGAATAAGAGTTGCCCCATCATTGTACATGTTGGTGGCAATGACGTTTTTCTGGGAGGGACAGGAGGGCAGACAGAGTCCATTATAAAAGAATTCAAGAACCTCACTGACAAGGTTAGGGATAGGACAGACATGGGTATGGTCGTAGGAATTCTCCCTCGAATGCGTGCTAGTGACTATACTCTAAGTAAAGCCATTAGCATAAATAAAAGAGTTAAATGCATGTGTGATGAAAAAGGCCTAAAGTTCGTCGATTTTTGGCCTACATTCTACGGAAATGGGGAATTCTTTGGTTCGGACGGGATACATTTTAACCAGAAGGGGAAAAAGAAGTATGGTGATTTACTGAACATTAATTTGTATAATCTTTTTAAACTAGGACCCCCCAAACCAGCAATTGATCCTGCTCCCCAAACAGTTAAACCTATTCCCCAGCAGTCGGTCCTCCTCCCCAGCAGTTAGTCCCCCTCCAACAGCAGTTAGTCCCCCTCCAACAGCAGTTAGTCCCCCTCCCCAGCAGTTAGTCCCCCTCCCCCAGCAGTTAGTCCCCCTCCCCCAGCAGTTAGTCCCCCTCCCCCAGCAGTTAGTCCCCCCGAACAGCAGTTAGTCCCCCTCGAACAGCAGTTAGTCCTCCTCGAACAGCAGTTAGTCCCACTCCCCCAGTAGTTAGTCCCCCTCCCCCAGCAGTTTGTCCCCCTCGAACAGCAGTTAGTCCCCTCGAACAGCAGTTAGTCCCCTCGAACAGCAGTTAGTCCCCTCGAACAGCAGTTAGTCCCCCTCGAACAGCAGTTAGTCCCACTCCCCCAGTAGTTAGTCCCACTCCCCCAGTAGTTAGTTCAACTGCGTCGGGGAACGACTCAGGCCAGTTAGGAAAAATCATAACTTAAAATCACTCAAAACTGTGCTCTTCAATGCTAGGTCAATTAGAAACAAACTAATGGAATTTATAGCTCTTGTCAAAACTGAGAACTTTGATATCATCGGAATAACGGAATCCTCGATTCATTCTGAATCAAGGGATTTTGTAGGAGAATTTGAAATGGTAGGTTACAAAATGTTTCACAAAGATAGGAACGGAAGGGAAGCCGGCGGTGTACTTTTGTATGCTCGGGACTCCTTGCACCCGGTAAACAGTAATATCGTATCTGCTTATGAAATGTTGGGAATTGATCTAAACCTAAATAATAAAGTAGTGCAGCTACTTCTAGTATATAAACCACCTCACTACCCCGTTGATAAGGATATAAACTTGTATACCAAATTAAGCAGAATAGTGAATAATAAGATCAGTGTGATTTTTGGTGATTTTAATTGTGGTAATGTAAATTGGGAAAACAAAACAGCTGATGCTGAGGGCTCAAGACTGTTGGAATTTGCCGATGATAACTAAAGTCAATAGGTTGACTGTCCTACAAGGGGTAATAATAAACTAGACCTCATATTCACGAATGAAGATCACCTAGTCTTTAACCTGACTATTGGTGAAAATTTAAGTAACAGCGATCATAATTTGATTAAGTTTGACCTCAGGGTTCCAGTTAATACACACGAAAAGACTCTTGAAAGACTGGATTTCTCGAGAGCAAATTTTGAAAGTTTCCGAAGTAGTTTAGACACACTTGAAGTTCTAATAAGTGAGGATGTCAATGTCACCTGGAGCTCATATAGGGATCAATTTAGAATATTACAGAACACTTTTATACCCACTAAAATGGTTTCCTTGTCAACAAAGTCACCGAAATGGTTTAACAACGAAATTAGGAGGGCTATTACGGGAAGAAATAGAGCCTACAAACTACTTGAGTCGCATTTCAACCACACTAATTCAGAAAACTATATAAACTTACGTAGGAGGGTTAAATCCTTAATTAGATCAGCCAAACGCGATGAAGAAGCTAGAGTTGCCTTACTCTGTAAAGTTAACCCTAAAGAATTTTTTGCCCATGTTAATAGCAGAAAGCCAGTTAAAAATTCTGTAGGCCCCTTAAAAGATAGAAATGGCGTACTGAAATTCGGTGATAAAGATATAGCTAATATGTTAAACGAGTTCGTTACAGTCTTCACGGAGGAAGACACAATAGAAGTGCCAAGTCCTCGGATTACATATGACGGTGACCATCCCGTAGAGACCATAAGTTTTACGAGAAATGAGGTACAGCAATTAATTGATAAGATGAACAAATACAAATCACCTGGCCTCGACTTATTTCTTCCAAGGGTATTAAAAGAGGTTAGTCACAATGTTCTTGATGACTTAGTAACCATATTCAAACAATCAATCGAGTTAGGGAAAGTTCCAACCGACTGGAAGTTAGCAAATGTAACACCAATCTTTAAAAAGGGTGATAGGGAAAATCCTTGTAATTATCGCCCGATCAGTTTAACATCAGTTGTCGGCAAACTGTTGGAATCCATCATTACAAAACGTATTGTGTATCATCTTGAATCTAACAATCAAATTTTTTATTCTCAACATGGATTTAGGCGACATAGATCCTGTCTGACAAACCTGTTAGAGTTTTTCCATAATATGCATACACTGTACGATGCAAGTAGGGCAATAGATATAGTGTATCTCGACTTTCAAAAAGCCTTTGACATAGTCCCTCACGCTAGATTGATAGCTAAAGTCAAAGGACTAGGAATCACCGAGCTCGTTTCCAACTGGATTGAGGATTGGTTAAAAGATAGAAAGCAGAGAGTGGTAATAAATGGAGTGGCTTCGGAGTGGGCGCCCGTCACCAGTGGTGTCCCACAGGGTTCCGTTCTGGGTCCTTTACTTTTTATCATCTACATTAACGATATAGACGTCGGGCTTCTAAGTGCAATCTCCAAATTTGCAGACGATACGAAATTAGGAAGTAGTGTAGGTACTGAGGAGGGCGTGAGAACGCTTCAGAACGATCTTGACAGGTTGGGCGAATGGTCTGCTACTTGGCAGATGCCATTCAACTTGGACAAATGTAAGGTAATGCACATAGGTTATAAAAACCCGAAGACCGATTACTCTCTCTTGGGAAGGAACTTGACTGAGACCGATCTAGAGAAAGACTTAGGAGTCTATATCAGCAACGATCTGAAACCGTCGAAGCACTGTGCAGAAGTCGAAAAGAGGGCCTTAAAATTATTAGGTTATATTAAAAGACAGTTCCAGTTTCGGAACAAGGAGACTGTAATGTCTCTTTATAATTCTTTAGTCAGACCTCAACTGGAATACTGTGCGCAGTTTTGGTCTCCATCCCTCAGGAAGGACATAGAAAGGTTAGAAAGAGTACAAGCAAGGGCTACAAAATTAACCTCTTCAATGAGAATGCAAAGCTACCAACGGAGATTGGAGCGCCTAAATCTGTTTAGCTTAGAGACGAGGAGGTTGCGAGGTCAGCTTATTCAAGTCTTCAAGATGCTCAAAGGAATAGACAGGGTAGATTACAGAAACTTATTCTCACTTAATGCCAATCCGACAAGAAATAATGGGTTTAAACTGGAACTAAAGACATTTAGGACCTCTGTCTGCGGAAATTTCTTTTCCTATAAAATAGTTAATATCTGGAACCAACTTCTCTCAGAGGTTGTTTCCAGTCAAAGTGTAAATGTGTTTAAAAATAGGCTAGACAAAGTACTGAATACTCTCATAATTTAAGATTAAAACATAAGAAAACTCTGCAGGAGTTCGCTTGCACGGTCTCTCTGTGAGCAAGCTAAATATAGAGCTATTTATATATTCTCCACTTTCCTGTAAAATTTCCTTGGCTACTTTTCCAGGGTCGAGGTATTTTCTTCAACCTTTTTCCGTACCTGCCTCTGGCAGGGAGGGAGCGGAGGGTGGGGAGAGAGCCTTCTACTTTTCTATGCAGTTTACTACTACTGCTACTAGGATAGTTGAAAGAAAAATATACTTTTAATAACAGGAACCTCCCAGAGTGGACCGAAAGGTCTTTGAGGCTTCCTCTTGCCCTTGTAACTCCTCGTAACTCTCTCTCTCTCTCTCTCTCTCTCTCTCTCTCTCTCTCTCTCTCTCTCTCTCAGCGTGGTCCATGACAAAGCCTCTTATTTTTCTTTGTAACCGTCCTTCGATGATGAATTCGAAATGAGAAAATAAAGGGTGACTTTTCGAGTTATTATATGAAGTCTATCGTTAAAAATCGCAGTAAAAACTCGAGATTATATTATAAATATGTGAGAGAGGAAGAGAAGTGGAGTTGCATTGAACGCCACATTAATAGTCGTATTTTTTAGACACACTCTCTCCTCTTTGTTTATATATATATATATATATATATATATATATATATATATATATATATATATATATATATATATATATACAGGGTGGGCCGTAAGTTTCCATACATAGGAAAAATAAACATTTTTTTATGGACAACCATTTTTATTTATATAATATGCTCTATATGGTTGCCATTGTTTTGAAAACACATTTCAATACGTGTTCCCCACTGTTGATGAACACGCATTAGCACAGTTGACGTTATGCTTGTAATGGCGTTGGTGATACGTTCCTTTAGATGATTTATGTCTCGTATCTTTTCCTGATACACCATTGCCTTCAAGTGCCCCCAAAGATAGAAATCAAGGGGGGTGAGATCTGGGGATCTGGGAGGCCACTCCACAGGACCACGCCGACCAATCCAAGCATCCGGAAACTGCTGATCCAAATACCGACGCACGTGAAGACCATAATGAGGTGGAGCTCCATCTTGCTGGAAGTAAACTGGGAAGTTACCTTCCTCGTTTAGCAGGGATGGGAAAATCTCTTCTTGCGACATGTTAAGATACCTTTCGGCATTAAGATTTCCACTGACAAAAATTGGTCCAATAATTCTGTCACCCCATATCCCGGCCCACACCATCACTTTACCGGCACCTTGCATCTTCGTCGGACTCAGCCAGTTAGGGTTAGCATTACTCCAATAACGTATGTTTTGCCGATTAACCTCTCCATTGACGTAAAAATTTGCTTCATCAGTAAACAAGATCTTACGTCAAACGCATATTCTTAGGGTATCTGAAACATAAAAAAAACGTTTAATTTTTCCTATGTATGGAAACTTACGGCCCACCCTGTATATATATATATATATATATATATATATATATATATATATATATATAATTAACCCCTTTGTCTGTGGCCTTGGGCGGTTCGAAGTTGACGGGGATTCTGGTTAGGTGGCAACAACGGATTTGTTACTCTGGAGTATCTGGTACCTTACATGGGAATCGCAGAAGTTTCTCTTATACTACTCTCCGATTTCTTCTCGTAGTGGATCGGAGGATTCTCTGGAGCTTACTATATTCTCTGAAGGTTCCCCGATTCTTCTTGTAAATATCGGGAAATTATTTTTCTCTATTTAAGACTAAGTTCTCTGAAGAGAGAGAGAGGCTCGAAGGAGAAGACAAAGATATTCTCTTAGTGTAGTTTACTGCTAAAATGTTACAGGTAATGCGCAGCCTCTAAGTCAGATCAGTTAAAATCAGAATGAACATTGGAGAAATTTTATGGGTTATATACTGAAATTTTTACTGACATCATTATTATTTAATGCTGATCTGTCTCAATAGGCTGATTTACTTTGCAAAATATTTAAAAACAAGGTAAGTTTTTTAGGTGTAGCAATGTCTAGACTGAGAAGCAAGATATTTGAAGAGGAAGTCATATTTTTATTCTAAACCGCATGTTTGACAGATCTAATGCTATCAAGATCTGAGTTAACTAAAGATGCAAATTGAAATGTGCCTTTTATTATGAATTACAATTAAACATGCATATGAGCAAAAATTAAATGCTTAAGATTTAAAATTAAACGTTCAGCAGGACATGACTTCAGCTTTAACAACGAAGAGAGAATGTATACAGGAAATGAGCATTGCAGAATTTAACAAGATTACATTATTAAGCTAAATCTGAAAAAATGATTAAGTAATTTAAAAAGAAATAATTCACCAATTATTCAGCGGAAATAAAATAGAAAGCAAATAATTTTTTTTATCCAAATTCGTGTCAGCGTTATGCGACTTTGCACTCTATATGTCAAAATGAATATATGAATACAAATATACATAAGACTATAAGGATTATATAAATATACGAATTATACGAATGAACATAAGAATTATATGAATGAGTATAAGAATTATATGAATGTAGGAATTATTCATTGTTCATTTTTACACACACACACACACACACACACACATACATACATACATACATATATATATATATATATATAATATATATATATATATATATATATTAGGCCGTTTCGAAAAATCGACATTTATGATGGCTCAACGCACACATACTAAACAAGTAATATGTCATGAATAAAGACTTCATGCAAAATATTAAGACAAGAGCTTATTGTTATCCCACCCCTCAATGCATATCTATTTTACCCCTCATGAGAAAATTTTCATTTTTCTGGCAAATTTATTTATTTATTTTGTGATGTCCTCTTAAATTTGGTATATAAAATTCATAAATAAAATTGGAAGATAAGTAGGTCATTTTCAGGAATGGTCCAGTAACCCCCCTATATTCTTTAGAGAGAATTCTAGAAAATTCTTCCTTCAGGATAACTATTCTAGAATTTCCATTTTTTCCCTTTATGGATTATATGATGTTTTATTTGCTTTTTCATCTATAATTACTGATATTTTCACAAGTTTACTGTTCTAGAAAGGTTACTTCATGTTACTTTACAACTTTCTTACAGTAATCAAGTCATAATATAATTTAGGTGAGTGATTAATGATTATATTATATTATTATTAAGACTAACAGGTGGTAAAACTTTTTCCCTCAGAATTATGGCAAAAACCAGAAACAAGTGTGAAGTCTGGTTGGTCGGACAAGTGCTGGAAGAGGGTTTTTCTGAGAAGCAGCTTCCAACTAACAGTGATGTCCTTAAACGTCTTTTTTATCACATTAAGGTGGGAAAGCAAAATGTCTATGTAGCTTGCGCAACTGTAGCCAACGAAGTTATTGCTATGTGGGAAAAAGCCTCCTTAATTACATCCCACAAGCCTTATATTGTCTCAAAGCTTAAAAGGCTTTACAATAAGCATGAAGGGCTGGTCAAGAACCGAACTCGACGAACTCCTACCCAAGAGAAGAATGAAGCAGAATTTGTCACCAGCTTAAAGAAGCTTTTCGATGTAGCTCATTCAGAAGTGGAAACAGAAATAAAATTGCAGGAGGATAAAGATTTTCTTAAGGATCAAAGGAACGATCGGAAAATGATTGTGGGTCCAGAAGACAAGGAGGTTTCAAGAAAGGCAAAAGCACGACAGATAAGCATGGAAAGAATAGAAAAACTTCGCAGGAAATCAAAGGAAGAAATGAGGCAATTGACAAAGGTTGTGGATCTCAACCAATGTGAAAATTCCGGTTCAGGAGGAAGTGAAGAATCATCTGGTGATGAATTGTTCTACAGAGCACTCTCATCATCATCTTCAAAAAAGGAGAAGCTTGAACCAGGTGTAATTGTTAGGGATAAAAAGTTCTTGGCTGCTCTGGACCGCACTGGAACATCTGCAAGAGCTGCTATGCACATTGTGGCACCTGTCCTTTCAGCTGCTGGAGTGGAAATTGAAGAGATCACACTTTCATCATCCTCTATCTACAGGTCTCGGCGATCAACACGGATGCAGATGGGAGCAGACATTAAAGCCAGTTTCCAACCAAATACCCCTTTAATAATTCATTTTGATGGAAAGCTTCTTCCATCCATGCATGGGGGTGAGATTGATGTAATGCCCATTGTTGTGACTGGTGCAGGCGAATTAGAAAAATTACTGTCTATTCCAAAGCTTATTTCTGGAACGGAGAAGAAATGGGGAGAGCAGTTTTAGATGTCTTGAAGCAATGGCCACAAGTAAATGAGTGGGTAGCAGGCCTTTGTTTTGATACTACTGCAAGCAATACAGGTATCCATGCTGGGGCTTGTACCATCATCCAAAAGGCCCTTCAGAGATCACTCCTTTTTCTGGCATGCCGCCACCATATCCACGAGCTTCTTATCACTGCAGTTTTTGACATGTTTTTCTCTTCTTCGGGTCCACAAATTCCCTTATTCAATCGATTCAGAGATTGTTGGGATAACATTGATCAGCAGAATTACAAGCCCTATGAACCCAATGATCTCACCTCAGAATCTTTAGATCATTGGATCTTGAAGCACAGAGACAAGCTTATTTCTTTCATCAACTCCAAACTTCAAGAGGGCCACACTCGAGGTGACTACAGGGAATACTTAGAACTTGCACTTATCTTCCTTGGTTGTCCATCCAATGCCTAAAACAAATAAAGGCTCTGATAGTAGATTCCACTACCCAGGAGCTTACAGCAGAGCTAGATGGATGGGAAATGGCATCTATTCCTTAAAAATTTACTTATTTAGGAACCAATTCCTTCTCACCCCTCATGAAAAACAAGCTCTGATACGAATAAACGCCTTTTCAGTGACAGTTTATCTTCAAGCTTGGTATACATCTCCAGTTGGAATTGATGCTCCAGCAAATGATTTGGCCCTCCTCAAGATACTACATATCTACAAGATCCAGGTTGATAAGGAAGTGGGTGCTACAGCCCTCAAAAAAACTTCAGAACCATGGTTGGTACTTGAGTGAGGATCTTGTAGGATTTGGCTTTTTCTCAAACCTCGTGACTGAAGATGATAAGGTTCTAATGCTCCACAACCTTCACCACGCGCCTCCTCGAAAAGTGAGGGCAAGAAAGGTGGACCCCCGAATGTTGCAAAACCCCAATGACTTAAAGATTACCAGTTTTGTCACAACTCAAACACAAGACTTCTTCAAGTGTTTGAAAATAGAAATTCCCAAGAAACTTGAAGACATTGAGGAGCACCGTAATCGGGTCATGGCAGTCAAAGTAATCAACGACTGTGCTGAACGAGGAGTCAACTGGCTACAGAGTTTAATGAGAAGCTCACAAAGAGTGAGGAAGAGAGACAACTGGCCTTTCAAATCATTGAAAATCAGAGAAAGGAGGTCCCTCAGCCACTGAAATCCCTATATTCTTAATCAATATATGTCTTAAATAGAATTTAAGTTGCTTTGTTTTAAAACATATTTTTCGTTCAGTCTTATATTTGCTCTAATTATCCATTAATGTAAAAGAAGTGCCATCTGAGGGGTGCCTTTTTATCATTCAAATAAATGATATTTTGTCTATTTGTTTTTCTTCCTTTATATAAAAAAATAAGTGTGTGTGCGTTTATCAAAATTCAATTTGAAAAATTACCATATAATCGTGAAACGGTCTATATATATATATATATATATGATACACACAGACCGTGCATGGAACAAGGAACTCTTCTGGGATAATTAAATCCACTATAGTCCGAATAAGTAATGGTAAATGACAAATACCATAGTTTTTCTTTTTCATGATGCTAACCCGACGTGGGCAACGGGTCACTCGCAAAGAGGTCCCATAAATATAGCTTCCCTCACCAGCTATCTGCAAAGCAGACCGGATCCAGCTTTGGGACATGGATCTAGGGTTTAAAGCAGCCTAGCCCTGCTACATTTAGCACCTCAATATAAGCAAAAGACTCGCTGCCTTCACGTCAGATTGAATACATCAAAGAAAAAGGGGTAACTATTATATTTTTAGCCAAAAACCAAAACTTAAACCTCAACTGGCAGAATTGAGCGTCCACTTTACAAGGCACATAACATGTTCGTTTCAAGATGGGAATGAAACGGACATGTTATGTGCCTTGAAAAGTGGACGCTCAATTCTGCCAGTTGAGGTTTAAGTTTTGGTTTTTGGCTAAAAATATAATAGTTACCCCTTTTTCTTTGATGTATTCAATCTGACGTGAAGGCAGCGAGTCTTTTGCTTATATTGAGGTGCTAAATGTAGCAGGGCTAGGCTGCTTTAAACCCTAGATCCATGTCCCAAAGCTGGATCCTGTCTGCTTTGCAGATAGCTGGTGAGGGAAGCTATATTTATGGGACCTCTTTGCGAGTGACCCGTTGCCCACGTCGGGTTAGCATCATGAAAAAGAAAAACTATGGTATTTGTCATTTACCATTACTTATCGGACTATAGTGGGTTTAATTATCCCAGAAGAGTTCCTTGTTCCATGTACGGTCTGTGTGTATCGTAAAAAACTCAGGGGACCATTCTGAGTTCATTCCCATATATATATATATATATATATATATATATATATATATATATATAGAGAGAGAGAGAGAGAGAGAGAGAGAGGCGGGGCCACCAGCTTGACCTCCGTGTGAAGAGAGAGCAACACACGAAACAACATTAGATGTATATATATATATATATATATATATATATATATATATATATAACCCCGCAAGGGGGTTCTAAGCTCGTGCTTTTGAGTGCTCTTTGTGCTCGTTTGTACGTGCTTGTTCCTGGAGGTTTCACGTGCGCCCTCCCGGCCCTAGCACCCAAGGATGATGGGGCTCGACCCTGCAGTCTTTCTCATCCTTGGTCTTTTTCCACTTCGACTGTCCCCTCCACCCTTTCTTTTTCCTCTGTCTTTCCTCTCACTTTTTCTTTGTTTTTCCGCTGAGATATGCCCTTTTAAATAGAGGCGAATCGGTTCTTCCCGAACTTAAAAATATATATATACTGTATATATATATATATATAGTGGCGCTCATAAGTATTCGTACGGAGAAGTATTTCAGTTGTATTCGTCCTTATCTTTTGTACCATGCAGAGGATAGTTATTAAAAGTTTACCGTTCGTTTGGAAAAAATTTTAAAGTAAAAAATTTAACTCCAACACATAATGTAAAACATTAAAGAATTTTAGAAAAATAAAAAAGTTTTAAAGTGCAAAACTTTCGTACAATTATTTGCAAAATTATTTTATACTTTGTGAGTCCACCTTAGACTTGAAGAAATTAATTTTTTTTCACTATTTTGCTGTTTATTCATTAGAAATTGTTGGTAATGCTGAATTCTAAAATTTTCTCTTTGAATTTGCATGGAAGGTAGATGCCTGGACAAGCCATTAGTGAGGAATGGGTCGTCGTGGTAAAGCGCTGTCTACAAATCTTAAGATATCTGTTACTGCTGCACACGACTAGGAAAGAACTTCGTATATCATTTACAACGGTTGCTGCAGTGATAAAGAAATGCAAAGGTTTTGGAACAATCAAAACTCTACCAAGGTATGGACGACCTTGCAAGATTTCGGAACGTACAGATAGACGGATTGAAAGAATGTCTATGCTGTGAATCCACGAGTGATGCGGGGGGTCATATTTAAAAAATACAGACTGTCTGAGATCGATGCCCACCCCTCTATTGTACGTCGTACATTGAGAAAGAATGGTCTGCATTAAAGAGTTGCACGAAGAAAACATCTGCTACGAAAAGCGCATAAAGAATCTCGTTTAAAGTACCCCAAAGATCATCAAAATGATGGATTTACATTCTAGAAGAAAGTTCTCTGGCAGACGAGACCAAATTTGAATTATTCGGGAACAACGAGCAACGATGTGTTTGGCAAAAATCAAATACTGCATTCGAAGAAGAATACATCCTTCTTACGGTTAAACATGGTGGTGGTAGTAGTTTGCTTCTATGGGGATGCATTAGTGCTTCTGGTCCAGGAAAGCTTGTCATCAATGAAATCTTGAATTCGAAGAAATATCAAGAAATTTGAGAAAATAATGTATTGGCTTAAGTTCGGGAGTTGCGAATGAGTCGCATTTGAGTATTAAAACAAGATAATGATTTAAAGCATAAAAGTAAGAGCACCATGAAATTGATTCAACAAAAGAATTTCCATTTTGTCGAGTGGCCCAGTCAAAGCCCAGCTCTCGATTTAACCGAGAATTTATGGTTTGATTTGAAAAAAGGTGTCCGCAAGAGAAACCCTTCAAATCTGAATGAATTACATTATTTTCCTTTAGAAGAATGGGCTAAAATTTCAAGTGAGAGATGTCGAAACCTTGTAGAAAAATATCCAAAACGAATCACTAAAGTCATTCAAGCAAAAGGTGTATACACAAAGTATGAAATAAATTTGCAAATAAATGTACGGAACTTTGGCATTTTAACTTTTAACTCCTAAATTTTAACTTTTCCTCAAATTTTTTGATGCTTTACATATGTTGGAGTTCAACTAATTATTTTATTTGTTAAATTTTTTGAAAACGAACGTTAAACTTTTCATAATTATTCTATGCATAGTACAAAAGATAGGGACGAATAAACTTAAATGTTTTTTCTATACGAATAGTTATCAGCGCCAATATATATATATATATATATATATATATATATATATATATATATATATATATATATATATATATATATATACACACACACTTTGTAGACCTAGAGGAGGAGATTGTAGACACCAATCGATCAGGGAAGTACTCCGGGGGGACGTTAGACAGAAGATAGGGACTGCTAGAACTCCTGTTTCTCCTGTCATTGTCCTCCTTAGCTGATCTTTTTCCGTGTGTCTCATCTACCCTGTGAGCAGTCCAGCATGCTCTCAAACACACGCTTCTCTCCCTATTCCTCAGTACATACACATGCATCTTGCACACTACATAATCTTTTCAAAATTTAAAAATAAAATGGCATCAACTTCAGGAGCCTCGGAGTTCCCTGGGGAGAGACCATAATGTCCCCACGTTTGGCTCCCCCCCCCATGCCGATACGTTGAACGCAGACCCGGGGAGGGGGGCTGGGTCTGCTACCGCCTATTCGAGATGTTCTGGACCTCTGTCTGATTCACTTTTCTTAAACTTCTGCAACATTCGTGGCCTTTTCTCAAATTTTCAATTTGTTGAATACCACCTCTCCTCCTCTAAACCTCATCTTCTTTTCCTCACTGAAACTCAGGTGTCTGGGACGACTGAGAGCAATCCCTTTTCTGTACCCTCTTACTTTCTCTATACTCAATTTCACTCCGAAGGTGGATGTTGTGTATACTGTATGTACGCAATGACCTAACTTGTTCTCATATTCCCAACTCGAATCTTCCGAATTCTGTAACCTCTGGCTACGGCTCACATGCCAATCTCAAACTAAATACATCTGCGCTATTTACCTTTCTCCTAATTCTACTGACTATCCAAAATTCTTTGTTTACCTCACTTCCAAAGTGGTATACATTCTATCCCGCTCTCCCTTTGCTGAAATTTCCATTTTAGGAGATTTCAATGTTCACCACCACCTTTGGTTTTCCTCCCATTTCACTGACAACTCTGGTGAACTAGCTTACAACTTCTCTATCCTAAATGACCTAGAACAGATTGTACAGCACCCTACTCGTATCCCCAATCGCCTTGGAGATAGGCCCAACATTCTGGATTTATTTCTTACCTCTCATCCTTCTTCTTCTTACGCTGAAACTTTTGTCTCTGTTGGGCTCCTCCGATCACAAACTTGTATCTGTTTCCTGTCCTATCGCTCCAATTCGGTCTTTGAATCCTCCCAAGAGGAGGCGCCTTTGGCACTTCGGCGCCGCTGATTGGGAGGCCCTTAGGCAGTACTTCTGTGATTTCCCATGAAATGATTACTGCTTCCGTGGCCGGGGCCCTTCTGACTGTGCTGAGCGCATCACAGAGGTGATTCTCTCGGGCATGGAGGCGTACATTCCATATTTTATTCCTACGACTAATGCAAAAAACCTTGGTTTAATTTTACTTGTCCTAATACAATCCGCAACAGAGAGGAGGCTTCCAGAAGGTACCGTCGCCTTCCAACTCCTGACTCTCGCTCAGCTTATATTTCTGCTCGGAATCGTGCAAAATCTGTTTTTCGACTCTCCAAAAATTCCTTCAGCCGACAAAAATGTGAAACTCTATCCAGTTCTAATTATTCTCGCTCTTTCTGGCATCTAGCTAAGAACCTCTTCAGCAACTTTCCTTCCTCTTCTTTCCCTCCTCTTTTCCATTCCGACGGCACAGTTGCCGTCTCTTCTGCTGACATAGCTGAACTCTTCGCTCAAACTTTCGCTTACAATTCAACCCTAGACGATTCCGGTGCTGTCCTCCATCTCCTCCCACCTCTGACATTATTATGTCTGAAATTAGAATTTCTTGTAAAGATGTTTTTCTGCCCCATCTGGGCTCAACTCTTGGAAGGCGTATGGTCCTGATGGTGTTCCTCCTGTTGTTCTTAAGAACTGTGCTTCTGCGCTGACACCCTTCCTCTTCAAACTCTTTTTTTCTTTCTCTCATCTGGTACTTTTCTTTCCTGCTGGAAGTTTGTGTTCATTCAGCCTGTCCCAAAGAACGGTGACCTCTCTCAACCCTCCAACTATCGTCCAATTGCTTTTGATTTCTTGCCTTTCCAAAGTTTTTGAATCATCCTTAATAGGAAGATTCTTAAACACCTCTCTTCTCACAATTTTCTTTCAGATCGTCAGTATGGATTCCGCAAGGGACGCTGTACTGGCGATCTTCTTGCATATCTCTCTGACTCTTGGTCATCCTCATTTCGGGATTTCGGTGAAACTTTTGCTATTGCGCTCGACATATCGAAAGCTTTTGATAGAGTCTGGCACAAATCTTTAATTTCGAAACTGCCCTCCTTTGGTTTCTATCCTTCTATCTGTGCCTTCATCTCTTATTTCCTTTCTGGCCGATCTATAGCTGCAGTTGTAGATGGCCACTGTTTTTCTTCTGAATCTATTAACAGTGGTGTTCCTCAGGGTTCTGTTCTGTCACCCACTCTTTTCCTTTTATTTATTAATGATTTTTTGATTCGCACTTCCTGTCCTATTCACTCCTTTGCCGATGATTCCACTCTTCACTTTTCCACCCGCTTCCCAAAGCGTCCCTCACAGCAGTCGCTTCATGATTTGCGTGGGACGGCTATGGCGCACCTGACCTCTAATCTTTCTGCTATATCTGATTGGGGCAGAGAAAACCTTGTGGCTTTCAATGCCTCAAAAACTCAGTTCCTCCATCTATCTACTCGTCACAATCTTCCACACGACGATCCATTCCTTCAACAACAACACTACTCAATTCTTCCTCTTCTCTTAACATTCTTGGAGTTTCCCTTTCTCGTGATCTTTCCTGGAAAGATCATATATTGTATACTCTCTTTCTTAAACGGTTTCTAAAAGGTTAGGTGTGCTGTACCGCCTCCGCGGTTTCTTCACCCCAACTCAGTTGCTGTCTCTGTACAGGGGTCTTGTTCGCCCCTGTATGGAGTATGCTTCTCATATGTGGGGTGGTTCAACCCACACAGCCGTACTTGACAGGGTGGAATCAAAGGCTCTTCGTCTCGTCTATTTCCAACCTCTTACTGATTGTCTTTAATCTCTCTCTCTCCTTTGCAATGTTGCCTCTCTCTCTCTCTCTCTCTCTCTTTACTATCGCTATCATAACGGACATTGCTCCTCTGAACTCTCTAACTGCATGCCTCCTCCTTTAAGGAGAGCACGCAGCACCAGACTTTCTACACTTTCTCATTCCTTTCCTGTCCAACTATCTAATGCAAGGGTCAATCGGTATTTTCAGTTTTTTATCTATTCAACCGGTCAACTCTGGAATCAGTCTTCCTCAATCCATCTTTCCTTCTGTCTATGACCTCCCATGTTTCAAACGCAGTGTCTAGGCATCTCGACAACCCCGAACCTTGATTTTGGCTCTTCTTCTTCTTCTATGAGAGGGGCGCTTTTGCGGGCATTTCCCTTGGCCCTCGTTCCTGCATAAAAAACAACTTTAATCTTATAAGTCTTTTAACTTTTGTGTTAATTAACAAATTACTTCTAAAACTGTCAAATAAGTAAATAAATATCAAAAATAAAGATTGTAACAAAATAAGTTAAGAAACATTTTAGTTTTTCTTTGTATAAAAATTTTGAGCACAACATTCTTTCCTTTTTCGTGTTTCGTCATATTTGTGTGTCGTAAATTGAATCTTCGTTGTTATTTCCCCGATGAGCTTCCTCGAAGTGAATTTGAGACACGCGATTTTTCACTTCCTCTCTTACTCTCTCTTCACGCTCCTCCCTTCCTAACCTCCTCCTTAGGAATGGACTCCGCAGTGCAAAACGAACTCTATTCTAATTTTATTTCTTTTTCATGCAATAAAAATAGGAAGTATATTTAAACGTAAGAGATGAGTTAATAGTATAAAAACTGTAAAACAATGATACATAATCAAATTAATAAAAAAAGAGGTGGGAAATTATTCATGCGGGGTCGAAGAAAAGGTGTTCCAAAAAATTATTTCGGGGAACACATTTTTCTGGATCACCCTGTATATGAAATAACTTGGTCAATTTTTGATAGTCACCGGACAGTGTTTTTTTTTTAGAAAAATGTTTTTCTGGTGTCTTTTTTAGGTGATTCGAATGATTTTGACCATGTTTTATAGCAAATCACTCGTTTTTGAGTTAACGTGATTTTCGTTAGTTTTAACGAAAATATCACGATTAAACCTAACCAATCGTCAAGGGCGTACAGTTGACCTAACCAGATATTTAGTTGACCTAACTGAGCATTCAATGAACCTAACAGGTCAAAATCATTCGAATCACCTAAAAACACGTCAAAAAACATATTTTTCATCAGAAATTTTAGAATCAGATGACCAAAGAAGGCTTACCTAACCTTATCGTAGCCACGTTTTCCTATCCGGGGTCTCCGCGAGGTGGAAGGCTGAGGTTCGTCTGTTCGCTGATTCGCTGCTTGGGGAGGATAAAATTGAGCTGCTTGGCGTAGGAAGTTATGTAAATCTCGCCCCCTTCCGTATTTTGACTCGCCAAACTTCGACTCGTCTATCTCCACTACAATTCCAGGGCCCCCGATAGGCTCCTGATTGTCCATACAAAATATAGTCACCTCGGAACAGAAACTTCGCCAATTCACACTCGTCTGGCTAGATATATGAAGATTCTCAGTTACTTCATTGTGGTGAAACTGCTTCCGTAGCCACGCGTTGATAAACAATAATAACTTCCATGGTTCAAAGTGGATCTTATCAAGGAATGAACCCTTGTAATCACTCACTGCAAAGCTACAAGCACGGCGTTTTTTCGTTTTTGGAATCTTTACTTTGTGATCACAGTACCACTGATGACGGTTTTCACGATAATTACAAGGGTTATTACACTTAGGACACAACAGACTGTGGCAAAACACCGTGCTCCCGAAAAAAAGCAATTGTTTCACTGTTCTTTTGGTAGAATCGAGCTATAATTTCGTAGTAAGTGAGAGTGCAGCCTCCACACACTGATGCCATGGCTAAAGTGAGCTATTAAATTAAGATCAGTGGCGCATGCGCAGTTACATTCCCTTGAGAAACGCACAAACGAACGAACGAGTGTGTCCCAAAAGAGACAGAGAAGACGGTTTTGGACTTAGAAAAATTCTTGGATATATATCAATTTTATCTATGGATATCTCAGTAATCAGTCGTCTGCTGAGGAAACTCATAGAAGAAAAGTTTCTTAGAATTGTCTAAAGTATGGATTGCCAAGGAAAAAAAAATTAAAAAACGCTGTCCGGCGACTATCAAAAAATGACCAATAACTTTTAAAGTAAAATAATAGAAAAAGAGAGACTAAAAAGATTAAAAAAATAAAATATACAAAATGAAGAAACACTAAAAAAAAATGTTTCTCGAATAATGGTGTAACAAAGTCTATTTACATCTAGTCAGTCCATGCTCACTTTATTTTATCATAAATGCAACTTTACAAATTTACATTCGCTGTCTTCGGATGTGAAGCTCAAAAGTTTGATGACTGTGATATTTTTCAAATTTATTGGCCAACTGGCTTTCTCTCATTTCAACAAACGAGTTTGAAATTTTATATAAGCTTGGTTTGACGAGATATACAGTGGCGCTCATAAGTAGTCGTACAGAGAAATATTTAAGTTATATTCGTCCTTAGCTATTGTACCATGCATAGGATAATTGGATCTTTTCCGTTTGGGGGCTAGCAGCGAATTTTAATGAAAATCGGTATACTAATGTAGTTTTGGTCACTGATTTAAAAAATAACTTTCTTTTTTTGGAGAAATGAAAAACAAACATGTTAGAGCACTTTAAATAATTAATGTGTTTTTAACGAAAATATCATGACAACCTAACCAATCGTCAAGGGCGTACAGTTGACTTAACCTGGCATTCAATTGACCTAACTCGGCATTAATTCTTGATTTTTTCTGCTACTTTTACAGATCTGCCGGGATCCTTCAAAAGACGTATTCTTCATAACGTTGCACTTTTTACCGTTTGACCAACGCTTTTCGCAACAAAAGAACTGGGTATTTTTATCAAAGGAACACACTTTCCCACACTAAGAGCACTTTTTCATAAACAGTAGCAGTTTGTGACTCTTCCTAAACTTAACACAATCCTCTGTAACTATTTTAAGCTAGTTAAAACACACATTAATTATTTAAAGTGCTCTAACATGTTTGTTTTTCATTTCTCCAAGAAAAAGAGTTATTTTTTAAATCAGTGACCAAAACTACATTAGTATACCGATTTTCATTAAAATTCGCTGCTAGCCCACAAACGGAAAAGACCGGATAATTATGAAAGGTTACCGTTCGTTTGGAAAAATTAACAAAGATAAGGACAAATGTAATTAAATATTTTTCTGTACGAAAACTTATGAGCGTCACCGTGAGTAGTCTTTGGATGGTACTTTCAGTCAGTCGACTATGCGATGCGATGCGACAGAACACAACGGATAAGTTAACAATGATAAAACTAAACTGATTTTAAAAGGTTAGCAAAATATTCATATATACGTTATAGTGTATGCATATATTTAATATAATAATAATATAATTCTATATAACCCAGCAAGAAACAGGACGTTCATTGGAGGTCAGAAACGTTTAAAGAAGTCAATAAAACGTTTAATGACATTTCTAAATATCCCATTTCTTGCTGGGAATGTATGTAACAATTACGTATAAAGAATTCTAGTGAAACTTTTCAATAATAAATGTTCGCGTCACTTTAAAACTTTTCCAGTCCAAAAATTGACCTTATATATATATTTTTTTTATTGATTCCAGTTTCCATAATTTCTGGTATTGGTTGTAAATGACGTCGTACCTTCCTACTCTCACGATATATATATATATATATATATATATATATATATAATATATATATATATATATATATATATATGCTGCAAGCCACAAGGAAAAAGAAAAACGATTCCAAGGCCTTTCGTGTATTCAAAGCTACACCTCGTCAGGGAATGAAGATAAACGGCGAGATACCCATAAATATATACAATGTACAGGAAAAACAAAAAATTAGCACATACTTAACAAGGGTTAATGAGAGGCAAAAGAAATTTTAACATGATATCGTCAATTTTATACGTCCCAGCACTGTTATTGAAATTGCTTTTAAAATGAATAAATGCACATTCTAGAATATTTCGTTCTATTATATCTCTGTTTTTAACAAGCGCTTTAGAACTACCCCACTTGATGCTATGGTTACATCTATACATGGTTACATCTATACTTTTGGATGATATTTACCACAACTTACGTAGAAGATGCAGAACTCAGAATAGGAAATTAAACAATAGACTGGAGGATTTAATTCGTATAGTTACTGGACTAAAAAAAGTGATTTTAGTAACATTGTGAACTTGTCGTCCCAAGAACAAGACTTCAATATGAAATGTGCGTTAGGTTTTGGGTTAGGTTTCTCAGTCCCAAAAAAGCCCAGCAGTTTACTGATTGCCAAGTCTTTTATTAATTTTGAAAAACATAGTAATATTTCCGAAAGTGAGGTGACTTTAGCCAAGGGTTGTGTGTATAGTGCTTTTAATACGAAGTTTGAATCGAATTATCCTCTGAGGTTTGAAAAGCCCTAAAAACACTGAAAAATAATGATTCATTACATATTACTAAAGCGGACAAATCCAATTCGATCGTCATCATGGACAAAAACAGTTATGTTGAAAAGATGAATACGTTATTAAGTGATCGTGACACGTACAAACCTCTAAATAGAGACTCATTGGAGGATGTTAATAAAATGTTTAACAGAAAATTAAGAGAAATATGAAAAAATAACTATAATGGGCTTTCACAGCAGTTTCTTAGTATCAATTCGTCACTACCATATCTGTACGGCTTAGTAAAAACACACAAAGTTAATAATCCCATGAGGCCTATTGTTAGCTCAGTGGGCTCCGTAACCTATAAGCTATCAAAATGGTTAGTTAGTTTATTAACACCGTTAGTTGGCTCTATTTCTGAGTCACATATTGTAAATAGCATGGATCTTATTGACAAACTGAAGTTCCCTAATGACCCTAATTTCAAATTGTTAAGCTTCGATGTATGCTCGCTATTCACAAAAGTCCCTGCTGATGACCTACTTGATTTTTTAAAAGATAAGATTTCTGAATATTCTTTCCCTGTTCAACACAACACTCTTATGGAGTTAATTAAGCTGTGTGTCAAAGATTGTAAATTTCAGTTTGAAAATAAGTTTTATGTTATGTCGTTTGGATTGGCTATGGGAAATCCCCTTTCACCTGTACTAGCTAATTTATATGGAATTTTTTGAAAGTAGAATTTTGCCTACGATTGTTAATTTTAACCTGGTTTGGTACAGGTATATAGATGATATTTTATGCCTTTGGCCTAATAATTTGGATGTGGACTTATTTCTTGGTAGGCTCAACAATTCAGTCCCATCTATTAAGTTTACAGTTGAAAAAGAAAATGATGGAAGCCTATCTTTTCTTGATCTAAAAATTTGGAGATGCTCTAATCAGTTCAAATATGAAGTCTACCGTAAGCCTACTAATAATAACTCTTACGTGCATTTTTATTCTGACCATCATCCTTCGATTAAATCCTCTATTTTCTCTGCTATGTTTCTTCGAGCATTGAGAGTTGTCAGTCCTGAATTTTTAGATTCCGAGTTATGCAATATCATGAATATTGGTACTAAATTATGTTATCCTATTTCATTTTTAGATAACTGTCTTAAGAAAGCCAAGAATAGGTATTATAATAATGTAATTGTAAAGGAATTTCAGCGTAAAAATATCCTTAGCCTACCTTACCATGTTAATTTTCAATACCTTCCAACTGTACTTAAAGCAATTGGCATTAATGTAATCTTAAGTATAATAATACTGTTAAATCACGCCTAATAAAGAATAGCCTTGATAATGTTGGGTTGTGTGTATTCGATCGGATGTACACAATGTAACTCAGTATATATAGGCCAAACCGGTAAAACGTTAGATATTAGGGTAAAACAGCATAAATATGCTTGTAGAACAGCTAATACTTCCAATGCTTTATTTAACCATATGTATAGATGTAACCATAGCATCAAGTGGGGTAGTTCTAAAGCGCTTGTTAAAAACAGAGATATAATAGAACGAAATATTCTAGAATGTGCATTTATTCATTTTAAAAGCAATTTCAATAACAGTGCGGGGACGTATAAAATTGACGATATCATGTTAACATTTCTTTTGCCCTCATTAACCCTTGTTAAGTATGTGCTAATTGTTTTGTTTTTCCTGTACATTGTATATATTTATGGGTATCTCGCCGTTTATCTTCATTCCCTGACGAGGTGTAGCTTTGAATACACGAAAGGCCTTGGAATCGTTTTTCTTTTTCCTTGTGGGTTTGCAGCATTTATTCATTTCACGTGTTTTATTGTGAAATTCATCCCATATATATATATATATATATATATAATATATATATATATTACTGGTTTTAAAAATGTTCAGAGCGGGGAACCTTTTAAAACTTCATTCTCTGTCGCGGAACGCTATTCTATAAAATAACCTTATTTTCAAATGTAGTTGGAATAAAACTCTTCAGTTCTACTATATCGTCTAATAGGCAAAAGAAAATATGTTCGTGTTCAACCAACCAAATATTTACTATTATCAATATATATATATATATATATATATATTGCCTTTATCAGGAGGAGATTTATCAGAAGATTATAGACACCAGTCCAGAGAAGTACTCCAGGGGTGGACGTTAGGCAGGAGACGGGGAGTGCTGGAACTCCCGTTTCTCCTGTCACTGTCCTCCTTAGCTGATCTTTTTCCGTGTCTTATCTACCGTATGAGCAGTCCAACATGCTCTGAAGCACACGCACTTCTCCCTTTATTCTTCACTATACATATGTGCATTTTACACACCACAATCTTTTCAAAATTTATTAACGAAAAGAAATAAAATGACGATGTGGGTCTTAGAGACCTCGATTTTGGTTCTCTCCTTCGTACATGGACGGTGGGAAGTAATTTTTGCGGGCACTTGCCCCTGCCCACTCCTTTCTACATGAAAAAAACACGAGCGGTGAAACTCCTTAACTGTCATTATATATAATGCTAGTTAGGTTAGGTTAGGTTATTTAAGTTTGGTTAGGTTATTTAAGTTTGGTTAAATGTTGCCATCACAATTGAAAATGTGACAATATTATCGTTGTGTGTGTGTGTGTGTGTGTGTGTGTGTGTGTGTGTGTGTGTAAAATTTCATTACAGGAAAGCCCTATTCTAAGAGACAGGCGGACAGATAAAGTGACAGATATTTTTAAACCAAACGCGCAGCAAAACTCCTTTTTGTTTATTTAACTAAAATAAAGTCATTAAACTTTCAAAAGTTTTAAAATTATATTTTTTTTAAACTCGAGCAAAGAAACCAAAAGATCTTCAATAAAAAAAATAATTAACGAAAGGGGTAAAGTTCAAACAAACGAAAAATCTACTTTTTCTTTGAGATTTCAGGGAGATTTATCATCTCAGAATTTGATGTTTTGATGTCATTGTTTAGAAATCCTTTTATCACTTAAATGTTAAAGATTTAGTTAATAAGTATTTGAAACTTTTTTCGAAAAATACATTGGTTATATGAATAACAAGCTAGTGTTCGCAGCTCAATAGGTATAACGCCGTTCACGAGCGAAGTGAAGATATTAAGGTCAGGTGTTGATTCCCGATGGTGCCGGTTAGTGATAATCTGGGAATTAGAGAAATCAGTCTCATTGGTCAGACCTGAGCGCTTTGCCAGTCTCTAGCCTTTCCCCACTTACTGTTATTAAGTGAATAGCAAAATGTAGAGTTATTCTAATGTGGGTATGGGATGGGCACAAAAGAAAAAATGTGAAATTTTTAACAAAGACACTGAAGGGCCGCGGGATAACCTCGTTCATTCTGTGACATTTAACCGACAAATTAATCTGTGTTAATTAAATTAGGTTTGATTAGGCTTAAGCTAGGTTAAGTTAACTTATTAGGGTGGCCATGGGAACGCCGTGTCGAAGAAATGAGCAAGTCCAAAGGGTCAGCGCAGTCGGAATAACGACATTGCCTCGACATACCATTTTCTCGACAAGCGGGTTTAGGGTTAGACAGAGATGAGTATAAATACTTTAAAATGTATTTAAATATTAAATATCCACGCAAATTTGTATTTAAATACTAAATACATTACTGTAAACCGGAATGTAATTAAATACTAAATACATTACTTCAAAAATGTGTTTAAATACAATCTAAATACATCCTAAATACATTCCATTTTCAGTGTTTATTATTGTTATAGTAGTTTGAGGCTTCCTATCCGCAACAAAGGCAATCCAAAGAGAGGCAACAGAAAGAAGGGGCTACATAAATAATTAATCATAAACATAACGCAGTACAGTTTAGAGCAGTTACAAGAAAAATAATTAAATTCTCGATTTACCAAAAATATGAGACTAAAATACTCCCAATAATGGGGAAAAAAATCCATGATTTTTTGCAAATGTATTTAAAAATGTATTTGAAAATATGTATTTATAATTACAAAATACATCAATAATAATTAATTTAAATATGCATTTAAATACCTTGAAAAAATGTATTCATAAATACAGTATTTAAATACAAATTGTAGTTAAACATGTATTTAAGTATTTATCAAATACAGTACATTACTGCCCATTTCTGGGGTTAGGTTTAGTTAGATTTGTTTAGTTTGGTTAAATTAAGTTGAATTAAGTTTTTAGAGTGTTTATGAAGTTTCCTATCTACGAAATGTGTCCCTTTGCAGTATGCTGCTTATATTGAGTGGATGTACACATTGTACAGTATGTTCCAGAAGTTTACTGCATTATAAACATTTACTCATTGTTCATCGTAGTTTGAGGGAATGTGTAACTTAATTTTATTCTTATTATGATCGCGGGTCTTTTGCAAGGATATTCATTTCATTTTTGACAACTTTCATAAGAGGTCACATGATGGAAAATGTTTCCCGAGGATGATAATTCATTTACAACACCATTATCAACTTTGACTGCAATGAAAATTCTAAGTGACACAGTATCGAACAAACACACACACACACACTCTCTCTCTCATATATACACATTTTGTGTGTGTGTGTGTGTGTGTGTGTGTGTGTGTGTGTGTGTGTGTACATAAACTTATCCCTGAAAATTATATTTTATATAAAACAAGAGTAAAAAATAAGAAAACAGGGCCTTCTCCGAGAACCCATAAATCAAAAGATAATCCTGGCTTATTTCGTGCAAGAAGTTTTGTGAGGCAAAAATGAATGAAAACAGACGAAAACACGTCCAAACACGTCTTTCGTTTTGGATTTTAAGCATTACGTCGTTATTATGTGAAGTAAATTCGGGTTTCATCGCCTGAGAGTCCTCCTTGAATCATTAACACAATTGCTTTAGCCTGAAAAATTTGCCCTCGTATCTAAGACATTTTGGGTGATGGGATTATGAGCAAAATTTTATATATATATATATATATATATAATATACACACACAGGGTGTTTCATAACATGTGGGACGCACTTTCAGGATGGATTCAGGACCTGAAAACAATGAAAAAAGTTTATATAAACATATGCCCGAAATCGCTTTGTTTCTGAGTTACAGTTCGTTTTGTGTTCCAGCAATTCTTTCCGCAAACTGTTTACAAACACTGCTTGCAGACAATGTTTGTGAATGTGTACGAGACTTACTTTCATATATCACCTTGCCGATTGTAATGTTTCGTACACTATGACATGTTTCAATATCGCTGAGTTTAGAGCCATCAGTCAGTCAGAGGTGCATCGCGGTGTTTCACCGTTCGTATTCGTAACTTCTTACCGTGAATAGGTGCAGTCCAGTGAAAAAAAACCTTACAAGTTTTTGTGCTATTCAGTGATAGTATGCATTTGAAGTGAGAATGGAGGCTTATTCAAACATAGAAATAACAGACATGCATCTCGAGTATGGACATGCTGATTGTAATGCGGCCGCAGCAAGACGTCTGTATGCGGAAAGGTTTCCGAATCGCCGTCTGCCAGATAAGACCACCTTTCAGAGAATAGACGAGCATCTTGGTGATACAGGATCATTCAATAAGCGAGTTTCAGATGGTGGTAGACTAATCAGCGCCAGAACTGTTGAGTTAGAGGAGCGGGTCCTGAATCGCGTAGAGGACATCCTCGTGTCAGCACCCGAAGGATAGCAGCAGCAGAGGGTTGTAAGATACACAATTGTGTGGAGAATTTTACGGGAACAACAGCTTTATCCATATCACATTCAGAGCGCACAAGGCCTTACTGAAGCTGATTTCCCACCACGAGAGGCTTTTTGTACTTGGTTCCTTCAACAGTGTGCTCGCGATCCTCTCTTTCTATCCTCCGTGTTGTTTTCTGATGAGGCTGCCTTCACAAGAAATGGCGTGATCAATTTTCACAACACTCATCACTGGGTCGAAGAGAATCCGCATGCCATCATCCATTCAAGGCACCAACAACAATTTAGTTTGAATATATGGGCAGGACGTTTTGCCGACAACTTAATCGGTCCTTTTGTTTTGCCTGGAAGATTAACAGGAGAATCGTATTCCAATTTCTTAGGGAATGATTTAAGCGATTTACTAGATGAAGTTCCTCTTGGTGTCCGACTATGTATGTGGTTTATGTATGACGGCGCTCCGCCTCATTTTAGTCGAGTAGCCAGAGACTGTTTGGATGACCATTTCCCTAATAAATGGATTGTCCGTGGAGGACCCAGTGCGTGGCCTGCTCGCTCTCCGGACCTGAATCCACTCGATTTTTACCTGTGGGGTCATCTGAAATCCATCGTTTACGTGACACCCACTGACAATGTTGAAATGCTTCGTCATCGTGTAGAACAAGGATACCAGAAAATCCGAGCAATACCTGGAATGTTTGAACGCGTCAGGCAGTCTATGACGAGGCGTGTTCAGGCGTGTATTCAAGCGCAAGGCGGTCATTTTGAGTACTTCCTTTAAAGGTAAGGCGGATACTTGTTGAAAAACACAACGGGCTGTAACTCGGAAACAAAGCGATTTTGGGCATATGTTTATATAAAGTTTTTTCATTGTTTTCAGGTCCTGAATCCATCTTGAAAGTGCGTCTCACATGTTATGAAACGCCTTATATATATATATATATATATATATATATATATATATATATATATATTATATATACTGTATATATAATATGAAATTAGGAAAATGAAGAACCGCGCGACGACAGCAATACACATTTTTTTATTAAATTAAATTCCGGACGTTTCAATCCCAAACCAAAGCACAGCTCATCTTCACCGAGATCTGAAACAGAGTTAAAAATGTATCTCAGTACAATGAAATTAATATGTTAAATAATTAAAATTACAAAATTTTAAAATTAAAAACTTAAATCGTACAATTTAGAGAATTCACATCCACGAAAACCAATTTTAGGTAAAAGCAATGAACAGTTTTAAACAAAGGCCGAAAATTGGAGGAATTGGAAATTGTCCGAAAATTGGAGCAATTGGAAAAGGGCTGAAAATGTAACCAGGTCAATGATGAGTTGGCTGGTTGAGTTTAGCATATGCGAATCGCGATAGAAGTTATTTGTGCGTTTAAAGTTGGAGTCGATTCTTTATTGTAGAGAGAATGCATCCCACTTCCATGTGTTGATGGTTGAAAACAGAACAAAGTCTTGAACGCGACAGGACAAATTGGAAGTGGTACTGAATAAAAACAATATTTTTCAATAATACTGTGTATATCAGAGATAGGTTTTATTTGTTTCCTATGTCATTTACTGTCTTGTTAATAAATTTGTACAGCAAAGAAATCACATTTTCAATATTGCTACGATTTTCATAGTTTCGTGAAACAAGAACAGGAAAAGAAGCACTTAAAAATTACAATTTTTCTTTTCGGGATTTTTTCTAAAGCAAATTTGTCTATGATGTCACTGAATTGGAGAGGCCTTTTGATTTCATGCTGAAATGAGAAAGAAATGAGTGCATTCAGTCGTTCTTGGCTCATAGTTCAGTGTAGCCGATATTTGATCAAGACAAGATTTGAAAAAGAACGTTCGCCTTCTCAAACCGTCACAAGCAAAGTAAGAACACTTTCCATTTAGAAAGGTGGACTCCACTCTTTCGTGTGATTTCGTCTCAGATATATTAGACATGAGAATTCTTACCTCATATTCTATTTCATCAACGTTCTCATTTGGTCGATGAAGTTCTCCAATGAAGAAAAATGAAGAAAACAATACAACTGCACTTTGAATGTCTATTATACTCGTGCTCTGAAGTTTCGTGTTGCTCTGCTGAAATCTCTGCAAAATTTTGTCCCACAGAACGCACATGATTGCACTTTCCAGTTGACAAAGTTTGTTTGCGAGACTGTCAGCTTTGTCTGGTCTCGCCTTTCTCGTCCTCATCTTCTCATATGTCAGTCATATTGCTCATGGTTCAAACACAGCGCTCTCACTAACTCTGCATGACAGTGCTATCAGGTAGCTGACAAGGATTTCACAATGTGGCCGTTTTCACTTTCTCTAAGACCAGTAGTCAGAGAATTCCATCGCTTTGTTGAGCCAGCTGCAAATGCATATATCTCCTGCAGTGAGGCAAAAAAATTTATAGCCTTCAGAGAGCAACCAATACTTGCGATACCAACTGGTTCAACGAATGAGCTGCAAGGGGTGTGTAGTCTACAAGATGGTTGATCTTCAGTATGCAAGATTGTAAACCTGCATATCTGGCGAACATCTTAGCGGCATTGTCATAATTCTGGCCTCTATAATCATCGATGCTGAGATTGAGTTTGGCTGAAGTGTCCAGCACATGGGTTCTCAACCCACTTACTGTACTTCCATTACCTACCTGGAGCGGCACTGCTCATCCCATTACCCGTCCGAAACCTCAAATGGCCTTTAAATACAACCTACTGTAAATTTAGTATAAATGCGAATTGTGTATATATACTTAGGCCATAGACCATACAGGTTTGTGATTTGAAAGCGAGATGTTTTTTTACTATTTATTTATTTTTCTATATTTGGCGGGCTCCCATTAACCTCCCCCCCCTGGATATTTACCTCCCTGTTGAGAACCCTTGGTCCGGCACATACCTTTGTACGCCTTCTCCCCCAAGTGGGTGAGAATGGGCAAAAACTTCCAACGTCGCTCTACAAGTTTCCCACTCAAACTCACGTACCTCACAATGAAAATTAGTTGATATGTGTAATATTTGGAGTGAAATCTACACAGAAAACGAAAAGTACTTGGCTATTTGCACTTTATCACACAATGTTCACACCTTGCTGACCCATAAGCTGAATCAGCTTATAAAAAAAAAATTGTAGAGAACAAGTACCTTGTCTTTCCACAACCAGGATTTCCGTGTGTCGCAATGTGCTCAGCAATAAATGGGTTAAATTGAGCTAAGAGTTCCAAAATTTTCCAAAAAATTTCCATTGTGGCGAACTAATAATCTTGTCCCCTCTGAAAATCAAACCACGCTGTGCCAAAAATGTATCACTGTAACAGCACGTTAAAGCACTTAAACGCCAGTAATTCTTTTCAACTTATTGCTGCTTTTTTAGTTCAGTGTCAATGCAGTGTGTGGGACTTGTTCTGAGCACCCATGCAACTTGAGATTTCCCATGTTGTTCACTGCTCTCGTGCTTTTTCAGAAGTTTTGTAGCATTACTCCAGTCACTAAAACCATCTCTGTTTCCTGTCGATGGTGAGTATATAGTAAATAGTACTGGTGGTCCAGCTCGCCGTTTGCCCTTCCATAAAATAATGTTTTAGAGAAATACTTATTTCGATTGTTGTTTTCCGCGCGAATTTTCCAGGGGACCATCTTCATTCTGGCAATAGGTGGGACCCTTTTTGAACAGAAAGTCAACTGTACTTTGTTTTTGCGTTTTTCTGCCACAGTTCAAGACCTTCAAACACAATGTCGGATTCGTTTCTCTCCGCCTTTTCCTCTCTAAGATCCGTACTTTCTTCTCCTATCTCCAACAATATCTTCATGTTGCTTTTGCTTTTGTTGTCCTTCAGTTTCTTTCCGAAGAGAAGATTTTTCAATTCTCGGTAACATTTTTACTGAGTCCTCTCTTTCTTGTAGCAGTGTTTGCTTTCTAGCTCCACTCATGTAACGACTGTGGCCGAATATGATAACTTTTTTTCGCGTCGTGTATCAGGATAACAAACCGAATCTAATACTTAAAATTACGATTTCAATAATATAAGTACTCTGCCATTAACTTTGCATTTAAAGTAATCACTAATAATGCCAATCGTCCCGCTTGAATCAATAGACAAAAAAAAATATTAAAAAAATGCGTAAACCATTTGTTCCAAAACGGCTTTTTCCAATATTTTTTTGTCTCGGTTGGGAGGCAGATGTATGGTAACGTTTCATTGTTCATGTGGTTGACATGTTAAATACATTTTTTGGCTTTATATTGCAACTCTATTTCTGGCTCGTTGGGGAAAAATGAATAGGAAATAGAGGGAGGGACTAAGTGATCCCCTTTTGTCCCCTCCAGATCCCCACATATATATTATTTAGAAATAATATTTGTCCAGATTAACATTTAGATTTTTATCTAAAGCATATATAGAATTTCTTAATGTAGAGTAACGTTCAGAAATTAGATTATTTATAGAAAATATATCGAGAATAATACCTAGAAATTGTTTAGAAATAACTTTTACACAAATAATATTAAGAAGTAGAACTAATCTAAAATAAAATATAGAAATAATATTTATCCAGGATAGTATTTGGGGAAAATTATTATCTAGAGCAATTCTCAACAGGGGGGTAATTACCCCCAAGAGGGTACTTTGGGATATCCATGGGGGCAATGGAAGCCCGCCAAAAATAGAGAAAAAATAAATAAATAAATTTCGCTTTCAAATCACACACCCGTTATGGCCTATGGCCTATTTTTATATACATTCACAGTTATACTAAATTTAGGTTGTATTTAAAGGCCACTTTAGGTTTGGGATGGGTCATGGGGTGAGCATTGCCGCTCCAGGTGAATAATGGAAGTAAGTGGGTTGAGAACCCATGATTTAGAATAACATTTAGAAATATGTATCGAAAAATAATATCGTGAAAACGAGGGTAATTCAATAAGTATCCGCACTTTTTATTTTCACAATTTTATTTTCATATCTGATAGATTATAAACACCACTTCTCAACATAGTCTCTCTCTTTCTCAATACACTTAATCCAGCTATCTACAAGCTTCTTAATGCCATTACAAAAGAATGTTTTTGCTTATATGCGTAGCCAGTCATGCACCGCCTCCTTCAGGTCACCATCGCCTTGGAATCGCTGACCTCTCAAAGCGTCTTTTAGTGGTCCAAACATGTAAAAATCCGAAGGTGCCAGGTCTGGACTGTAGGCTGGATGGTCGAGAACTTAAAATTTAAGTTCTTGAAGGCATTTTCTAGTCTGTGCAGCGGTATGAGGGCGCGCATTGTCGTGTAACAAAATAACACCTTCCGACAATTTCCCTCAACGTTTTGTGGGAATTGCTTGCTTCATCTCATTCCGAAGCATGACGGAATACGATGCACTTCTTACTGTAGTTCCACACTCTAGATAATGTTCAAGGATAGGGCCTCGTGTATCCCAAAACAGTGCTAGAATAACTTTACCTGCTGACGGCTGCGCTTTGAACTTCCTTGGAACGGGAGATGTTGGATGCTTCCATTGCATGCTTCCATTGAAGTACCGCTACACAGACTAAAAAAATGCCTTCAAGAACTTAAATTTGAAGTTCTCGACCATCCAGCCTACAGTCCAGACCTGGTACCTTCGGATTTTTACCTGCTTGGACCACTAAAAGACGCTTTGAGAGGTCAGCGATTCCAAGGCGATGATGACCTGAAGGAGGCGGTGCATGACTGGCTACGCACACAGCCAAAAACATTCTTTTGAGATGGCATTAGGAAGCTTGTAGATCGCTGGACTAAGTGTATTGAGAAACAGGGAGACTATGTTGAGAAGTGATGTGTTTATAATCTATTAGATGTGAAAATAAAATTGTGAAAATAAAAAGTGCGGATACTTATTCAATTACCCTTGTATTTGGGGGTCCCCCTTATCTTGGGGCCCTACGTCATGGCGTACTTGGTGTAATGGATAATCTGGCTTTGCCAAGAAGGAATGGTATTGAAAAATTCAAATCAACAAATATAATAACGTATAGGAGGACTGAACACTTAACAAACGCATTCATCTGTTTGACAAAGGGTTTTCAATTTGTTTCTTGATATGAATGTGGCGAAAGAATTAACAATTCTATTTTCATTCACTCCTATTGTTGTATCGGCCTTCCATCTTTTACGAGGTCTTTATTTCCCATGTAAAATATTTTTTTTTTCACTATTGTCATTACTTTTTCACAGTAGCACATTTTCCTCCAGCTTTATTTTTTGTTCGTTTATTCTTTTTAACCTTAGCCAGTTTTTTCAGCTCACTCCTCTCAAATGCTCTCGCGTCTCCTATCCATATGCAGATGCTTAGAATTACAAACATTTTATCGTTACACGTACCTTGAAATGTTCCTTTTTAACTGAAATGGTTATTTCACCCATAACTCGCTTGATTTCAGCTTCCGACTTTTCTTAGCAAACATCCATAAGTGGGATTTCTTTCACAATCTCCAATATTTTTCCAGTCATTATAGTATCACACGCTGATGTTACTTCCCTCTCAACTACAGATATCTTATACCTTCATTGATACTCATTTTCACCCCATCTGTATACATGTCAAACAGCCAAAGTGGCACCGCGTATCTCTTTCTTACTTCAGTATAAATAATGGATCCTTTATTTTGCTCACTCCTAACTTACAGGAGAGAAACACTATCCAGACAAAATCCTCACTCGACTTTATCTGAACAGTGTATGTACGGTTTATAAGAACTTGCCCCAAACCACTTTATTAATTTTGCTTCCATCTCATTATCATACGCTCGCTAAATTCGAGTTAATTGTCTCGCTGCAAACACTTCATATAAGTATGTGCACAGTAGTATGGTGCATTCACGGAGTGGAAGGTTGGAGTAATGGGAGATGGGGGAGTGGAGGAGGGGGATTAATAGGGGAGTTCTAAAAGGAGAGTGCCAGATGAATGTAGAGTATAAATAAATAATCTTACAATCTTATGTTTCGTGCGTTGGTCTCTCTTCACAGGGAGGTCAAGCTGGTGGCCCCGCCTCTATGGCTGGTGGCCAAAGCGAAATAAATAAATAAATATAAATAAATAATATATATATATATTATATATATATATATATATATATATATATATATATATATATGGACTATAGTCTGCCAATAAACCTTTTAATTTCAATTCATATATAAATTGTCATACTATGAACTTTAGCGACCACCATTTTAAAAGATAATTAAGTAAAAAATTTGAAACTACATAAGGTTAAGAGACCACCTGATGTAATGCAGCACGCTGAACCAATCCTACTATGAATAGTGACCACCGGTAATACTGTCTTAGGCATAACACTGATGATAATAATTACAAGGCTACCTGACTGGCTAGTTCCAACCAAGTGACACACACACACACACACACACACACACAACAGCAGTGTTTCGGAAAATAAATAAATCTTCCCTTCATCCTATCAAAACGCATATATAATAGGGCATGGCTAATTAATCATTTTTAGGAAAAAGTGATGAATGATAAAATTTTCTAATTAATCAATGATTAACTGAATGAAAATTTTTTAAAATTAAATACTTCTGAAAGAGTAAGAAAGAGCTTTATTGTTTCTGTTGCGTGAGATAAGACCGAAGAAAACATTTTGCTCAAACATTTAATTTGCTTTATAGTTCAAGAAATCAGGCATGGGCGGATTAGACACTTTATACATGCAAAAAGGTGGCAAATTCAACTGATACATTACGAAATTTAAGATAAAATGATGTTGAAATTATGAGGGAAATTAATCATTTCCCATCATTTTCTAAAAATATTTTTTTATTAATTAATGATTAACTGATTAACTTATTAATCAGAACCATGCCCAAATACATACACATAATTTAAAAAATGAGTGAGGAGTATATAGAAGCACAGTTGTATGCAATATTTATAAACATGTCAAGACATTATTTTTGTATTAGTATAGTAAACTCACAAATAATGGTGGAAGTAGTTACATTCTCATTGTTTTGTACAATACATCCAATTCTTTTTAGAAATAATACTCCATTTAATGTATGAGATAATTTACACTTGATATAAGGAGCCTTAAGGCCATTTAGGATTATTTTTGTTCCTACTTTACAATTGGGCGTAATATTGTCACATTTTTTAATCTTTGAACATAACGGTCGATTATTACAATATTATCATGAAAAGTGAATGTGTACACAACACGTTGTAAGTGAATGTTTATTCTCTTTCCACCAGTTTTTTCAATTGAAAACTGCTCAGAACTCGTACCGATGGGTGAGGAAATCTTCTAAATCGTAGCGACATGAACGGTGAAGGGGAGGTTTGTAATGCTCAGACCAGTGTCCCAAAGCGAGTGGCCCTTCTCGGGGAAGTGTCTTCTAAATATTCTTTAACCCTTTAAGCCCTGAATTTTTTGTAGGGTTAAGTTATGAATGCTTGTATTTGAAACGTTAGCAATTTGTACCTTCAGTCCTTAAAGGGTTAAGCTCCAATCCCTTCTCATTTTTTTCATCTCTATAATTCATAAAATCGTCAGTTAAAAGTGGGGGTTAATAGGAGATGGAGAGAGATGAGGAAAGATGGGGGACAGTAGAGAAATGCCAAAGGGGGAGTGACAAGGCGGGTGACAAGGGGGAGTACCATTTGAATATAGAGAATGAGGATAAATAATATATATATGTGGTGTCATAGTATCAATTATACCCTAGCGACCACCATTTTAAAAGGTAAAAAGTTGAAAGTATGTAAGGTTTAGAGACCACCTGACCCAATGCTACTATTAATGTAGTCTATAATGACCACCGGTAACACTATCTTAGGCAAAACACTGATATTAATAAGAAAAAATAAGGCACTCACACACATACACATAATTTAAAAATGAGTGAGGAGTAAATAGAAACACTTGCATACAGTATTCATTAACATGTTAAGACATTATTTTTTATTAGTATAGTAAACTCACAAATAATGGTGGAAACAGTTACATTCCCATTGCTTTGTATAATGTAGCTAATCGCGAGTGTAGAATGTGTAAGGGATATAGTCTTCTGAAACCTCGGCAGTAGTATGGGCGCAAAATGGACGAGTGCAAGAATGTTGCAATGCAATTGCAATGTTGGTCAGTGTTGCGAACGGGGAGGGGGGTATGCAATGAAGGGGGAGGGGGTATGCAATAAAGGGTGGAGGGGGGTATGCAATGAAGGGGGAGGTGGTTATGCAACAACTCAATGCTGCCAAGGGGGGAGAGGGGACGGAGCTTCGGGGGGAGAAGGGAGGATGACCTCCACCCTAAGGGGTAGCCTTAACCTAAGAGAGGAAGAGAAAGGAGACGGAGGTCTTTGGGGGAGAAGGTGGGATGTCCTCACCCGCCCAAAGGAAACTTAACGTAAGTCTTAACCTAAGAAGGAAGGAGAGAGAGTTCTTTATTCCACCGGAGTCCGCATCATTATGAGCGTCCTGAAGCCAAGCAAGTGTTATATAGAGGATCGTGAGTTGCCAGATATCACTTTTTATATATGGAGGGGGTTACCAGATAGCATTTATTTTAATTGTTCAGGTATACATTATTAGGGAGAGTTGGCAGATACCGCCATTTATTTTAATTCACACGAGTTGCCAAATAATGTTTTTATTTATTAAAAGCAAGCGGACTTTCTCTTTAAAGTGGTTCAGAAAGAGAATTAATTATTTAAACGAAACCCAATATTAACAATAAAAGAAATACACTAGAAAATTGGATTAGCAAAAGAAATCGTTCCATTAACATATTCTCTAAGAATAATATTCAATTTACCATTTGCTTTCATTTATTCTAACACCTCAGAATGTATATTGTGTCTCTTTACTTTTGACAGTCCTTTCTATACACCTATATTTTTTATAAACCAAAATCAGCGAAATTAAGAAGAGGAATCATTTATTCATTTGTTTTCAAACTAACTTCATGCAAAAATATTAATACACTATATATATATAAGAAAAACTATAATTATTTTAAATAACTTCACCTAAAGGTCTCTTTACTTTTGTCATTCCTCTGTGTATATATATATATATATATATATATATATATATACATATACATACATACGACGCTTTGTATAGGAGCATTATCCGCGCAAGATGAGAGCGAAAGAACGAAACAAATGAAAAAATGAGGTACCCACCCGGGAATCGAACCAGGGATCTTCCGATTGCCGGTCAGATATGATAACCACTACACGTTAATTATACTGCGTGTTTGCAGTTATAATGTATACATACATACATACATACATACATACAAGATGTCTTCTCAACTTCTTACATTTTTTCCGCTCATTTTATTAATTTTATCGATTTGTGAAATTTATATATACAAACACACATTTATATTAAATTTCCATATGAAAACAGGATTAATAATTTGCAAAGATATACTGAAATGTATATTAAATTTGGTAATAAACAATTATTCTCATACAATATCGTTTATTTTCACATTATGTTGAGACGAGAAGGAATGGAGACAGGAACGGATAAGGTTCACCCATATTTAGCCCGAAGCTTTTTTAAAGGTCGCAGAGGCTGACCGCAAACTGGACACATTGGAATGTGGTGGGCAAACTTTCACTAAAACACTCGCATCCGCCTCTTCTCTCTCCATGCGATCGTTTGTCTGTATATAAATATTTTTATATTTTACCTTCGTTGTTTTATGTCTTATTTTTCTTTACGTGTAATTTGCATGGTATCATCTTCGTAGTTATTGTCTCTGTTATTGAAATGAATAAAAAATAAAATGGAAATATATATTATTATTATTATTATACACTTTTTCAAAATTAACACACACACACACACACACACACACACACACAACACACACACACACACACACACACAGAAAGAAAGTTTTGTTTATTCTACATGGATATAATATTCATAGCATTAATTTTCAGAACAATGTAATCGCCCGATCTCTCAACCAGCACCCCAGCGTCTTAACCACTAGGATACCTAGGGCGCCCATTTATCTACCAACCCAAGCAGACATTCATGAACTAAATACAAATTAATCACACTCCTGCGCGAGAAGTAAAAAGTCAAACCGAATATATTTATCAAAGTTGAGGGTCGAATAGTATGACCGCAAACATATATTTTGCAAATATTTGAAACCATCGTGGCAGAGACTGTAAAAAGCAATTAACACACACACACAAGCACACACACACACACACACACACACACACATATATATATATATATATATATATATATATATATATAAAACCAAATCAACAAGTCAGGAATCTTGGGAAAGCTGAGAATAGCATGACCGCAAAACATAATAATGCATATTCTGCTTGTAGAAATCTTCTACATTTCTTATTTTTAATGATATTTGTGTCATCGGATGTTACTGTGCTGTTTCTAGTAATGTCAGGATTATGAAGAGTAGCGGCGCTAATTTTGTTTACTGTGGTACTGAGCTGAGCGACTCTGATGAAGATATTCCTATAACGACTTGCATCCGAACTGGGAAAATTGAGGATCAAATAGTATGGCCGCAAAAATAATAATGTAAAATATTATTGTGATAGAGATGGTTGATCAATGTTGCGAGGGATATTGCATAAAGGGGAGGGTTGGGGAAAACTGAGAAAAGTATGGGCGCAAATGCAACTATTGTCGTGGTAGAGACTGCAAGGGGTAATACACAATGTGGCATTAAATCTACGGAGAGAATATAAAGACCATTAGTCGTCCAAAGCATGGACCCATAATATAGAAGTTACGATTGGTACACAAACTTATCATAGCTCCGTCCAGTTACACTGACAACCAATCATTAAACTTACGAACCGCTCTTAGTCTTTTGGGGCGGTGCTTGGGATCATACGTATAAAAGGAAATATTTTCAGTTGGGAGTCACAGTAGTTATTTTTACCAGTGAATAAACATTCCCTCAGCCATGAATCAAGAACTTTACAGTTTACCGGATTTATATAAAGATGGTGACATTGTAGCATTGTCTACAATTAATCTTTTTAACGCGGCTGACCGGGATGGATTAATTCCAACGCAAACCGTTGATGATATTTGCAATGACACTCCTTACGATCCGACGCCAGGGTAGTAGTAATTCATCTCATCACATTAAAAATACATCATCTAGGTATCCGCAATTATAGATTAGTTTGCAATTATGCTAAAATCCTGTTTTGAATCATTGAATTTTTTTATAGCAATCTTTTGTATGTTTTTTATAAATTCAAATGTTCGGAATTATCTCTTAAATGAACTTCCCTGAGCGGTTCAAAGATATCTTCACATTGTAATACTCTTACTATATGTATACTCTGTGTATGTTTTTATTAAAAAAGATTCAGTATGAACTAATGAATTATTCTTTCTCCTTTAAGGTCCGATGAGGATTTGACACGTGTTATACAATCTTTTAGTTTTGAAGAATCCTATGCCATGGACCTGAATACGGAGGTAGAAGATTTACCGAGCAGTCAGCCCAACGATTGTCACATCATTAACGAAATAATGGAAGTTTTTTTGTTTCGATCTTTTGGGGGGGAAGAAGACACAATGTATTTTCATCAATTTATTAAATGAAAGAAATCATGTTTTTAGTACAATAACCATCTTAAACTACAGAATATACAAACTAACATTATTGGTTATATATATATATATATATATATATATATATATATATATATATATATACACGAACAAAACATCATACTATACAACGAGTACTCACAATTGGAAAACGGCTTTTTATCTGTCTGTATAACATTTCATCGTTTCGTTGAGTGTGACACGGGTTGAATAATTTTAAAAAATTTATGAAATGCAGTACATCCCGCATGTATTACTAAAATATCCTTGTAACCGGAATGGGTTCCATACAACCTCGGGGATATGCAACTGGTCGAGAAATTTTACAATAACAGGTTCACTCCAGGGTTGAGTCCCGAGTGAATCAAAATAGTGCATGCGAACCCTATTTTTAAAGTAGATTGCAAACCAATGAATCCCTTCATTACCAATGACATCTGTGTTCACAATAAGACTACCGCAATCTCGCGTAGTTGGCAAATTCAACATTTCGTTCTTCGCAAACACACCGATAAATTTGGAACGTGTGATTCGTTCACTATTCATTACTCTCTGAAGTGTATTCGCATCCATTTTAAAAGTCAGTGATAACGCCCATAAATCTGTCTACTTCTATTAGGGCTTGTGATTCAAGGTATACTAGTACACTAATAGGCGCGTCTATAGGCTTGGTGAATTCCAATCTGACTGAGATGTTTCCACTCTGTTGTGGACTTAAATGTGTATTTACGCTAGCAGATAAGTCAGGTGTGATGTCAAACGGATAAAGGTTAAGTTGATCAATGAATTCTTTCTGCGTTACCCCATTCCCGAGCTCATCACAATCACCTGCAATATGGGCCAGATTACTATATGCTCTCGCGCAAAGCGGTAACACAGCGTCTGATGAATAGTCCGTATCCAATGTTCCTCCCAACGCAATGCCATTAACGTATAGATTTACATTTTTAAGTCCGAAATTCTCGAATTTAAAGGCACTCTTTTTATATTTTCCATTCACCGAAGCATGGTTGTGCATTCCAATTAATATCCTTTTAGGAAGATTTCCCAGGGTGATGTTTTCTATGTTTCGATGCCAACCCTGCTGGCACCGTGTATAGTTTGATTTGTACTCTGTTAATAGGGTATTTTACTGTGGCGTTTAGTAAATTTTTCTCAATTTCTAGTTGTTTTGGTGAACTTAATTTCACTCGTCGTACGCGGAGATATGTCTCCATAATGTGAACCACAACGGGTTTTGCTCCCTCTTCTTGATCAGCATCCAGATCTCCGGATTCGTGCGGGTGAGCTTTATTTTCATATCCACCCCATTCACAAGCAACTTCTCCTGGAATGTGAAATCTGTATGCAGGCGTCCAAAACACTCGTATATCTTCTTTTTAGAATTTTTAAATTTGTCCTTTATACTACTTTCGTCTTTAGTTTGATATCCCTCGGCACTTAAAAAGGTATCGTTCGCTTCTTTGGAAGAGTTGGACATTTTCCAGATAGGTTCGTAGGTGATAGTACCCCGTGCCTGCCGATATGTTGGCCTGATTTAAATATACATCACACTGGATGAATATGGAGTGCAGAAAGTTTATTTCAGGGTATACAGCATATTTGTCATCGCAGTCCGTTCCATCAGAATGGGCTATACGTAGTTTAGCGTACATGTGCACACAGCTTGGATCAAAAAAGTAAGGGCCTGAGCTGGGTATCACGAATTCTATAGGGGCACTCGGGCAACTAATTGTGTTTAAAGGGTTAATTGTAATAAAGTCACTGCGTTCAATAGAAACTTGAGTTGGGGGGCATGTCAAAGAGGGACAGCTCCGATTTACAGCATTGTGAACTACACGGATGGATGAAGCGTGCCATGATGAGTTAGAAATAGTGTCTCCTCTCTCGACAAGTAGTAAACAAACTACGATTCATGAGATCAATGTCCTAAGCTTATATCAGTCAAAAAATGGTCAACCATAGGTTTCATTCGCTTAGAACATTTCTTTTTTGATATCCTTTTACGTTTAATGCCACGTGGTGGTAATCCCTTCTTCCGGCCAGTCCTCCTCCTCTTCCTACCACCACGCATTTTTCTTTGCATCTTTGTTGATTTCGTCCCATGTACGTTTTAAGTGTCTTTTTAGTGCTTCTTTAGGTTTAGTCCCAGCCAATATGTCTTCTGCAGTGTTAAGACCTGAGTGTAGCGCTTTCTTCCAAGGTATCTGGCACCCCTCTTCAGCAAAGGAACAGCCGTACGTAGTATGGTTAAAAAAATGGACCCAAGTCCACTACCACGCTGGTATATCACCCCTCAATAGACGGTGAAAGGCTTTCTGTCCATTATAACTCAGTGCGTCGAAAGTGCAGCTTCACTGTTAAGCTCCCGTTACCGAATGGGAAATTTTTACCCTCAATCGTCCTTATATATATTGAGATATTGTTTATTAGATTAGTTGCGACATTCACATAATGGGGTCTGTCATATGTAATACTCAAACTCCTTCCTCTATGGTTGGGGATGTGGGCAATGCGCAGCAGGCGTGCCTGGGTATCGCCAACAAACTGGTGCTCCACTATATTGCTGTAAATATAGCACTTGTCTGGGGGCTGAGAGCTTTCACCCAATTTCTCCATCTCCATCTTCATTTGATACATCAGGCTGGACAAGTCATGTTGTACTCGTGAAATGTCTCTCTTTGGAAGGCTGATCGATATCGCCCCTTGGTCATAATTTTGAACACACATTGGTTTTTAATATTTCTGTTAGCCTTTGATTTTAGGATTAGAGTATGTGCAGGGTTTCCTTTGTTTACGATTTCGTATACTAAATCAGTCGTAAGATTTGAGTTTTCTAAACTTACATTTGTCTCTCACAACATCTCAGCCAAACCATAACGACCCGGACCTAGTGTTACTACTGTACTGTAAAACCGTGCAACCTTAGTCCGGGCGATACGTATAGTTTCATCCCGAGTTACCCCGGCTTTTTCACACTCATCATTGTCTCTAAGAATCGTAAAAAAGTAACTTTATAATCTCTATTTAGAAAGAGGGTGTCCAGCTGAATTTCACATATCCCCACCTCATACGAATCACGACCCAATTCAATGGGTCCATGGAGATCTGTTACAAAGTTCGCTAGTGTGTTGTTAGGGTGTACAGACAGGGACGAGGAGGACGGGAGTGTGACGTAGAAATGGTTAGGAGCCATGTTGCATATTATTTAAGCTGCATTATTGCATCAGCTTTTATATAGGTGTTGAAGCTTTCTGGGTACCCTAGCCATTTCACCAGGTACATTTTTCGCTTTCCTGAACCTTTGCTTCCTATAATTTTCTCAATTTTAAACATTTTTTCCTAAATTAAATGCCACTCTCTGCAATTCCTCGCGGTAAAAGCCTCCTGCGATTTCTTCCCCATTCAAATCGTCAACGTAATACATCATTAGCTCACCTTTAGTTCTCATAACCCTAACTTTAAAAATCTCACGTGTCCATCCTTGCTCAAATCCCTTCGCGAATTTATTTCCCGAACGCGACAGCCTTACCTAACCATTGATTTTGAAACGCGCAGAGTGTGGTGGTGATGCTACATCTCTTCTCACTTCTGGGCGCGTACCTCTTTTTAAAACTTCGTTAGGTGTTGTCCCAATCGTGCCATGGTGTGAGCGGTTGTAGGATGAGGCCAATGATCCCAGAATGTCTAGAAATCTGTGTGTGTTTTTATGTGTAAAATAGCGGTGCATGCGTTCCTTTATGGTACGTTGAACTCTTTCAGCTAAAGATGCCTTATGTATACAATTGGTAGTGTAATAGCTGATATTAAACTCTGTCAACATGTTCTGAAAAGCACGGCCTATAAATTTCTTCCCCATATCCGTACAAAAATAGCCAGGAACCCTGTTTTCTTTCAACATCAGCGTTTTGGTGGCTTTAGCAACTGTTTCAGGTGATTTATTTTTCAGAAGATTTAGCCAAAGATATCTAGAGAATACATCTATTATGAATAGAATGTAGCGGTAAGCATCGTTATACACAGAATGTCTTTGCATGTCTGTTAAATCTGCTTGCCAAATAGAGTCAATCGAAGCAACTGTTGTCTTGGCTGTTTTAAACCTTTTTCTCACAGGTTTGTGAAGTGTATAAGCGTCCTGCTCCTGCAAAACTCTCTCAACATCTTTTTTCTTACTCCGTAAACACTTCTGTACAATCTATCTACACCTCCGTAGGAGGCTGGGTTAGAAATGTCATAATAACGTCTTCTTAATATGTTAGCCATTTGCATATTTTAGAAGCACGTGGGTAGGGTTGACCGTTGTTTAACCTTCTTTCTCCTCTTCAAAGATGTTACCGCCGGGGGTGATGGCGTCTTCAATTGTATCACATGCGACGCATGTTCCAAGTCTTTTAACCTGTTCAGATTTCCTATCATTGCTTTGGGGACATTTATTTGTTGTAGTGTTGCTGTAATATGCTTCCATCCTGATGATGAGGGCCTATCCCACTTTCTCACCAGATCATGGACAATGTCTACGATATTCGATCCCTGTACCTTTGATCCTTCCACAATGATCTCGCTGTATCGGTCCATTGTATGGCTGGATCCTCATTCAATAGATTATAATGACTTAAGCATTTACTCATCAATGTATGTGGGAGGGTGCTTTTTAATACATGCTCGATATGTTGTGTGGCGACCCATTAATCTTTGGTTGGTCAGCTCTATCGTCGGACACTGGTCCTATGTCACCATGTCCATCGTTCCCCATGCTGTGCCAAATAACCACGAGAATCTCTGTCGGATTCTTATAATTTTCGTACTCGTGAAGAAATTTCTGCAGAGTTTCTTGGTATAAGATTCTTTCCTCATCAGGTGTTTTTTCACTGTTTAATAGGGCTAGCAATTCGCTTTCCATTCTTTTAAGCCTGCTTTTACGGGAATCTAGATCTGTGTCTGGATTCTTTGAACTTTGCAGTGAAGCATACACCTCGTGTGGAATCACTACCACTTTCTTCATTATATTAATCTAGTCAGTAAAGGACCCAAAACTGAAAATAAGATGGGGAGGAATGAGTCCCAGTGGCGGCTCGTCGGTAGGCACTGCGGAACTGCAGCACCCCTAAATTTTTTATTTACAATTGAAATAATCAAGAACAATATAAGGATGAGCTCACTGAATAACTTTTTCAATAACTTTTGAAACTTTTATTCATTGCTCAATGCTCATCCTTTTATTTCGGTAATTATTTCAACCCATTCTTAGAGACAGCACCCCTAGAATTTTTAGTCACGAGCCGCCACTGGGAATGACCCTCCTCTTTGTACAATAATTCGTTTTTTCTTCCCTACAGTTTGACTTTTACGAGCGAGTGCACGTATTATGTTCTTGTAACGGCGAAGGCGAGCCTTCTGAGGTGGTTTCATTGATACATTGCAATTTATAACGTTAAGACAGATTTCACAGATGCATTTTAAAAAGTCGGAGTCGATATTTTTAATAAACATCTGCTGCATTGCCCGGGGCAGTCGATGATAGCTTTTTATTAATTCATGGTATTTCTTTAGCCTCTTTGTCATTGTGGAATATACACCGTTTCAGGTTCGTTTGAAAATATATTCGTTCTTAGAAGCACCCTAAACGTGTTTCGCGGATGAAGGTCGCAAAGCAAATATCCGTAACGCGGGCTTGTAGCTTCTTTATAAACTTCCAAAAACTTCTTACGCTGATTCGGGAACATTTTCATTGACTAATACCCCAATTTGTGATACATCTCTACGTTGCGCGAATAAGACTAGATATTGTGTATTTAACGACATATCGCGCATGTATCTATTTTTGAAAAATAGATTCTGGTTGATGAAGAACACGCTTATGTTAAGATGGTGCGAGAATACTGTAAATGTCTAGGCAAACGTTTTATCCATCTCCAACATGAGATCGTCAATTACAATGACTCTATGTTCATTTCCCTTTAACGAATTAAAGTCATATACACCTTTGTGGAACAAAATATCATCTTGGTACTCGTTGAACTCTGATTGATACGTCGAATAGCACCATATAACTTTATGTACAAATTTTGAGAATATATCTCCCTTTTCTTTAATGATTTTAAGCATAAACACAGTTTTACCACATCCTGTAGGTCCAGATATAATACATGTGGATGGGCTCGTGAACCTGAATTTTTCTACAGAGTCCATTTCTAACACGTCACACTCCTAAGTGGGTCATTTACAAAATATAATAAATATTTAAGTGCTGCTCCTTATATTCTACAGTCTTGTTTTTCTCTTCTCCCACAGAAACGTGAATGACGATGAGGTACAGCACCCCATCATCGATATTACAGATGACCCCGACGACAGTGTAGTTGTGATCACAGAATCCTTCCCCGCAGTCGAATCCTCACCAGCGATACCTGTAGCACGCGACAATTCAAAGCGGAGGCATGATGAAAAGCCCTCCACGTCAGGTATAAAGCGTGCCAGGATTGCGCCGGTTGTTAGACCACCAGTATAGAGCCCCAACCTTCTACGGCTTACGACACAACCCCCACAATAGTATCTTCCTCAAATAAAAATATATCCCTTTATTCCTGTTCAATTCCGGGTATATCCTCCACAGCAGCTTCTCACTCTGTTGAGGATGGCATAACATTCGAGTTGGTGCGCACCGCTTCCCCACCCCAATCTTGAATAGAAATCGGTATATAGTCAGGGTTGATCCTAGACCCATGTATACCAATGGTGTTGACACAGACTACAGCGCATAGTTGAGCGTATTGTAGAGTTTGCCCTTCAGAACCGCGACGAACGTGAAGTCAGGGCGAGGCTGTCCTTCGGATTCGGGTCAGATGACGGAGATGTAGATGATTTTTGGGTAGTAATACCGTTCAGACGCTTGCCAGCTGAAGATAGAGTATATATTAGGCCGTATAATGCAGGCCTCTCAAAGTAGTATAGCCTTCAATATGGACAACTTCACGGTAAATATTGACCGTGTATTCTGTGTTGCGGATTATAGTGCCACACCTTATACTCTTAACTTCAATTCTGAGGCTATTTATAAACAGCATACAAACGCCGATCGTGGCTGCGGCTTTATAGCAGTAGTCTTGGCCCGTATGTTTACTGCACTAAATACACGGGTCAAAAATATTTGGTTGCCTACGGTAGTGGAGCGTGCCCGTAAAGTAGCTGCAGACTGTAAACTTGAGTTTGACTGTAATATGGGTCCTGAAAAGCTGAGAAGGGTAGAACAGGAAATGAATGTTCGTATAGTTGTATTTGGAATGGATGATCGTCGTAGGATTGTGTATGTTTTTAAAAGCAGTGTGAGAGATAGTACAAGGCCCCTACTTATTTTAGGACTGTCAGGGACAACGTATCTCCCCATCCGTAATATAAGGGACCTTTACGCTAGTTACGATAAAAGTCGAAAATATGTGCGGCATCATGATTTGTGTAAGGGCTGTATCGAGTTTGCGGATGATATAGTGAAACATTGTAAAGATTGCCACATGGTATGTGAGTAGTTTAAAATCTCCAAATGTGAAAGCCGTGTAGATGAAGCTGAGAAGAGGGACTGTGATGTGTGTAGACGCACATTTTCAATAATAACTGTTTTGAGCTCCATAAATCAATTGGCACGTGCAGGAAAATGAGAATCTGTGAATGTGGTATGTTTCATATAATGGATAAATGGGGAAAATTCATGCATAAATGTGATGAAATTCACTGTCCTACATGCCATGAGAAATATAAGGCGGATGGAGTAAAGCATGTGTTATATGAAAGATGCTAAGCCTAAAAGTAGCCCTTGTATAACTGTGCACTACAATATAGAAACATACACGAACGCTGAAACCAAAGAGGTTATTCCACATTTACTTGTAAGCCAGACTATCTGTAATGAGTCTATGGAGATCGAGTGTGATGAGTGTCACAAATGCGGTAAACGTACAAACGTTTTGAAAACGATTGCCTACGATAGCCCTGCGAAACTCTTTGTTTCCTATATTGTCAAGCTAGCGGACAAGTTCAAAAAAATGACTGTATATTCTCGCCCATAACGGGACAAAATATGACACACAGTTCCTTTATAAGGAGGTGCTTGAGCACGAGTCATCTGAGATACTTACAGGTGATCCCTTGAAAAGAGGCAACAAGCTAATACAGATGCAAATAAGAGGTAATGTACAGTTTAAAGACACTTTATTATTCACACCTTGTAAATTAGCAAAGCTATCCAAGGTGATGGGCGTAGACGCTGAAGTTTCAAAAGGATATTTCCCTTACACGTTCCTCACTAACGAAACTTTAAATTACGTAGGACTACGTCCACCCAAACATTACTTTAACTATGAATGTATGAGTACAGATGAACGTGAAGATTTTGACCGATACTACAACAGTTTTAATGAATGTAATCCTTATAATATAGCTGATGAATGTGAGCGTTATTGCGTGAATGATGTGCGCGTGCTTAGAGTATGTTTCCAGGCCTTTAGAAGGATGTACATAGGCCGTTTCAAATGCGATCCGTTGCAAGTCGCAACCACCATCGCCTCATTATGTTTTACGGTGTTCAAGAATAACTTCATACCTAAAGACCCTTAGCCATTATTCACAGAAACAATCCCCGCAGTTATGGGCACAAGGCTATTTACTGGCTCATACACCTACAGCAGCAGACAGGTGTATACAAAAAGCATGCTCACCGTGCCACTGGTGAGAAGACTGTGTACTCCTTTAACGGTTGCTGGTGGCACGGATGCCCTCGTCCTGAGTGTGGAATCGCAGGAGATATCCACGGTAGATCTCCTGCCGACTGTCTTGCGTGGACCCGCACCCGCGATCAACTTATAGGCTTTCAGTTCACTCACAAAGTCTTGTGGGAGCATGAGTATGATGCACGGATGGAGACAGATGGACAGTATCGTGAAGAAATAAACACGATCAAGCGTTCACTGGTGCTGGATCCTTTCAAATGCGGTGATAGCTTGTTCGGAGGGCGTATAAATCAGGGACGTGCGGTGCGTAATAAGTCAGGGTAGGCAGTAGGCACTAATAAAATCAATTGCCAACAAAGGGTCTGAAAAATGTATTAACAATAATTATATACCATCGAAATATAGAAATTAGGCATGCATCGCATTGTTACTCAACTTAATAAAACTGGTCAGAATTTCATAGCTATTTTATACCAACTAATATCCCTGTAATTAATAAAAATATTAAAAGTCAGTTATATAAGTATTTACTTACATTATTTGTAGATAAATTCCATTCGTCTCTCCTTCTGAAGAAATATTTCTGTAACCATATCATAAAAGTTGTGTGTAGTACTTTGTTCCAGTTTCATGAACCTTTCTTTTTCTGTAGAGATTAAAGCAAGCGATGAAAGCCTTTCATGTGTCATTCGATTCCTAGTGCATGTTTTAATTCTCTCTAAAGCTGAAAATGTTCGCTCAACTGAAACAGTTGTAGCTGGAATTGTAAGAACCAATTGCAGCAGTTTCACTGCTTCGGGAAATGTTTGTTCCAGTTCATTTATAAAAATGAAGACAAGCAAATCTTTAATAGATTTCTCTCGTAACATTGGTGCATTATAGATTCCAGCCAAATCAGCTTTTAGTCTTACGAAATCAAAGAAGTTAGCATAATTATTTTCTAAACTTTCTTGTGCTTCCCTATCAACTTGACTAGCCATTTCGGCAAACTTCTTACTATCAAATAAAGTAATAAACCGCAAATTTTTTAAGTCATTATATCTAGCTTCCATTTGTTTAATTATATCATTCAATATAAGACAAAGAATTTTTTGTCTTTCTTCCTTAACTGGATGTTTTATGCGACAATTGGATTCAGCAAGGTTATTTTCTATACAATTCTCTTCCAACTTCTCATAAAAAACACCAAAATTTTTACTCATATCTTCTAATGATTCTATTGTGTCATTGATTCTTTCAATGCAATATGGAATATCTATTATTTTAGTTTGCAAGATATTAAAGAGTAACTCAGTTTTATTGAAAATTTCTTCATAAGTCATTAGTGGAAAGTATGTTGTCTTTTGTCAGCCAATTATAAAACCCATTACTCTTTATCAAAGTATCTGCATCCCAAGATAAAGGATTGCTGTTCATATTTTGGAAAACTGCAGTTGCGTTGCCACGTTGCTACATCATACTCCCGCCCCGTGGGTTGCTTCGTAGGCAGGTTAAAAATTGACTTTATTTCCTATTGTTTTAAAGGAAAAAGCTTGGATTGACGGCACACGCTACGAAGAATTTAGCTATTATAATTTATATGCAGGATAAAAAGCATAGCAATATGTGCCTGCTTCAGCATTACACATAATGCTACTACAAAATTAGCATGAAATTTGTATGTATTGTAAGAGAAAGCATTAAGGAACTGAAAGAATGAAGTTTAAATAACGAAAAAAGTTGCTTTTTTATATTTTTAGATTTTATGCTAGGGCAGGCACTGCCTACCTTGCCTACCCTGAGTGCACGTCGCTGGTACAAATCCCTTCAAGCTATACTTTCCGCCTACAGAGGGTGTGAAACTCCATTACTACGACTTCTGTACTTATACCCCTACGTGGTGCGCCTGAGAAACTGGTGGGACCTGACCTACCCACCATCGAGGAGTTCTCAACAAATTTGAACAGGTACTATTTCGGCCTTCCTTTCGTAGACGTACTCCCCCCTCGCGATTTATGGATGCCGATCTTCCCCGTCGTTATCGATCACAAGCTCATGTTTCCCTTGGCATGAAGTGCGCAGAAGAGAACAATGGTGATTGTGACCATACAACCCACCAGCGTAAGATTAGAGGTGTATGGTGTCCGGCGAATTTGTCTACAACAATTTGTCTAAAGATACAATTCATCTACAACAATTTGTCTACAACAATTTATCTACAGCAATTAGTCTACAGATACAATTTATCTACAATAACACTGCCCAACACCAATTTTGCTGATTTAATTCTAACACCTGTTTTTAGGTAACTTCGGTGTGCTGATTTCAAAAATCACCTTAGTTTTTGCCTATCACGTCAGGTTTTCGAGCAATCAAATATGGATATTTTGGAGATATCGCATTTGGCAGGGTTATGCCCAATTTTTTTCTTTTCAAAAAATAAGTTTTTACATACTCAGGATCAGCATGGAAAAGTAAACAATTGTGCAGGGAGTGAACTTTAATATAGGTACAGGGTGTCCGAGAATTATCTGTACAATTTTTGGCTGTTATTAAAAGTCAACCATGAAGTGTAGAAATTCGAGTGTTATCCCATTTTACAGAGAATCCCATTAAGTTTTTTCTGATACCAAGTTTTGACAAGTTTTATAGAAATTCCAGTGTGTCCGAACATTATCTCTACAATTTCATCTTTTAATAAAATTCTTGATAATACGTAAAATTCTTAAACAAGATTATTTAGAATCTGTATTTTCAAAAGTTTCTTTTATTAAAGTAACGTTGTTACAAACATTCGATATGTGCACCATTAGTGATTCGCAAAACATCCAATCGATACTCCAAATGTCGCCATGTATTCTGCAGCATATCCACATCAATTCGCTCAATAGCAGCTGTGATTATTGCTTTTAAATCATCAATGTCTGTCACCCGCGTACATTTCTAAATAACTTGTCAAAACGTGGTATCAGAAACAACTTAATGCGATTCTCTGTAAAATGGGACAACACTGGAATTTCTACACTTCATGGTTGACTTTTAATAACAGCCGAAAATTGTACAGATACTTCTCGGACACCCGGTACAATGGTAATATTGACACACAAAGTGATTAAAAGTGTTTAAATAAGCAAAAAATGAATCCATATTAAAGCAAGCACGGGACCAGTTTTCTTAACATTGTCTTTTTCTTGTTTTCTTACTTTTCAGTGCTGATAAATTTTCTCTTATAGGACTTCCTAGAATGAGAGATGTCAAGACACTCTTTGCAGGCTCCAGCAGTAGTCAGCCATCATATGGGTATCCCATCTTCCTTGGTATCGTTCTTCCATCACTTTGATATCTTGGTGGAACCTTTCACCTTGCTCTTCACTAACATCACCAAGATTTTCTGGAAATTTATCCAGATGACTGTTGAGATAGTGAACTTTAATGTTGCAACCCAACTGCTGAAAGTTTACAAGTAACGTCACTAGCGGAACCGGCTGCTCTCACTCGGCCAATGGAAAATATCTCTCAGATCATGACGTCACGCTCACACCTGGGGAAATCACAGATACCTAAGATTTTAATATGTTGTACATGACCTTTAGATTTAATGCACAGATTTGCGTATTCCACAGATAAAATTTTAACAGCAAAACAGCTGTTAACAGGTCTCAAAAATCATCAATTTTGATAAGCGCCCTTCATGGATCACCCAAAATAGGCATATTGCATTGCACGAAAACCTGATGTGATGGACAAACTCTAAGGTGATTTTTGAAATCAGCACATCAATATTATCCAGAAACAGGTCTTAGAATTAAATCAGCAGCAAAAAATTTTTTTTGTTGGGCAGTGTAATTTGTGTACAGATACAATTTGTCTAGAGAGGAAAAATGAAAGCTATTTGATGTTAATTATTATTAATTTTTTCAAAAAATGAAAAATTTGTTTCTGCAATCGGTTTTCTTGAGAAATGATAAAGAAAAATGTTATTGGATATTGAATAAATTTATTTACTAAAACGACGCAATACACTCCAACATCTTTTTGAATAAGTCCGAGCTGGTGTGGCGCTTACGCCATACAAATTCACAAAACATGACAAGAATTAGTGCGATATCTTGCAAAAAACAATAGTATAAGAAACTCGATTAGGTCAGGTTAGGTCAGATTAGGTTAGGTTTCTCAAGAAAACCGATTGCAGAAACAAAATCAGGGTCATCGACTGCCCTTGTTTTCATTTTCGTAGGAAAATCGAGAGTAGTCCATGAAACATACTAGGTCCAATATTAGTAATAGTTTCTCTAGACAAATTGTATCTGTAGACAAATTATTGTAGATAAGTTGTATCTGTAGACTAATTGTTGTAGATAAATTGTTGTAGACAAATTGTTGTAGATGAATTGTATCTTTAGACAAATTGTTGTAGACAAATTCGCCTAAAACCGAGGTGTATATACAAGTCCAGAACTGGATCTAGATGTTCGCCATGGCTACAGCATATTGAAGATACATGAGGTGTGGAGGTTTCAGAAGCTACCCAACCTTTTCACGCCATATATAAACGCTTTTTTGAAAGATAAGGTCGAAGCATCAGGGTATCCGCGAGGAGTTGATACCGAAGATAAAAAGTCGGCCTATATTGAACGTTACCGTGACCGTGAAGGTATACAGCTTGACCGTTCCCAAATTGTAAAGAACCCTGGCAAGCGCTTTAGTGCAAAATTGTGTCTAAACAGTCTTTGGGGAAAATTTGCACAGAATACTGGCAAAGGGAACGTTCATTTGGCACAAAGTTATAGTGAAGTCTGGGATTATGCCAATCTCCCGATAAAGAGGTCATGGAGATCGTGAATGTAGGTAATACTTACATAATAAAGTACAACAATGCCGAATTGGCCTCAGATACCTCACGAGTTACAAACATACCTGTAGCCAGCTTCACAACGGCCTAAGCACGCATCAAACTTTGGGGCCTATTGCATTCTCTTGGGCGGAGGGTATTGTACGCCGATACAGATAGTGTGATATTCACAGAGAGGTAGGGTGAATACATGCCTCCTATTGGTGAATTCCTCGGTGAGTTAACTGATGAGATCAAGGATGAGTATGGAGACACCGCATACGCCGACTCTTTTGTCTCAACAGGGCCAAAAACTTATGGGGTACGGGTGAGGGTGGGAGAGGATATGAAATATATCGTGAAGGCTAAGGGTATCACGCTCAACCAGGCGAATCGGCGGGTCGTTAACTTTGAATCGTTGAAGGATCTAGTGTGCTTGGATGATGATGATGAGGGCGACCGGCCGCCCCAACTAACTGTAGGCACCCAAAATTTTCGGGCGCAGAAGCTGGGGGGCGTGAAGGAACTTAGGGATACAAAGGTGTGCCGTAACACCTATAGGAAACGTTACCAGGTACCTATGATACCGTACCCTTTGGATACCATGATCTTTGATGTGTCTATTGTTAACTTATTTATTACACGTATTTGTAAATATATATACACCTTGAATATTTCGTTTATTAAATAAATCGTGTTTCAATTAGCATTTCAATTTCTCCTTTGTGTGTGTGTGTGTGTGGTGTGTGTGTGTGTGTGTGTACACAGGAGAAAATTCTAAGCTCTGCCCAGCGTGTGTACAGGAGAAAGTTCTAAGCTCCGCCCACTTGTATGATTGAACACGTGACTCCTGCTACTACCTGGTCTTCCCTGCATGCTCAGTTGATCGCAGTAAGCCCTGGACCTCAGACGTGTATTCTCCCGCGTAGAAGAAAAATAGTAATGGCTACCATTAATATTGCGTGTTCGACGTTTATGAAATGGTATTCTGCAAAGTGTCAAGATGTGGTGGATACTGAAAAATTCCCTATTCCACCCTCCTTTGATACTTTTAAGGCTACATTGAATCGTGCGAAGGAGCAAGAGGTACAAATACTGCACGGCTATTCTGGTGAGAGCATTGTAGGATTTCGTAATATAAGTGATGTCTTGAACTATGTTGTAGGACTAAACTTTATAAAAGCTTACACATACCGTGAAGTAAGCGAAACAATACGTGCAGAAGAGAAGCAACGGATATGGATAGTGAGTCTTGTTGATGAGTGGTGTGACAAGCGATATTATGTCATGCTGCATCATACCGATTACTCGTACCCTGCGACTGAGAATGTAAATCATGTCATCATGGAGAATCTTAAGTATTTTTATCACTATATTAATATATATCATGACGGAGTTTGTAGTGAGGTTGTGGCTAATGCCCTGTGTTTTTAACAGACTTTAGAGACGAGTATCGCTTGTTAAACAAAAAGGAAAAATATGGGTATATGTTCCTCTCAAATAGTGCACCAGATTGTGAAGATGTTTAGTTTGTGGAAATGAAGGTCTGGTGAGTGGTAAAACATTAAAACCATAAAATGTGTTTAGTTCGTGAAAATCCCCCTTTGCAAAAATGTCTGGTGCGTATTCTGGGGAGTGGGAGTGATAAAACATTAAAACCGTTATTACTTCATGTATCGGAAAATTTATCAAAACACCTACCCAATATAATGGGATACATTTATTCATGTTCGAACAGCGCCGTACACGTTTCATTAGCTTATGGTGTGACTCACTCCTCCCCTCAAGCCGATCCGTTGCATGTGGCTCATAGTCATCTCAGAGCTTGAACCGACTGGACGTGCGCTTCTCGAATACGATGGAACTTCCTTTGAGCAGCATTTTCAACGCTGTGTACGATGTGTCCGTGACGAAGTCGTTGCGCGTGTTCAGGCGTAAATCCGGTGCCATTAACTATGTACTGGAAACGGCTTGTAGACAAACAAACGAACGGAATGTTGTTTATTAAGTGTCGAGGAGATGAATAGAATCTTCGTGATAGTTGAGAAGTGGAGTGAGGATCGTTATAAAATTCCTACAGGTGTAGGTACAAGAGAGCAGATTAGTGACACCCCCTCATATGCCGTTGTTTATACGTTGTGTATAAATAACGATCGACCATGCATTGATATACGGCTGATGTGGAAGAATGCTTCTGATAATAACGCTCTTGTCCTTACTCGAAACCGTTTCATTCTCGACAGAATGTTTGAAATCGTCGGATTCCGCAAGCTGAAGCCTATATTAGACGCACGTGTTACGGATATGCTTTATTTTGATACGGTTCTTGAATACGCATACACCGCTCTGCTCGATGGGTTTACCTAGTGTAGGACTGATCAAGGTGAGAATGGTCTAGAGCTGGATGCTTATTTAAAAAGTTTAGACTCTTTGAAATATCATGAACTTTTGGTACAAAGCACTTGATCGGTACAGAGCTGAGCTCGCCTACACCGTTCACCCTGAAGAACTATTTCTTTATATAATGAGCAGCTGTCGTAACGACTTAGAAGATTATTTCAACTGTCGCTATGCAGTGTGAAGATGAGTTCACGATTGAAAAGCTCGGATCGGTAGAAATAAACCCTCGATTAGAAAGGCGTGTTTATAAACTTGTATTTAATAATAATGATATGGCTAACGATGACCTCTTTGTGCGTGCTTTTGATTGTATTCTAGCCGTATTTAAAGGTAACTTGCCAACCGGATGTAAAGTGGGCACAAAAATAGTACTGAACGATATGAAGGGCATTTATATAGAGTACAGATTTCCCTATACCTTGAGCGGGAAATAATATTAAACCGCCTATACTGCGTAACGTAAAGCAATAACGATGTGACTGTAGACTCGATTACATGTGAGTTTAGTGTATTGCGCAGTAAAACAAAGTGAATGTACTTATTTTCAATATATTTAACATAATTGTGTATATATATTTCTCCTGTACTGCTATATTGATGGCTCTACGTTTTGTATTTCTTATTTTTTATTTTGTGCAGTAGAAGATAGTGTATGTATTTATTTTCGATATATTTAATTATTTAATATAATTGTGTGTATATATAATTATATATATATATATATATATATATATATATATATATATATTTTCTCCTGTACTGTTATATTGATGGTTATATTTTTTTATTTTTTTATTATATACATATTCCTCGTTCATATTACTTATACTATTATTATTTTTTATTTTTTTTATAATTTCAATGTATATTTATTTTCTATATATTTACAGTATTTTGTCTAAATAAACAGAATGATGTAATGTTGTTTTATTTAATTCTTTTGGTTGTAAACGATAATTAATTATACTAAATGGCTGGTTACGCCTTCTAAACCGACTGACGGATTTCTAAGCCAACTGTGAAGAATATATGTATGTTTTAATTAAATAAATAGCACAATCTGGTAAATCAACCTGTACAACCATTTACGCCTTCTAAGTCAACTGGCGGATTAAGCCTACTGGCGGATTAAGCGAACTGGCTGATTTACACCTTATAAGACAGCGGGCGCTCGGTTGAAGTCTTAATATGCACTTGGCTCCTGCCAGGTGAACACCTCTCTTCCTCTCTTTCCTTCTCCTCTATTTCTCTTGGGGGATAACTCCGCCTCAAAGTTTCATAACCCCTTAGCAACAATGAGCTGTTGCATACCCCTCCCCCTTCATTGCACAACCCCCTCACCCCTTCATTACATACCCCACCCCCTTTTGCAACATTGATCATTATCTCTGCAACATTCTTGCACTCGTCCATTTTGCGCCCATACTACTCTCGGCATCCACCCCCAATCCCCATCACCTTGGGTAGCATAGCTAATTTAGAAGGTGTGAACAACAGTGTCTCTTTGAACTGAACATTATCCTTTATTTGCATTTTTATGAGCTTTTTACCTCTTTTTTTCAACTGGTCACCCGTGAATATTGCTGGTGTCTCATGTTCAAACAGTTCCTTATGAAGAAACTGTGCATCTAATTTTGCGGCGTTATGCGCTAGAACACACATGGTCATTTATGGGACCTGATCGTCTAGCTTGACTATATAATCCACAAACAACTTCACGGATGATTTTGTCATAGTCGTCTTAAAAATAATGATACGTTTACGTTACACTTGATTTTAGCTCACGAATAAATCAGGGGCAACTTCTTTCGCCTCAGGGTTAGTGTAAGTCTCTATGTCGTAAGATTCAGTAATGCACAATTTATTTTTAGGTTTGGCATCTTTCATGAAACAAACCTGTTTTACCCTATCCGCCTTATATTTCTCATTACACGTAGAGCAATGAATTTCATCACACCTATGCTTGAATGTACCGCTCTCACCCATCGTATGAAACATTCCACATTCGGAAATCTGTAACTTTCTGCACGTACCATTCGTCTTATGGAAATTAAAACATTCATTATGGAAAAACATCCGTCTGCAGTCATTACAATTTGTTTTCTAATCATCTTCCACACGGCTTACGCATCTAGGGCTTTTACACTGAGCGCATACCATATGACAATCACTATAATGCTTCAGCAAATCATTCGTAAACACGAGGAACCCCTTACACAAATCGTGATTACGGCCATACTTATGGCTTCTATCACATTTAACGTAAAGCGATCTAGATGCTAAATAGGAAGGTAGCTTGCACCCGCCAAACCTAAAATGAGCACAGGTATTGTACGATTTGTCACACGACTCTTAAAAACATACGGTGTCCTACCTTGCTCATCTAAAACAAACCCAACAATTCGTACTCTCATCTACTGCTCCACCTTCACTAGCTCTTCAAGACTCATATCACAGTCAAAATTAAGATCACAGGATCTAGCAAATTTACGCGCGTGGTCTATAACCGTATCTAACCAAATGTTTCTGGCTACCATGTTTAGAACATTGATCATATGCGCTAAAATTATAACCATAAAACCACAACCACGACCGTTGTTTGTCGGAGTTAAAGTTTAAAGTGTACAGTGTAGCGTCATGGCCCTCAACGCAGTACACTGGTCAATATAGATCATGAAATTCGCCAGGTTGAATCTGAACCACTCCGCTTTGATTTCTCAGTACGTGAGAGGATGTGGTCAGTATCCTCGTCAACCAGGCGTCTGTTTATATAACTACCCAGAACAGATCACATCGTCATTATTAGGCTTTAATAAATCTAAGCGCCAACCTCATCTGTGCCTCTCGGCCTTGAGTGCGTTGAAGGGCATATGCGACGATGCACCGATGCGCCAGACCGGTCCCACGATCCCGCGCACTATCAGCCGATGAAGCCGAAGGTTCCGGTGAGGCATCTCGAGTTCTTTCTGAAACCCCATCAAGTTCAAGTTCTTGCTAGTTGGGGGCACCATTCCTCATCGGTGTGTTTATGCTTAAAGTTATTAAAGATAAAGATGCATTGTTCTCAAAACCTGTTAACACCGTTATATGGTGTTATTCAGCCTACCAGATTATTTTTGATGATTACAAAGATGTTGTCTTATTCCATAAAGGGTTTTATGACGTTGGTTCATTAAAGAATGATAAAATACGATGACTGAGATTGATGAACTTATGCTAGAAATTAATAAAACAGTTGCTAAGACGTTTACCTATTCTCCCACCACCTTAACATAAGCGTGTTTTTCATCAATAAAAACTTATTTTTCAAGAACAAATTTATGCGAGATGTTTCTTTAAACACGCACTATCTTGTCTTATTAGCTCAATGTCGGGATGTATCGCAATTTGGTATATTAGCCGGTCAAATGTTTTCGGGGCAGCGTAAGGCTTTCTTGGAAGTTTATAAAGAAGCAACGAGTCGGTAATACGGGTATTTGATCTGTGATCTTCACCCATGTAACATTTTTAGAGTGCTTCTAAAAAAACGAACATATTTCCCAACGAGGTTTGAACAATATATATACCAAAAATGACGAAACATGTATTGAGCTTATAAAATTGTTCCCGCGATTACCTCCTCTTCAGCGCCTGTTTGTAAAAAACGTTGACCCTGACTTCTAAAATGTACCTGCGAAGTCTGTTGCAATGTTATAAAATGCAACGTCCCAATAATTTCGTCGCAGAAGGGTCGTTTACGTCGTTACAAGAACATAATACGAACACTACCTCGTAAAAGATAATCTGTGTCAAAGAAAAAAGATCTTGTACAAAAAGGTAGATAATTCGAACCTGTCATATTTTCAGTTTTACTCCCTTTATTATCTAGTTTTATATAATGAAGAAAGTTGTAGTGATACTCACGAGGTTTACGCTTCACTACAAAATACAAAAAAACATGAAACATCTCTAGAACCCAGTAAAAATAGACTTAAAAGAATGGAGTGTGAATTGATGAATATATTAAATAAACAATTACATCCTGATGAGAAAAGAATTTCATATCAAGAAGCTCTTCAGAAATTTCTTCAAAAGTATGAAGTGTAACCTTTGGAGCTCCTCGTAGTTATCAAACATAGTGACAATACTGTGCATGTTAAGACGAGAGACGAGCAACCCAAAGACAATGGTGGGAACTCGCAACAACTCGAACAAGTGTTTGAAAATAGTCTTCCTAATACATTGAGGAATAAAGGTTTATGTGTTTTTAATCTATTGAGTGGTGATCTCATTATACAGTGGTCTAACACAGGTGAAGTTATTGCTAAAGGTTCAACGGTATCAGGTTCGAACATTATTGACATCATTCATGATTTGGTGAGAAAGCTGGAGAGAGCACCCCCACCAGTGTGGGATCATATTAAAACAAGGTTACAGCAGATGAACATTCCAAAAACATTGATTGGTAACCAAAACAAAATGAAAGCTCTAGAACAGGCAATACTTACACACTTCATAAGACTGTGCGAAGAAACTTTTAAACTGCTAAAACAAAAGCATCATCGTTGGACACTGTATGACACGCAGATTTGACTGATATGCAAAAGTAATCGACGTATGATGATGGCTACAGGTATATTCTATTTATAATTGACGTCTTCTCCAGATATTTATAGCTTGTAACTCTTAAAAGTAAAACCTCCAGACAGAGTTGCTAAAGCTACAAAGTCCTTAAGGTTAAAGGAAAATAGAATCCCATCCTATTTCTTTACAGATCTAGGGAAAGAGTTTATAGGTCATTATTTTCCAAACATGTTATCGGAATTTAGCATTAATTATTATAGCAGCAACACAGTGCATAAAGCGGTTTTAGCCGAGAGGATGCAGCGAACCATGAAGGAGCGCGTGCATCGTTATTTCACGCACAAAAATACTTAGATACATAGACATTCTGAGTCAGTTAGCATTACCTACAATTGCTCATATCATCGCATGATTAGGACATCTGCTAATGAAGTTTTTAAAAGAGACGTGTATACAGAAGCGAAAAAATAGAACCAGAGCATCATCCTTTGTAGAACGTTTCAAAATCGGTGATTATGTACGTGTTTCAGTATCAGGGGTAAAGTTAAAAAAAAAACTGAACAAGGATAGACGCAGAAAAATTGAGGGTGGTTTCTATGGCGAAGAATTGCAGAAGGTTATATTCAATTTAGGGAAAAATGACGTTCCATTTGAGAAAATCTTAGGAAGCAAAAGTTCGGGGAAACGAAAAATGTACTTAATAAAATGGCTTGGTTACCCAGAGAGTTTTAAATCCTATATGAAAGGTCATGTCTTCTGACCAATTCTACGTCACACTACCCTCTTCAGCCTCGCTGGGCACGTACCCAAACAGTACTCTGGCTAACTTCACAACAGACCTGCATACTAGTAGGGTGTGTCAATTTTGGGGGTGAAATGACTAAATTGAAAATCATGTGATTTGGTAGCAATTTAATGTAATCATTTGGCATACAAAATAATATCCTTGCTTCAAAAACAATAAAAAATAACTCCTACCTACATCAATTTTAATTAAAAAATTCCATTTTCCGTAAATTCGTAACAAAATAACAAATGTGCGCAAACATCCTATCAACATTTAAAGTGGCAATAAGATATCATTCAGAGTCTTTATTTGAAAGTAACCAATGCAGTCATGTCCTATTTGCTGCGGTTCCTTGACATCAGCATTCGGCTTGCTACTTGCGCTTTGATGTAGCCTTCTCGCCTCTCGTGACTGTAAACTTGACTAGCTGCTTCTGTGACCATTTTCAAACATCTCTCCACACTCTGAGTGTGAGAAGGCCACTTTGGCACTTGCATTGGGGCCTCTTTAAGTTGTGTTAAATCTTTGTTTGTTATACATTTTGTCAGTGGTGGCTCCAAAACTTCCGAACTTAAGTTAACTAATTCTGACAATTTCGTGGCATTGACGTTTATCGGAGGTACCTTCCTTGTCTTAACAGAGCAGTCTCCCAGCTGATCATCATCTAGTGATGTTCCTCTAAGCTTTAGAATGATTTCCACAGCCTCAGTTCGCTCTTTGGTACATTGGCTGCAGAGTATTGCTTGCAAAACTGCCTCTGGTCTAGCATACCAAGCGGAACTTCTCACCACAGGTAACACGATGTCCACCACTACTTTCCTTTGGGTTCTCAGTAGCTGTAATTGAAACAAGATGTGGTTGGGCCCCTCCATCCACATTGGATTAAGTTTTACATTGAACCAGTGAAGAAGATAAAACCCAATAATAAATTCAACAATCAACATCAAATTCTGTAGCATTTTGTCCTTCAGTGCATGTTTGGAAACACAAATCCTGCAAAAACGAATCGCTGTAGTTAACCAACGACTGTGACTTACGGGTCCAATCTCCAAGAGAGCCAGATTTTGAGGAAACTCTCCTGATCTGATTGCTTGAACAATACGATAAGCGTAAGATTGATCCGTGCTGAGGTCTTTGATAACTTCTTCAGACAACACTGGAAGGGGAGGGCCGACTTCGACCTTTGGAAATTTTGTATTTCTAATTCCGTTGCTTCATCTAGCATGTTGCCAAGGGGCCTGACCACTTGTTGTTGCTCTTTGTAGGACCATGAAGTTCCTGGATGAGACGACGAAGAGGTAGTTCCCCTGTGTGCAAATCACATACAATCCAAACAAGCCTTCTTCCAAGTTTTTTCTCTAAATGCGTCATAACACCGCCCTGCCATCCAGTGTTCACCGCAGTTGAGTCTCCACCAACGGCCTGCAGTGAACTGTCAAGTAAGTCTTCTTTCTTGAAGCCAACATATTATTTGATCAGCAATTGCCTCTGCATGTTTCTTGCCTTCTACTTCTGCTTCAGGAACAAAGTGAAACAAATAGCGGCCACCAGGTTCGGAACACACACAGTAGTGTTCTTCTTTGATGAGACCGGGAAACTTCCTGTCCATTCCCTGTACCTCTAGGAGAACTTTTGTGTCATCTCTTCTTTCATCAAACAAAAGGCAAGAGAGACATTCCTCCTTCAAATCTTTTTCATGCTGATCAGATATTTCCTTCATTATTTTTTCTTGTGCTCTTCTTATCTTATTATGATCTATCACTAAGGATGTATCCTCTCGGCTGATGAGGCCTGCATCTATCCAAGCGGCAGTGGCAATCTCTGCAGTCTCTCGTAGCCCCGTATGGTGGCGAATACTGGCAAGGGCAATGTTTGAGATGTCTTTAGTGTTGTATTTCATTCTCTTCGGCGAAGGTTCAGATGGCATTTTGGAGCTATCATCTGATGTTGCTTCTTTCTGTTCATCTGAAGAGCTTTCAAAGAAGTGAGAAACTTCTTGATAGAGCTCTTCATCTCTTTGGGTGGCTTCTTCACTCTTCTTTTCTTTTTCTTCCTTTCTTCCCTCTCTCGGATTTTCTCTTTTTTCTTAGCAATAACAATCTGCTTTTTGGTTTCTGAATAATCTGCCGAACCAATCTGCATACTTCCTTGGCCTCCTGCCTTTGTTCTCTGCGCCTTTATGAAAGCCAGCTCCAAAACAGGGATCTTCTTCTCCCGAGGACAGCGACAATCAATGTGAGGGTGAGGTTCTCTTCTGCATGAGGGAGAACAATTGGCTTCAGAACACAACTCTATGGGACACTGGCAGTTAAAAATGTCAAGAAGAGTATCAAGTGTGTGCAGAAATTTATTTTTCTTTGCTAGTTTTCCTTTACCAAGTGATGTCTCAACTGCTTTGTGCCACAGCTTTGTTAATTTTAGCTCAATAGTTCCATACTGATTGAGTACAGGTGGTTTGAATAACACATTAGCTTTTTTCCACTGATGCAGAAGAGGGGGAATCATGTCCCTTATGAGCTCTTTCTCTGTGTAGTTCCTTCTATCCTTTGTATTTTGTTCACGAAGGAGTAACCCTAGTCCCAGCATGTCTCGCATTGTTGGTAGTTCTGATACGGGAAGCTCCTTGCCTGTACCGACTAACAGGCTCAAGTGGCATGACGACTGACCTCTTGTCTTCAATTTTGGCATCTTAGGAATATCTGAAAAGAAAGAAAAACATTTAAGTATTTTATATCAATTACGATGTTTCAAAGTTTAGTCATTCGATGTTCTAAAATTCAATAAAAAAATATTTCATGGGATTGCAACATAATTAGGCAGAAGAATATGATAATAATAAATAATTGTAATAATCAATAATCCATACTTAGTTAAATTGTAGTATTCGTCCAGTAGAATAACTATGAAGTAGATACAAGAGCAATAACAGCAAACTACCGTCTATGACATCTAAGAGGCAACTGAGGACTGAGAGTGAGGGACAGTTCTATTCATGTTGTGACTTGTACATTTTACAACTATATGAACTTGAAAACACTCCATATGCGATCAGTGGAATAATTCTGTGACAGATGAATAGTTAATCAATTTATGTCCTATTATTGAGTAAAAGAGTCAATTTCTGAAACTTTAAGGTAAAATTGATGTAGGTAAGGGTTATTTTATTTAATTTTGGTTGGCCAATTTCAAGTTTTGACATGAAAAGAGACTATATTTTCACTACCAAAATTGATTTGAAAAAAAGTTGACAAAATTGACACACCCTACTGCATAGGCTTATTGATTTAGAACGCGAGTCATACGACGTGAGTTTGTGTGAATTTCAACTTAATGTATTTAAGTATTGAGGATAAACAAGTCGTTTTTATGGTTCTTAGAAAATGCGATAAAGTTGAGAAAGCGAGTGTGATAAAGAATAAAAATCATGCGTTCCACACGGAACGGCGATATACAGTACTACAACACTAAATGAAAATAGGCCCTACCCATTATGATAGCATGGAGGATGTTGTAAGAGACCTACATAAGAGCTTGGATAAATCTAAACTTTCAAATGATCCAATTTTCGAAATCATACTTGTAGCATGGATTGCAGGATCGGAACATGCTCCATTGTTAAGACCGGAGTCGAAGAGAAATATTAGGGACAAAATAGTGTTCAAGATTCTGCCTAACGGAAGATACAATTTTGCTTTCCAAAGAGATACTTTTCACGAACTGCAGGATGATAAGGTTAGTTTATTATACAAGTACCACCTAAAATTGGGAAGTCTGCTAGACAGACCTCCAATATGCTACATTTACAGTAATATCGTGGAACATCAGTTTATGGGAGACAGTCATGATCCAATTTTCGAAATCATACTTGTAGCATGGATTGCAGGATCGGAACATGCTCCATTGTTAAGACCGGAGTCGAAGAGAAATATTAGGGACAAAATAGTGTTCAAGATTCTGCCTAACGGAAGATACAATTTTGCTTTCCAAAGAGATACTTTTCACGAACTGCAGGATGATAAGGTTAGTTTATTATACAAGTACCACCTAAAATTGGGAAGTCTGCTAGACAGACCTCCAATATGCTACATTTACAGTAATATCGTGGAACATCAGTTTATGGGAGACAGTCATGTGTGTTTGCTACGCATTTCATATATATACCTGAGCATAGAGGAAAATGCCTGAGCATGACGTATGATAATCTCCATTATGTCAAACTTGCTTCAAACCTACTAAACAGTATTGTGATACATATAAAACCGATTGTAGGTCAAAACTATCCATTCGGCTACTGGAGCTTAACAGTGAAACTTTATTTTTGGCCTGTTGCAGAGACAGTATGATGCAAAAGCCTTTAGTCTTGTACCGTGGTGTGAGATACCAACAGTAATGGGCTCGGCTCGGTCTTTTCTTCTATACTGAAAACAGTTGTCCCAATACCTCGGTCAGAAGGTTCTACAATCAGGTATTAACATGGTTGAAGATGTGATGGCCAATATCAAGCTCAAAGAAGCTTTGAAATGACAATTACGTCGTAAGAGAAATGAGATTATTGTTGACGCCAAAAAAGTTGATGACAACTCTCTGGAATTAAAACCCTCGAATAGACATACTCATCTTAAGGGAAGCTACTTAGCAAGAGTAGAATTTATTTTTAAATGTGTGTACCAGAATTTCGTAAAATTATGCACATGTACACTACTGGGAGAATTCTTAAATTGCGGGTGCTGGCCAGCTGAGGGGTGCCCATAGCTTCCCAGTGATTTAAATTTACTTTCCACTGTGTTTAAATTTGTAATTGGGTACAGGAGATAAATGTACGTATGGTGTGAATGAACACTGAAGATTTTCTTTCCATTATACTTTTTCCTACTTTCCCATAAATCTCCTTCCTCCACTATTTACTGTCAGCATTGGCTGGCGGAGGAGGGAGAGAGCCTTGTCTGTTTTATACTTTATTATTACTACTATTCCTGTGTGAAAACTTTACACGTCTATAAGTGTAAGCATGGTATAAGTTAAGTTTTCAGTATTCTTTATTTTTTCCTCACTTCCTTGAACTAGCTTACAGTGGATCTTAGAGTCTCTCTCTCTCTCTCTCTCTCTCTCTCTCTCTCTCTCGTAATTAAAGGGGCTAGTTCGGGTTGGGCCTCGGTCACTAGTGGGGTTCCTCAGCGTTCCGTTTTGGGGCCACTGTTGTTTATCATTTACATAAATGATATCGACGGTGGCATCGTCAGTCGGATCGCCAAATTCGCTGATGACACCAAGCTTGGGGCCAATGTTGGGACGCCCGAAGCGATCGAGGAACTGCGTGCGGACCTAGGTAGGATAGGAGAGTGGTCCGAAAAATGGCAAATGCCGTTTAACTTGGGTAAATGCAAAGTGATGCACATTGGCTACGCCAATCCCAAGTCGGACTACTCGATGTTGGGTAGTAATATCGAGGTGACTGATTTAGAAAAGGACTTGGGTGTGCTAATTAGCAGCGACCTTAAGTTTACGAAACAGTGTGTAGAGGTGGAAAAGAAAGCCCAGAAACTATTGGGTTATATCAGGAGGCAATTTCAGTTTCGGAACAAGGAAATTGTGCTCTCACTGTACAATTCCCTCGTTCGGCCGCACCTGGAGTATGCTGTGCAGTTCTGGTCGCCCGCCCTCAGGAAAGATATTGAGAGGCTGGAGCGAGTGCAGGCGAGGGCCACAAAGTTAATCCCTTCCGTTAGGCATATGGGCTACAATCGACGGTTACGCGCCCTGAACTTGTTTTCGCTTGAAACTCGGAGGCTGCGCGGTCAACTGATCGAGGTTTTCAAGCTCTTACGCGGTTGAACGATGTCGATTTTAGAAGTATGTTTAGTTTAAATGATAACCCAACTCGCAACAATGGTTGGAAGTTGGATTTGAAACGGTTTAGGACTAGTGTGTGGGAATTACTTTACGTATAAGATCTGTGACACATGGAACAGGTTACCTTCGGAAGTTGTGAACAGTTCCTCTGTGGATCAGTTCAAGAAAAGGTTAGACCAAATCTTGCACACTATTTGAGTGTGAAAAAAATTTTCCCTGGCACCCGTTGCCATTGGTACCTCCTGGGTATGGGCCGCAAGGCCTTTTGAGGTACTTCTTTTCCTTGTAACTCCTTGTAACTCTCTCTCTCTCTCTCTCTCTCTCTCTCTCTCTCTCTCTCTCTCTCCGCAGGGGGTATAAAGGTTATGCACGTTCCTTCTGGGTGTTGTAAACTTTATACTTGGGGTGTGACAGCCCTCCGGTCCCGAGTCGTGGGATTCTAGAAAAATTGGCTGCCAATTCGTTTAGGTTCTCTCTTTCGGGAGGGCGGGTGAAGTCTGTTGTACAAACCTGTCCCGTGGGTTACTAGGACCCCTTCCCATCCCTACTCTGTCCTTTTAGCTTAGGTTAAGGATGCTCTCCTCTGACTGCAAAAAAAAAAAAAACTTAATATTAAGTATTTTTCTCTACTCTTACGATTAGGACCCTGCTGCTACCTCATGCGTGGGAAGAGAGGCTTTGGAACCTCTATAAATAACACCATTTCACTTCAGTTCTAGGTAAATAATTAGAGGGGATAATAGCGGGTAGGATTGTTGACCATTTGGATTCCTACAATCTACTTGGGGACTCCAATATGGGTTTAGACGGCATAGGTCGTGTTTCACCAACTTGCTCGAGTTTTTCCACGTCAAGTTGAGTGAGTATGATAAGAGTAGGGCGATTGATGAGAAAGCCTTTGATAAGGTACCTCACCGCCGGCTAATTGCTAAAGTGCGCGCGCTGGGTATTGGTGGGGAAGTAGGTAGGTGGATTGAAAACCGGCTGAAGAATGCCACAAAGTTAATCCCTTCCTTTAGGCATATGGGCTACAATCGACGCTTACGTGACGCGGGTTCAAAGATGTCGATTTTAGAAGCATGTTTAGTTTAAATGATAACCCAACTCGCAACAATGGTTGGAAGTTGGATTTGAAACGGTTTAGAACTAGTGTGTGGGAATTACTTTACGTATAAGATCTGTGATACGTGGAACAGGTTACCTTCAGAAGTTGTGAACAGTTCCTCTGTGGATCATTTGAAGAAAAGGTTAGACCAAATCCTGCACACTATTTAAGTGTGTAGAAAATTTTCCCTGGCACCCGTTGCCATTGGTACCTCCTCGGTATGGCCGCAAGGCCTTTTGTGGTACTTCTTTTCCTTGTAACTCTCTCTCTCTCTCTCTCTCTCTCTCTCTCTCTCTCTCTCTCTCTCTCTCTCTCTCTCCTCTCTCTCTCTCTCTCTGTGTGTGTGTGTGTGTGTGTGTGTCCTTGTTTAGAGTTAAAAATCTTTCACATTGTTGAAGATCTGAGTGTCATATCCTCGAAATAAAAAGGATAGACGAAGCACCAGACTATTAAAACCTTCATATAATTTAACCCACAAGCATAACCCAAACCTAGCTCAACCAAACTAATCCAACAGTCTAACCAAACGTACCCTCAAAGAACTTAATGAAACACGTTAAATTCGACTAAATTCCGATAACAAACTTTTGCAATACTTTGTTTCAAAGATTTTCATTTTCATGAAATGGGTTTTGTTTTCTACTCCTGAATATTGTCAGAACAAATTCTATTTCTGTATTTGGCGCATTTTTATCTTTTCTTTAAATATCTTTAAATTCCCTTGCAACAGTTTGTACTAATTTAAGAAGCGGGATAAACGCAAATGGAGACAGAGCTTATTACTTCCAAACTACAGTAAAGAGCAAAACCAAAGGATTATTATTAGTGATTGTGAACCAGATAAATTCTACCAAATGTCTTTAATGTTAACATAGAGTTGCCTTAAATACCACTGCCTTATTCTGTAATAATATATATATATATATATATATATATAGAAACGACGTAAGTATAGAGGAGTGTTCTGCACACGAGGAAGAGAAATAACGAATAAATGAAAAATGAGGTGACCGCCCGGGAATCGAACCCAGGATCTTCCGATCGGAAGATCCTGGGTTCGATTCCCGGGCGGTCACCTCATTTTTCATTTGTTCGTTATCTTTTCCTCGTGTGCAGAACACTCCTCTATACTTACGTCGTTTCTATACATTAATATACTGCGTGGTCATTGCAGTTAAATGTGTATATATATATATGTGTATATATAATATATATATATATATGGTTAGTCTGCCCGAATTGTTCATTCTGACGAAGGTCAAGCTTTTCACTCCACCTCACTTAGACCTACAGTTTAATATGGAATCTGAACCACGCCCCACCAGCAGCCCAGCGTCTTAACCACTAGGCCACCCACGGTACCCATTTATCTACCAAGGATGAACAGCTTGGTTTTGCTGCGCGCCGGCTGCCGTCACCGGGTCTCGAACCCGGGGCCGCTAACCACTACACCACCGAGTCGCCAAAAAAAAAAATATATATATATGGTCAGAAGTCGCGATCGGGTCATTTAGAAATGTACAGGAATCAGAAATGAAGAACGTGTTCCAAAGAATATACGATGGACTTAACAGAAGGAGTTAGGCATAGAATAATCACCTCCCTAGTCTAGGTCGAAGGTGCCGAACTTCAGAAAGTTGGCCTTGTAAACAGTGTTATTTTACAAGACGATGGACCAGCCCGCTATGCTATCAACGTGCTTAATTTCCTCAACAACCAATTTCCAGTATGAATTGGCCGAAGAGGATCTATCGACTGGCCTTTCAGGAGTCCCGACATCAAAAATTGTGATAATTGCCTGTGGTCTTTTGTGAAGAATAAACTTATCCACATCCGCATGCACTTTGTTGAAGAGTTAAAAATGGAAATTTCTTCACATATTCCCAGTCATTAAGCATGAAATGCTTCAAAAGGCTTCATGGCGCATTTGTCGTTGAATGCAATTATGCGTTGATGACGATGATAACCATACAGTCTAATTGGAGGTATAAGCAGAGAGACACATTTTTATTTAATTTCAATTTCATTTGTAATGTTTTTTTCTTGTTTTCGGTTTAAATAAAATGTTTGAAAAGTTAAAGCTCATTCTTTTAGAAATCATTCTATATGACCCGATGGCAACTTTTGACCATCCATATGTGTTATACAGGGTGTCCCAGAATTAACTATCTATTTCAATGAAATCGGACAAATTTTTTAAAAACACACTTTTATTTATGTTTATCATGTTTAATATGTGTTAAAAATGTATAAATTTCTAAAAAAAATTCATAATTTTATTTTCATAATTTTTTCATTATCTGGTCCAATGAAAGACCGTCTGAAGTCATAGAAAGGCAAAGAGAGACTCCAAAAGTTAACGTGTGGCTTGGAATGACCAAATCCAAAATTTATGGCCCATTCTTCTTTGCGGAAGCAACTGTAACAGGTACCGTCTACTTGATATGCTTCAGCAGTTTCTCGAACCACAGCTTCTTGATGATGGCATTCTTGATAAGTTGTGTTTCAACAAGATGGAGCACCATAAATTTTGGATTTGGTCATTCCAAGCCACACGTTAACTTTTGGAGTCTCTTTGCCATTCTACAGTATGACTTCAGACGGTCTTTCATTGGACCAGATAATGAAACAATTATGAAAATAAAATTATGAAAAAAATTTAGAAATTTATACATTTTTAACACATATTAAACATGATAAACATAAATAAAAGTGTGTTTTTAAAAAATTTGTCCGATTTCATTGAAATAGATAGTTAATTCTGGGACACCCTGTATATATATATATACAGGATGTTTCATAACATATGGGACGCACTTTCAGGATTGATTCAGGACCTGAAAACAATTTAAAAAGTTTATATAAACATATACCCGAAATCGCTTTGTTTCCGAGTTACAATACGTTGTGTGTTCCAGCAAGTATCCGCCTTACCTTTAAAGGAAGTACTCAAATGACCGCCTTGCGCTTGAATTACACGCCTGAACACGCCTCGTCATAGACTGCCTGACGCGTTCGAACATTCCACGTATTGCTAGGATTTTCTGGCATCCTTGTTATAAACGTTGGCGAAGCATTTCAACGTTGTCAATGGGTGTCACGTAAACGATGGATTTCAGATGACCCCACAGGTAAAAATTCGAGTGGATTCAGGTCCGGGAAGCGAGCAGGCCACGCAATGGGTCCTCCACGGCCTATCCATTTATTAGGGAAATGGTCATCCAAATAGTCTCTGGCTACTCGACTAAAATGAGGCGGAGCGCCGTCATGCATAAACCACATACATAGTCGGACACCAAGAGGAACTTCATCTAGTAAATCGCTTAAATCTTTCCTTAAAAAATTGGAATACGATTCTCCTGTTAATCTTCTAAGCAAAACAAAAGGATCGATTAAGTTGTCGGCAAGAAGTCCTGCCCATACATTGATACTAAATTGTTGTTGGTGCCTTGAATGGATGATGGCATGCGGATTCTCTTCGGCCCAGTGATGATTGTTGTGAAAATTGATCACGCCATTTCTTGTGAAGGCAGCCTCATCAGAAAACAACACGGAGGATAGAAAAAGAGGATCGCGAGCACACTGTTGAATGAACCAAGTATAAAAAGCCTCTCGTGGTAGGAAATTCGCTTCAGTAAGGCCTTGTATTTTCTGAATGTGATATGGGTAAAGCTGTTGTTCCCGTAAAATTCTCCACACAGTTGTGTATCTTACACCCTCTGCTGCTGCTATCCTTCGGGTGCTGACACTAGGATGTTCCTCCACGCGATTCAGGACCCGCTCCTCCAAATCAACAGTTCTGGCGGTGATTGGCCTACCACCATCTGAAACTCGCTTGTTGGATGATCCTGTATCACCAAGACGCTCATCTATTCTCTGAAAGGTCTTCTTATCTGGCAGATGGCGATTCGGAAACCTTTCCGCACACAGACGTCTTGCTGCGGCCGAATTACACTCGGCAAGTCCATACATGAAATGCATGTCTGCTATTTCTCTGTTTGAATAAGCCTCCATTCTCACTTCAAATGCTCACTATCACTGAAGAGCACAATAACTTGTAAGGTTTTCTTTTCAATGGACTGCACTTATTCACGGTAAGAAGTTACGAATACGAACAGTGGAACACCGCGATGCACCTCTGACTGACTAATGGCTCTACACTCAACGGTATTGAACCATGTCATAGAGTGTAAAAAACATTACAATCGGCAAGGCCATACATGAAATAAGTCTCGTACACACTCACAAACATTGTCGGCAAGCAGTGTTTGTAAACAGTTTGCGGAAAGAATTGCTGCAACACAAAACGGGCTGTAATCCGGAAACAAAGGGATTTCGGGCATATGTTTATGTAAACTTTTTTCATTGTTTCCAGGTCCTGAATCTATCCTGAAAGTGCGTCCCACATGTTATGAAACTTTGTTACTTTGTGCGAGTTCGAACGACGGTTCAGGATCGACCTGCGGTCGACCCTCTGCAGTATCCCGCCTTATATATATATAATATATATATATATATATATATATATATATAATATATATATATATATAATGTAAAGAACGACGCTTGTGTAGAAGAACGTTCCGCACAAGATGAGGAGGGAGAACGAACAAATGAAAAATAAGGTACCTCCCAGGAATCGAACCCGGGATCATCCAATTGCTGGTCGGATATGCTATCCACTACACCAAGGACCTCGATCAATCAGAAGTCGTAATTCTCTTTCATACGAGCGGAATCAAATGCCCTGAGGGGGCCCCTTCGCATGCCGTACATATATACATTTTAACTGCAAACAACACACAGTATAATTAATGTAAAGAACGACGCTTGTGTAGAAGAGCGTTCCGCACAAGATGAGGAGGGAGAATTACGTATGTAGGAGAATTACGACTTCTGATTGATCGAGGTCCTTGGTGTAGTGGATAGCATATCCGGCCGGCAATTGGATGATCCCGGGTTCGATTCCTGGGAGGTACCTCATTTTTCATTTGTTCGTTCTCCCTCCTCATCTTGTGCGTAACGCTCTTCTACACAAGCGTCGTTCTTTACATTAATTATACTGTGTGTTGTTTGCAGTTAAAATATATATATATATATATATATATATATATATATATAAATATATATATATAAATCAGTGGCGACACCAGACTTTTCACATAGGTCAAGCACAAGCATTATGGGCTTCATATGACTTCGATAGAATTCATATTAATGAATATGTAAATTTTGTTTTTTAAATAATTTTGCTTTTGTTTTCAAAAATTACTTAAAGCCTACTAAATCAATAAATTGTTTAATAATTATAATAACTTGCTTGTATTTTATTATGTCCTCAGAGAATGTCTTCTTCATATTTAATCTACCATGAGTCATTTATACATAAACTCCAACCTCCTCGGTTTCAATGCAAATTCTTCGATGACCTTGTCATGTAGAAACTTTTGCCTCTCCAGGGAAACCACAATTTCTTTCTCTATTGCAATTCTTGCTAAACATACTAGTCTTTTCTGACCAGTTCTGTTCCTTAGATACGTCTTAATTCGATTTAATGTTGAAAAACTTCTCTCTGTGGATGCACTGCTCACTGGTATAGTTAAAATCAATCTAAACAGTTTTGCAGATTCGCTAAAAGCTTTTTCTAAATCTTGGTCAATGCATAATTTTAGCAGTTCTTTGACATTTTTGGAGGCAGTAAACTCAGGATCTTTATAAATTGTACTTCAATGTAATTGGGTATCTAAGGTCGAGTAATAAAAGAAAACAACTCAAACACACACACACAAAAAGCACAAAAGAAAAAAAATTAAAATGCATTGAAACGAATCGACACGGTCCCTGAGGTAACTAACAATGAGGAAAGCCGTGCGCAATTCATATTTGCCACATATCTCTATTTTCACTCAAACAGCTTTCTGAGGATGAGATTTGGCATCCAGCGTAATGTTAGGCACTTAGAAATATGCCTGACTTGTAAACTGAAAAACTCGCTTTTCTCTTCTTTGAAAAAATAGATTGAAAAAAATTATATACTTATCTGATTGTTTTGACAGATTCTATACTAATGTTGATTTTAAATTACATTAAATTTCGTAAAAGTTTCATTTTTTCATAAGTGTGATGCAAGGCATCGGAAATGATGCCTGACCTAGCTTTGTGGCTTAATGCGCTCGGTCGCTCAGGCGTCATAAAACAAGTCTGACTTTGCCCAAAGAAGCGGCGCATTGAGAGAAGGAAATAATGCGACATTCTAAAATTTATATTGCTCTAATAAAGTGACCATAATAAATAGATCTTTGAAATACACAAATTTAAATTTACATGATGACTAGTAGGAAATTAAATTTATTTTTCTTTTAAAGTTAGGTCAGGCTGAGCCTGACCTGCCTGACCCCGCCGTCGCCTCTGATATATATATATATATATATATATATATATATATATATATATGGCATGGTATGCGATTGTTGCCTTTTAATAATAGTATTAATTAACATGACTGAGTTTGTTTTTTAAAATTATATCTTCTATTGCCACGAGGGAGCTTAAGTTTTCCAAAAATATCCATAATCGAGGTGTACGAGGAATAAATGTACCTTAATTTAGATTATACAAGTTTAAGCTAATTTAGGATTTTTTTATCCCAAATTACCCAGAACTCACCACGTGGAGGTAGTTGCATATTGAGTTCCACCCATGCCCACCCATCTATTGGAAAATAGAACTACTGAATTATGTATTGATTTTTAGTATTAAATTTATTCATGATCTGTCGAGATTCAAGTCGCTGATGCTTCTGTTACTATTCTAACATATCTTTCAACTGCATGTGTATGACACGGCATGCTGAACTTTAAAAGTGGAGTGTCATCTTGATTAATGAAAGATATCAACTGTTCATTGTTTAGATATTTTGTAAGCGGTGTCTCTACTCTCATTCTCATTACAATTAATTAAATCTGTGTAATGTTGAGCCTCCAAATTAATATTTGGAACCGTAAAATGCCTTTGTAGTATTAGAATTGGAGGCAGATCGAGCGGCATATATTCTGCGAAGAGCTACCTGTCTGATAACTTTAGATTCATCTGCTAGCATTGCAAGCAGCAAATTCTCCGGATTAGCAAAATAAGCATTTCGCCGAATTACACTATCAACCACATATTTTTCTGTTTCAGGAAGAAAAACGTGAATCTTTTACGAGTCAAAAAAAGTGCCGTGAGCCATGACTGCATGAGAGATTTTTTAATATTAAACCAAACTGTTGTATACACATCAATTACATATTTTACTAACAATCTAAGCTTCTTGAATGGGTTATCAGTTCCGATGTAAAGTCGCAAAATCCTGTTTGCCGTTGTTAACCAGCGAGAATGATTCATTGGACCAGGGTCACGTAAAGCCAGATCTCTCGAACAATGACCTGAGACTACTGCTTTGCACATTTCATATAAGTATTTCTGGTCTGTACTAAGATCCTCAGGATTATCAATGCTTGGTAACTCGAGTTACTCCGTCAAGATGCTTAATTAGATGACGCAACGGTAACTCAGATGCGTGCATTAAACAAAAAACCAATGAATAGATCTTCATACATGTAATTCAAAAAGCCGGATAACTCCAGCTTTTATTCCATTATTCACGTATGTACCATCACAGCCAACTGCGACTAAATGTTCAGGTGAAATTTTATTTTCTTCAAACCACTGAATGATGGGACTTTTAATTCTTTCTGATCTTCCAGAAGAAGGGAATATGACGAATGAAAATTGATTCAGGTTCACTAACCAAAGTAATGTGCTTTTCCGTAACTACACGGTTATAATGCTTTTGCCCACTTTTAACCACAACTTTAGTTTTATCTTTTCTACCATCAAAGTAGAGATATTTAATAGCATCTGATTTATCAGAGATCATTTTTGTCGATATATCTCTCTTTCGTTGTACCTTGTTTTTATCGACAATTTTAGTTTTATTATCATTTTCTGGAATGATACCTATGTCCTGCAAAACAGCTGACGTAAGTGCTGCAACAGCTCTATCTGAAACACCATACCTGTCAGCTCCGCTCACTACTGTTGAAGAGGTGTCCTCATTTGTTCATTTTTTTTAGGAGGTTGTAGTTTAGATATAGAAGGTGCAATATCAGATTCTTCTGAGCTGGATACCATTGAATCAGCTTGGTCTTCCTGTTCAATTGGTATTTTGTCAGATAACTGATAACTTGATGTCATTACTGATGACACTGAAGATGACGTAGCTCTTAAATACTTTGGAAGACGTGCTTCATTTTGATCTCTACGCTACTTTTTTCTTTTCAATTCTCTTGATTTATTATATCGATGCGCCCAATAAACATTTTTCTATCAGAGCGCTGATCATTCAGAAATGTTTTTCCTTCTTTGGGAACTTTCTTCTCAGCTGGACAATGACAGATCATATTTGTATTTGCAAGCAGCAATATCAAATAGTTTTTTGGCTTTATCTCTAAATTTTTAAACTTTTCATTGTACGAGTGTGTGTGTATACACTTACGTTGTTTGTAGGGTCTTAGCCGCTTACGATATTGTTCATGATATGATCGAATTTTTTCGACAACACGCTTGTGTGATATTATAGGTATGCCTGCACTTTCCCATACTTGCTCAACCTTTTGAGCAACCTTTTTTGCACATTCAAAGGACAATGGATGAAGAGTTTGTACACTTTTAGGTTGAAGTTTGCTCAGTAAACCATACTTCGTGATGTATTCATAATCTGGCAAAACACTTAGCTTCAATTCACTTGGATCTCCAAACATAGGGCAAACAACAAATTGTCTAGTTTTTGACATTGTAGTGCTAAAACAAACAAAAAAAATTGCTGTATTTATCAGTAATATATTTAAATGAATTATATTGATCAAAAGTAGATACACAGTATATAAAGTGTATATATTATATATATATACTGTATACTCTACAGTATATATACAGGGTGAGCCGTAAGTTTCCATACATAGGAAAAATTAAACGTTTGTTTTTATGTTTCAGATACCCTAAGAATATGCGTTTGACGAAAGAGCAACGAATTGAAATCATACTGATGGCTGGGTCGGGAAGCAGTCGCATGGTTGCAATGAACTTTAACAGACAACATGGAACGAACATCACACACGACACTGTGGCAAAACTTATTAACAAGTTTCAGAAAACTGGAAATGTTGCAGATCAACCGCGAAGTGGTCCAAGACGTACAGCCACCGATGAAGACACAACAGCTACGATACTTACAGCGCTTACACGGAGTCCCAGAAAAAGTACACGACGGTTGTCTGCAGAAAGTGGTGTCAGCAGATCGAGTATCAGGCGCATTTTGAAAGCAAACAAATGGCATCCATACAAATTGCATATGGCACAGCATTTGAGTGAAGACGACCCGGATAGACGGATGGAATTCTGTGAATGGGCATTAACCAAAGTGAACGAGGATGCAAACTTTTCAACTAAGATCTTGTTTACTGATGAAGCAAATTTTTACGTCAATGGAGAGGTTAATCGGCAAAACATACGTTATTGGAGTAATGCTAACCCTAACTGGCTGAGTCCGACGAAGATGCAAGGTGCCGGTAAAGTGATGGTGTGGGCCGGGATATGGGGTGACAGAATTATTGGACCAATTTTTGTCAGTGGAAATCTTAATGCCGAAAGGTATCTTAACATGTCGCAAGAAGAGATTTTCCCATCCCTGCTAAACGAGGAAGGTAACTTCCCAGTTTACTTCCAGCAAGATGGAGCTCCACCTCATTATGGTCTTCACGTGCGTCGGTATTTGGATCAGCAGTTTCCGGATGCTTGGATTGGTCGGCGTGGTCCTGTGGAGTGGCCTCCCAGATCCCCAGATCTCACCCCCCTTGATTTCTATCTTTGGGGGCACTTGAAGGCAATGGTGTATCAGGAAAAGATACGAGACATAAATCATCTAAAGGAACGTATCACCAACGCCATTACAAGCATAACGTCAACTGTGCTAATGCGTGTTCATCAACAGTGGGAACACGTATTGAAATGTGTTTTCAAAACAATGGCAACCATGTAGAGCATATTATATAAATAAAAATGGTTGTCCATAAAAAAATGTTTATTTTTCCTATGTATGGAAACTTACGGCCCACCCTGTAGTATATACACACAGATATACATGCCCTGCGATTAAAGTTTTGCACAACAACAAAAATAAAACAATACCACACACAGGTATCTTAAGCTTTGCTAAACTGCTCTTGATTGGCTGAATTAGGAAATGGGTGGACCATACAGATCACGCGATATGATGACTCATTTAATGCAATAGCTTTTATCTGAGAATTAATATACATAAAACAATAATTTTTATAATATGATTGGTAAAATAACCCGCATCAAGTCATTAATTCAATAATTTCACTCGGTGGAAAACTGATGCTGTTTTATCAAACTTTCGTCAGTTTGTGGCAGTTGAAGGTATAATCAGAGGATGTTCATACTACACACGATGAATACTTGTGTTAAAAGGCAACGATTGCACACCCTGCTTCTTGGCAATTAAAAAATTTTTTTTTTGCCTCTGTACGTTCGATGCACCCTGCACCCTTATATATATACTAGCTGAGGTACCCGGCGTTGCCCGGGATAAATTTCACATTGCTGTTGCATGTCGTTCACGGTCAGCTTCAAGGCGTGATTGTCTTTCTTGGGGTGTTTCTCTTGCTCTGGTAGCTGCTACACTTTCTCGGACAGCTTCAAGACGTGGTTGTCTTTCTTGGAGGTTTTCTCTTGCTCTGGCTGTTGCATGTCGTTCACGGTCAACTTCAAGGCGTGATTGTCTTTCTTTTGAGCTTTCCTGCTTCCGGGCTTCTTTATTTTTTCTGGCTGCTAATATAGATCTGCCCAAACTTGCCCGTTTCTTTGGTGGCATGATAAAGTTGTTGGGATTTTCAAAAATTGCAAAAAAACATTGCCACATTAACTTCCTGTAACCATTCGCACAAACAGACAGGCTGACCGACTCTGTGTTGACATTCTTCATCCCATAAGAGGTTCCCGTGCCAAATTTGGTAGCTCTTGGTCAAACGGTTTGAAGTCGTCCTAAAAAATATGTGAAGCTCAAAATTTTCACGGCTGCGTTCTTTTCTGTAGTTTAATCGCGGTGCTGGGGCCTTCGGGCCCAGTAATTTTAATTTAATTTATTAACATTCTTCATCCCATAAGAGGTTCCCGTGCCAAATTTGGTAGCTCTAGGTCAAACGGTTTGCGCTTGCATAAAGGACAGACAAACAAACAAACAGACAAGCGAAAATATATATATATATATATATATATATATATTATACTAGACCGGCCGAGGCTCATAGGGGTGAAAAATATTTTTTCTTAAGTCCCACCCCTGGAATTTGTTATGCGTGTTGATAGAAAGTTTTGAGTGAAGTTTCAGCCTGATTTGATAGTATTTAGTGGTGCCGACAGACTCTGAAATGTGTAGTTTTTCCCCACCACCCAGGAGGTAACTACAACAGGCGTGTTTTTTTTAAAGTGGTATCGCCAGTAGGCCTAATCCACTTTTTTTAATGTTAACTCATGATGTTGATGTGCTTCCTGTCTTTATCATCGATTTCTTTGCCTCTGGAAACCGCTCTTGGTGTTTTTCCACGACTTGAAGAAGGTACTGCAGTTGTTGTTCGTTTTTTGTGAGATGACTGCTGAAACTCTGAATTAATGAGACCGCTCTCTCTGCATTATCGTCTACAACATTCATTGTTTTAACATATTCCTTAGCTAATTTATAGTCGTCCCTGTTATCCCATTCTGCAGGATCTACTTCGAGAAACGTCGATTGAAGGGACAATTTCTCAAAGAAGGAGCGACTTGAGTTTGTGACAAAGTCCGCCAGATTTTTCTCTAGTGGGTCATCATGAGTGTGATCAAAAGCAATTCGTTTTTCTGGTATTTCTGAACCAGGTCTTTCCAATGCCTGAACCATCTGCCGTTTTACTTGCAAAGTTATGCCATCATCAAAAAAGGCAAGCGACACAAGTTTTTCATTTAGATACCAGAGGTGACGGCATAGTGCTTTGCTAGCTATTGCTGAAAGTTCCTTATCATCATACTGCTGAAGCTCTTGTAGATACTCCAAATCGGTTCTTGGTGCAGAAGATGCGATGGGAGCCGCAAACCATTTTGGCACATAAAAGCGAACAGCATAGCAGAGAGAAGGGTTCCATTGCACTCTGTTCCTGTTTTGTCAGATTGAACTGCGAGCGAAACAATACAATTTTGATGGCATAAATCACTCGTGACATCCACCTAGCGCGATGTAAAGCCCCAGGTTGATGAAAATGTACTCCTCCTGAGGGAACACCACCTAAATAAATAATTGATAATTCAAGAAGTTCGCGATAATCGCTCTTGGGTAACTTCTCGCAAGCTGTTCTTCGCACAGTGCGAGGATTTCTGCTTTCCACGGCACGTTTGTATTGGCAGTTTCAAATCTTTTATCATCCATTTGTTTCCAGGAATTCTTGAAACGTTCGAAAAGTAATATATCCGGTCCCGTTGAACCACCGTAACACTTCTGGAAGACGTCCGATATCACAATTTTATTAATATGATGCCGACAGACCAAAGAAAGGAGTTTTCTATCAAGCTTACTTTCGATTATCATGCAAGCGCCCTTTTTTTGGCCAGTATTGCTAGCGGTAGTATCAAAACACATTGCTTGAATACATTCTCGCAAATTTCAATCGTCTAAGCATTCTAGAAATGTTTCTGCAATTCTTTCGCCTTCTCCAGAAGCAAATTTGGGTACTGCTAGAAGCTTAGACTTTCTCCACCGGAATAGCTAGCCTATATATTTTCATCACTTGTTATATCTTACATTACTTTACCATCCCAATGAATGGTAAGCGGAACGTCAGAGGTAAAGGTTTGCTTAATGTCATCTGCAATTTGTTTGCGTACAACACTCCTCTCCCTGGGTAGAGTACTTCTGCTCAAAACAACATTGTCAATATCATGTCCAAGAGAAGTTGCAGCAGCTGAAAACACCATAACAGCACTACGATCATTTGTTTTTGTTCGATCTAATGCCATTGTCAGATCAGGTGTTACGATGCGCTTAGGCTTATTTGATATTGTGCTGCTTGAAGGTTTGGATGTCATTTAAGGAGTGTACGATGTGCTTGGCTCTGGTTGCTCATCACTACTACTACTGCTTGAACTGCTATCACTGAACTGAACTGAACAGCTGATGACTTTCTTTCGCAATGCCTCGGCTTCTTTTAGTGCAGCTTGTCTTTCATCTCTTTTCCGTTGTCGCATTTGCTTAGCGACCAGTTTCTTATCAATATCAGTCATATAACCTCGCCTCCCTTTTTCTCTCTGAGCTTATAAGAATGATCTATCTTCCTCATTTGATATCACTTGTAAAGCATTTGCGTGAGCTATATCAAAAAGGTTATCTAAACCAGTGGTTCCCAACCGGTTTTGGCTTATGGCCCCCTTAGGAACCTTATTTTTTCCTGTGGCCCCCATAAGCATTATTTTCAGTAGGTAATATGCAGATTAACTCTATTTTACAAAAACAAATATATATAAAGGATATTAAAACAACTATTTGTATTCAGGTACAATATTATTTGTCACATAGGACTATAAACATAACAAAAACTAAACAGTGGCTAACAAAAATTTGCAGTTATTTACTTATATTATGTATTAATTATAAAAAAATATAATCAAAAGAAATACTGTACTTATAGCAATCTATTATAAATTAAAAAAACTAGTAAAATTACTACAACTTCGCAATATTAGGGTAAACAAATAAGAGCTACTTACACACTACAGCGACGATCCACGTGGTAAACAGACTGTAAGGATTTCAACCTGAAGTATTTTTTATCAAGTCAACAACGCTGCCAGGCGCATAACGATCAAGCGCACAATGGAGTGCGCCGCACAATAAGCTTGTAAGATGCAAAATATTTGTTTACAGATAAATTCAAATTCTATTATAAAATATCTAAAAAAAAGGAAAATATATGTATTAATAATTTTTTAAAATGTAATTCAACTACATAAATTAAAATTATCTATTGGCCTAACTATAATTTAGGCTTCAATAGGTTGAGTCCTGTGGCCCCCTTCATGGAGTCTGTGGCCCCTCTAAATCTTAACATTTTCCTGTGGCCCCCTTCAAATGTGCCATGGCCCCTCGGGGGCCATATTGGAATTCAGTTTCTTTTTTAATTTGATTTTGATTACGGTTTGATTTTGATTTTTGAAGTGATCTGAAGTTCTCATACATTTTTTTAATTTTCGTTAGTACATACTGTTTGGCTCTGGTGGGTATTTTCGCCGTGTCCCAAATCTCAAAAATTTCAGCATAAACTATGTTTTTTTACTGTTTGTGAGACAGAGAAGCCGACGTAGTACATCTCCATTGGATGGAAGCTTCTTACTGCCAATTGTGTCAATTGGCTGTCCAATCAGCCATATTTCAGTTTTTTTTCTTATTTTAATTGAATCTGACATGGTGAAGGATAAAATCTGCAAATATAAAGGGAAAACACTCGCGCATCAATCTCTCACTGCGTCTTACACAATACTGACGCGAACAGCGAGCCTCCCACTTTTCTCCGTAGCCAATGACGTCACCAGTAATGACTCAGGTCAAAAGACGTGTTTCTACTCAATATACACAGTTACACAGTGAAACATATGGAACACAATGCACGAGTGTGTGAATAGGCATGGTTTACACACAATATTAATACGAATTACAAAATAAATATATGATGAATAAATGTAATAAATAAATGAAAAATACAAGAGACTGTTGGCACCACTAAAAGTACACAGATATTGTTGAAATTTAGTGTGCGAGTATATTATGATGGTGGTAACAATTTTAGGGGGTGAGACTTTCACTTTTCAAATAAAGGTTTTGGCGGGCCAGTCTAATATATACAGTGTGTGTGTGTGTGTGTGTATAAGATAAATAAATGAAATTAAATGAAACGGCAAAATATTAATAATACAATGACAGTTTACATACTAAGGATAGAAATATATACAGTTGATTAGAAATAATACAGTAATGTCGTAGTTAAGTGGAGCTCCAGACAGACGTTTTCGTACCAAGAATTCCATAGCTTACAGGATAAATGGCAGGACTCATGGACAGCTTGGATAATCGGGTTGGTTGATTTTTTAATTCTTTGTATTAGACTGTATTAAGCACGTCTTAATTTTAGGTTAATTAGTTTTTAAACATATGGATTTAAAAATGTTGGTATCTCGCTGATGCGGAGATGCGCACATTGTGTGTGTGTGTGTGTGTGTGTGTGTGTGTGTGTGTGTGTGTGTTTTCCCCAAACAAATAATAAAGGTTTTGAAACGCATACGAATGAGATACCTTTAAAGATTCAGATATTCATTCACTCGCCTTTGCTCCCGAATTTCATCCCAGCCTCTATCGATGGCATAGATTTTATGGAATGAATACATTAAGGATTTTCCTTCGATTAAATCTATTTGTATTTCGAACGAAACTGCTTGAGGAAGACAACATAACGTTTTTTTTTTAAAACTTCATCCTATATTTCGCTATAAATGTGTGTAGTGTAAAAGATGTTATTGTTGTATTCGTGTTATATGACTTCGTAAATTAAAGTTAGACGCGAGAGTGTGCAATAATTTCGACAGGTTATTACGGGGAAGGTGAGAATAAAATCTATGGAAGATGAAACCCATATTTCATTAAGAAATATTCGATATATACCTTTGTTACCTTGGTTTTGCTTCCGCCCGAATGTTCATTTTGACGAAGGTCAAGCTTGTTGCTCCACATTAGACCTACAGTTTAACGCGGAACCCGAACCACGATCCACGGGCGGTCAGAAATTACAAAGTCCTCTCCCGGACTCTATCTCATGACCTCCCGATCAGCAGTCCAGCGTTTTAACCACTACGCTACCCAGGCTACCCATTTATCTACAACCAATTGTATTGTATATATATATATATATATAGTGTGTGTGTGTGTGTGTGTGTGTGTGTATGCAAAAATTTCTTTCCAGAAATCAGCAACCAAAGCATTTTACTCAAACTTAAAAATTCTTCATGTTTTTCTTACAGAAGATAAGTTAATGTATTCCAGATAAGCTTTTAGCTTTTAATTGACCCTTCCACTATTATAAACTAATGTATCCAAATTAACGAAACGAAGGAAAATTTAAGATAAAATTAAAACAGTTTAGGAAAGAATACTGATTGAAAACACAGTCTAGAAAGTACAGGGTGTTCAAAAAGAAACGCAACCCATTGGCATAGTTAGTCTGTTTTTCATGGGCAACTGTTTTTCAAAAGGATTATGGCCACCAAGATCTTCAGACTTTAGTTCACCTGATTCTTTTTGTTTTTTTTAAAGAACACTGTATTCAAGTCACCCTCATACAATGCAAGAGCTACGGGTCAACATTCAGCGTACAGTAGACGGCATATCAACAGAGACATTAAAACGAGTGTTCAATAACATAATTCGTCGTGTACACTTTTGTGAAAATCATAATGACCAACACATTCAGCAATTTTTGTAATTTACTAATAAACATGCATTCTCCACTGGGTTGCGTTTCTTTTTGAATACCCTGTACTTCACAACTATATATTATTCACACCACTTTTCCTATAAAATTTGTTTCATTTCGTAAAATAATTGTTGACTTTAAAAGAGAAATACATTTTTTTTCAATTATGTTAGGAATAATTGCATATCGGGTATCACTGATTTCGTTGTTTTTCGAACTGGGTATACGTGGGGTATGGTACGGTACAAGAACAGAAGCGGATTAAGACACCTCGGGGCCCCGGGGCAATGAAGAATATGGAGGCCCTTTTCCATAGCTTTTCAGTGACAACAAACGGTAGCTCGCTATCGCTCGCAACCGTTATACAACTTGGCCCTCCGGGCGGGTAGCACCTGTGAACCAGCTACAAAATTTTTAAAAACGCCATTACCCCCATTATCCCCACCCCTCTCCCCATTACCCCCCCACACACAAGTAAAAACGCCATTACCCCCATTATCCCCCCCACCCCCCCCAATTACCCCACCCCCTCCGCCACTACCCCCGGGCGAATAGCACTGTGACATATACTGCGGTAGCAGTATATGTCACACAATGTGAAGCTCAAGATTTTCACGGCTGAGTTCTTTTCTGTAGTTTTATCGCGGTGCTGGGGCCTTCGGACCCAGTAATTGTGACCTGGACCGGGAAACTTGACACAGCGCATCGGCAGCTCATGGGCTATCAGTTGGTGGTGGTTGCAGAATTTTCCGATGTGCCGTTTAGTCTGTGTACGGTTCCGAAGAAAGCGGACAGACACACAGACAAACAGACACATTTTAGCTCACTAGTATAGAGGATACATGTACAATTTAGGGTGGATCACTTTTCACTTTTTTTTAAAATTATAGCTGGTCAAAGTTTTTCCCATGATTTGGTTCAGTGAAAGTACACTGACACCATTTTTACCAAAATCGATCAATATTTAGGGGTCGCGCATCGACCTTGAAAATTTCAATTTTGGAAATTTGGCCAAATTGACAATTTTCTACTGAATAAAGCTAAATCATCAAATGACCATATTTTCTGAATCCCCTCAGTGAAAGAAATCCTCTCAGATACTTACGAAGTTGATCGGACAAGTGGTTTAGAAGTTACACTCACCTAGAAATAACATTAAAATTTAAAATACCGTATTTGTCCCCCGTTATGGACGTAATCATAGCATCAGTAGCTGGCGCATCCTAAAATCCCAATTACACACACGCTATGACTATGACCAATATTTTTACTAATGACAGTTTGCTTTTTACAGATCAACTGTGTCAATTGATTCTTGTTTGATAAGTCTAGACTTTAGTACAATGGATAAACTGTTAACAACCAGGAGTGGGAAGACTCTGAAAGTTACTTATTCTGGAAAAGAGAAAGCAGCAACAACAGCACCACCTTCTCTAAGGTCAGCCACGGACGTCTTCTTAATTGGTCAGCCATCTTCCTCGATCGGTGGTGCCAAATTGCCAACCACCCATCAAGTTCTCCAGTACTTCTTCTATGCCAAGCAGGAAACTACTGACAGGAAGGCCGCCGTAAAAGACACGGTGGCCAATGTTCTGGCATTTTGGAACAGGGCACGTATAAAGACGATCACGAGGCGTAACTGCGAAAGAAAACTGGAGTTACTGTGGGAAGAGTGGCGCTCGCTGCAGAAGAGCAAGATGAGAGAGAGTGACGCGGGAAAAGGCAGGGAGAAGTTTTCAGAAAATCTGAACAAGCTCTGGGACATCGGAGCTCCCGATGCTATTGAAGAGATACAGAAAAGTCGACTGCTCTCAGACAACAACAAACAAGAAGATATTAAATTTTATGAGGATCAACGGGGCCTGCGCCAGGCAACAATGAGTAGGAATGATAGTGTTCGTTGTCAAGCGAGAACGGCAACTCTCAAGACAACAATCTCGTGATGAGCCAGACACCTCAAAAACGAAATTAGGAACCGAAGCCGAGAGCGACGATGAATCTATAGAAAGCAGATCACCGAGCAACTCCGAATCACAGCTAGAACCACCATACCGACAGCCGAGAGAATCAACTGTATCAATCAGCCTTCCTCACCGCATCCTCAATGCACCGGCTGTTATTGAAGTGGCTGATCGCTTCCGGATGTCCAATAATCAGGTGTATATATATCAGTAATGATCTTTCCTTGACAAAGATATAATAGACGTAACGACGGAAAATTTAGTGATTATTTTGTCACATAAAAACCATACGCATCCTTGTCAATTTCCTTTCAATTTCGCACATAGGTGGCAAGTGTCGTGGCGGCAGTCCTACGTTCGGCAGATCCGCCCGCAGACCTGGACAAATTCAGTATCTCGAAGGACACGTCTCGCCGTGGAAGAGTGGCACATCGTTGTGAAGTGTCGACAGCTGTGCAGAAATCCTTCGTATCTCCGAGGCATGCTGTCGTCCACTGGGACGGTAAAGTAATCAAGGTCAGTTTTGCCCTCACCGTGGACGACAGTGAATTAACATGTTCCAGTGACGACAGTGAATTGATATATTCCAGTGGACGATAATGGATTGGCATGTATGACATACGTTTCAGGACTCTCTTGGATCATCGGAGCACCGCCAGGCGATTCTCATCTCCGGAGCTCCCCAATGCACAGAAGGAAAGTTGCTGGCCGTTCCGACTGTTGCTGACGGCACCGGTCTGTCTCAGGCCCAGGCGACCTTTCGTGCTCTCAATGACTGGGGATGCGAGAACAACGTGATTGGACTGTGCTTCGACACAACTTCCTCCAATACGGGGAGGGTGCAGGGTGCGGTGGTCCGGCTGGAGAACATGCTTGGTAAACCGCTCTTCCAGCTGGGCTGTCGCCATCACGTTATGGAGCTCATCGTGGGGGCAGTGGTCATCACCGCGTTTGGAAGAACCACAGCACCAACTGAACCTTTGTTCCAGTATCTGAGGAGGTGAATTTCAAGTCTAAGGCGCATTTGTTTTCTCCAACGATTTTTTGCCTTCAGAGCAATTGAGATATCAGCGTCTTTCTACTAATGATGTTAATAGCAGTCGAAAAGGGAAACCAGTCGTTTTCATGCAATATTTTCATAACTCCCCTTTCAGGTGGGACAAGCTCGACCTCTCGACTTATCGCGAGCTGGAGATCGAGCATTTGGCGGAGGTGACGTGGCTGATGGAGCTCCGAGATAAGGCAGTCAAGTTCCTCGGCACCGCTTCTGGTCTTGTCAGAGAAGACTACCGAGAAGTGGCGGAGATTATACTCCTGGTACTCGGGGCCCAGCCATGTCGTGGCACACACTTCATGCGCCCAGGAGCCTACCATCATGCGAGGTGGATGGCCAAGGTTGGTATTTTGAATTAGAAGTTAAATATTGTATTGCCTTCTGCAAACAGCCATTTGAAGTCCCTACCAGAAAAAAATAAGATAAATAATTTACCATTAAACAAACTTATATGGAGTGGTATCGGTATTTATACATCACAGTGCGTATTCGTTTCAGATCATCTACTACACGAAGCTCCTGATGTTCAGCGGTCAGCTGGAGTTCGACGACGAGCTGGTACAGAAACTTCAGAGAGTGGTACTATTTACTGCACTCCTCTACGCACCTGCCTGGCTGGCGGCTCCTGTCGCAGCTGATGCCACGCTGAATGACCTTGTGTTGTACCAGCGTCTTCTGCAGTACAGGGCTGTGGATCGCGAGATTGCAGAGGCTTCACTGGCAGTGATCAGGCGGCACTTGTGGTATCTGAGGCCTCAGACCGTCGTTTTCGCCCTCTGCAGTGACAAAGTGGAAGACACTGTGAAGCACGAGATGGCAAAGAAGCTGTGCCGCCTCGCTGTGCCCGAGGACTTCACGTATGACAACGTCTCGGTTGATGACACGACGCGCCTTCCGGACCTGATCGATGAGTCATCGTGGTTCGTGTTCACAGGTCTGCAGGTGTGCGCGTCTACGTGGCTCACTCTGCCGGTGAATAAGTGGGATCAAGATAAGAACTACTGTGATCTGAAGAATGTCATCTCGCATCTGAAAGTTACCAACGACGTGGCAGAGAGAGGGATAAAACTGATAGAAGATTACGCGAACACTGTCACAAAAGACGAGTCACAGCTGCAGGGTCTTCTTCAGCTCGTGGAAAAGAGCCGGAAAGAACTCGGTGACTTCAAGAAGTCGTCACTTGCCAAGATGACGTAGCGCAGAGGGAAAGGGAGTTAGCAGAGAGAGTACATGGCGCACGCCTTAAGATGACGTGTGTTCTAACCACGATTCATACAGTTTTTGAACCTAGTTAGGGGCACCGGAGTAAGTGCCTTTAGTGATATCGGTAAACCGTTTTAATACAAAATACATTTGATCTTTCCTTATTCGTTTTATCTTATCCTAAAAAGCAGACAATGGCAGACAGCATATGGAGGTACGGGGACAAATACGGTATTTTAAATTTTAATGCTATCTCAAGGTGAGTATAACTTCTAAACCACTTGTCCTATCAACTTGGTAAGTATCTGAGAGGATTTCTTTCACTGAGAGGATTCAGAAAATATGGTCATTTGATGATTTATCTTTATTCAGTAAAAAATTGTCAATTTGGCCAAATTTCCAAAATTGAAATTTTCAAGGTCGATGCGCGACCCCTAAATATTGATCGATTTTGGTAAAAATGGTGTCAGTGTACTTCCACTGAACCAAATCATGGGAAAAACTTTGACCAGCTATAATTTTTAAAAAAGTGAAAAGTGATCCACCCTAAATTACATGTACAGTACATAGTACATTTACACGAATTATATGTACGGTGTTCAGGCTAATTGAGAAACAAACTTAAAAGAACCTTAACACAGTGTGTTTTGCCGTTTGCCAAAACCAAACAGTATTGAACAAACTTTACTTTAGGGCCTATAAACATAAAATAAAAAGGGAATTTGTCAGTTTGTGTACTGTCATATTTAATCAAAGAAGTTTGCGAAATCTCGAATTATATCATCGAAACTCAGTTGATTGTGGGGCCCCTCAAGCATGGGAGCCTGAGGCTTCAGCCTCAATAGCCTCAGTGATAATCCGCCACTGTACAAGAAGACTTGCCAGCGTACATGGTAGCTGACTTGATAACACCGTTTCTTTATAAGTGAAGTGAAGACACTGGTTGGGGTGATCGACTCCCAATGGTGCTGGCAATAATAATAATAATAATAATACAGGAGTTAGTGCACTGGGTCGCATTAGTTGGCCTGAGCACTGTGCCAGTTTTTGGCTCTCCTCACTTATTTTTATTACAAAAGATTTTGACCTCTGAAAGTCAGCGTGGGACCGCACGTATGGAGGCTAGTGTGGGATCTAGGTAACCCCATAATGAAAATTTAACATATAGGTTGAAATAAAACAATGTATTGTCACTAAACATTTATAATCATTAATTTGCGTACATAAAAATGAATCCGTTCCAGAAATTCGAATAGGCTACTGGCGTCCAATCAGTCCGACGCTGGCTTTCAAGGGTTAAAAAAAATGCTCAGAGCGGACAATTATATTTTTAATTTTTCTCCATTCCTACTTTAAAAACGAAACCACAATAACGGAACGGCTCTCCATTCCAAAACAAAATGTACTCAAAATCCGGAATTATATTAGCCTTAAAAAAGGCTGCGAGATAAAATTTCGTATAAACTCGCTCTGAGGATGTTTCTCACACTTCCGATCTAAAAGCTTTATGAAATAGAAAAGAAATATTTGCTCTGTGTAATGCAGATTTGACAGCGAATGTCATTCGTAATACCAAATGGAAGATACAACGAGCATAAAGGTTAATTTACAAAAGGAAATGAATGGTAAATACGATAATAAATGTCTTCTAATTGTAATAAATAGTTAACACAGTGGGTTCTCTTTTCTTTTCTAGTTGTAAATAGTTGTTAATGCATTTTAAAGTTTTGTTATAACGTTATAGAGTAAAATGTGTATAAAGGAAGGGTCTGCAAACATTACAACAGTTCATACAGTATATATATGTGTGTGTGTGTGTGTGTGTGTGTGTGTGTGTGTGAATGAAAAACCCATTTGGAATAATTTTTAATTCCGTAAATGTTCAAACTGCAGGTCGTGAAGCCGTTCAAATATTTCTCTTGCATAAACTACCACGGACATTGCGTAACATCCTTATGGTAGAGGCGTTGGCACATTCCTTACGAATATTTACTACGTTTTCAATAGTTCCTATCTGTGACTTGTAAACCACAGACTACAAGTCACCTCACAAAAGAGTGAGCATTCAAAAGGAGTGTGCCAACGCCTCTACCGCAAATATAATATATTTCGCGATACATTTTCTGTATCTTGTATCGTATCGCGATACATTTTTTATTTGTATCGTATCGAAAGATACGATATAAATAAGTGTCAGTAATGCGATACTTCATCACAGACTCAGTCAGTGATAAATTTGTGAGACAGAACAAACCTCGTCAAGAATTATCTAATTACTTAGCGAATAATTCATCAGACATTCAACAATTACACATGTATCCTTTGATAAAAGAACTTTTCATAAAATACACTACACTGCCATCAAGCGCTCCGGTTGAGACTTTTTAGCATAGCTGCAAATCTTTTCCTTCAAAGAGAAACAGAATGTTTGATGAATTGTTTGAGAAGTCACTGTTTGTAAAATTCAATAAAAATAGAAAGTAATTCAGTTGTTTCATAACACTGGTATGCATCAATTTTGCTGTCAAGGGTTTTGTAAGTGATTCTTATGGAGTTTTTCCTGCTGATTTCGAATCTGCAATCCGTTTTTCTCAATCAGCTCAGGTTATCCGGCTATGGCCTCATAAGTAAAATAGAATTTTTCGTGATTTTGTCAAAGCGGAATTGGAACAGTAACATCTATCATCACTTGTTTCACTTGTATAATACCTTTTTTTTACTTTTCAGGCATATAGATAAAATATTTCATAATGAATAGAGCGTGTAAAAATGATCCCAATAGATTCTGCTACATATGTGGGACGGTTACCATGCCAAATAACCAGTCCCAAATCACTAAATTTGTGAAGACAATGTATAGAGCATACTTTGGAATTAAGCTAGGGGACCAGGACAAAAATTTCGCCCCTCATATGTGCTGCAAGACGTGCATTGAAAATTTGAGAAGATGGAGCAAAGGCAGAGCGAAATCTTTGCCTTTTGGAATTCCCATGATTTGGAGAGAAGGAAAGGATCACGTGACAGATTGCTATTTCTGCATGACAAACCTCCAAGGTGGGCTTATAAATTTA
>JAJOZX010006848.1:170000-182500 GCA_023014485.1 Bathynomus jamesi
CATTTTGGGGTTGACAACTATGTACAGTATATATATGTCAGTCAAAAACCGAACTCAGTCAATACGAGTGATGACTGTTCAATAAGCGTATTCACTAATCCTTACCCGTATTGACTGATTTCAGGTTTTGACTAACACATATAATTATGTATTCGGCTTGATCGGCTGAGCATCCACATTGCATTCAGCTTTGGAGGAACATTTAAGGCATAAATATTTCTGCAAATGAATTTTGAAAGTTAGACTTTTTTTACATCTCTTTAATTTTTATCCAAATAAAAATAATAAAAATAAAGTTGCGAACTTTTAAGTAAAAAACTTCATTTAATTAAATTAAAAACTCTTTTTTAGAGTTTAGATTAAGCAAAGTACTGCGTCAAAAATTATGAGGTACTCTATACTTTTGTTAAAATTTAACTAAATAAATATATGTTACTTCAAAATAAATTTTAGATTAAACCCATATATATTAATGTTTACTTGGAATCAATTATTTTCAAGTACATTATATATATATATATACAGCGTTAGGCCTGTTCAAAAAATAATTGGAACTACCATATTATATATAGATATCTGTACATTTTCCCATGCTTTTTGACCTGAAAAAGCCGAAAATCACAACTATTTTGACCTAGGATGTTGAGAAGCATTGCCGCATGGAGCTTTAAATTTCTGCCTTGAAATCGGCCAAAGCGCCAATTCCGGGGTCCCTTGAATTATGTTTTGCACTTTCACTTTTGATCTAAACAAGATAGAGCAACAAATTAGGTATCAAATGAAAGAGCATAAAATTAATAAATAATAATAATAATAATAATAATAATAATAATAAAATAATAATAATAAATAAATAATAATTAATAATAATAATAATAATAATAATAATTATCTATCATTTTTCAGGAAACAACAGAAACTCAATCAGAATCTAGAAAACCATCTACAAGTTACAACTTCACAATGGCATTAAGCAAGGAGCTGAGGGAGCTCCGTGGGCGCACAGTTGATATCTCAGAACCTCCACGTACTGTCCACAGGCAGGTGTCAACTGGGCCATCTACCAGATCTCTCACTGAAACTTTCCTGGTTGGATACCCTTCAGCTTTTATCAGTGGTTCCCAGCTTCCCACCAACAGACAGGCGTTCCAGTATTTCCTTAATCTTCAGAATTTACCGGAAAATGCAGGGAGACCCATGGTTCAAGACCTTGCATATGAAACAGTTGAATCTATCATCCCATTCTGGCAGATGGCTAGGATCAAGACAATGACCAAGTACAACGCAATGAAGCTCTTCATGAAACTACATGAGAAACATCGTGCGCTGGTGAAAAGCAAAGGAAGAGCAAGTAACCCTGGAGGAAAAAGAGGAGCATTTGTGCTGGAATTAGACAGCCTGTTCGATATAGGAGCTCCAGATGCAATCCAGGAAATACAGAACAACAGACTGTTATCCAGAGAGAAGAAAGATGAGGATATCAGGTTCTACGAAGACCAAAAGACTGAGAGGAAAGGTCATATGTCTGGTCATGACAAGATTTTTGAGACAAGATCCCTGCAGCAAGCAGCGAGGAATGAAAGACTGCAGCATAGACAAGAACAAGGTAAAACTAATTACTTTGAAGTTACAAAAAGTTTTAAGTTTTACTCCATTGCGATATTTAGCATGTACTTAACAATTACTGTCTTAACATTAACATGTTGTACTATTTTACAGCTGCAGCAGAACAAGAGGCAGTTGTTCATGTGGATGACATTACCTGGGGTGACTCAACTGACAACGACGCTAACACAGAGGACATGGATTACCATCAGCCTCGTCCTGGATGTTTTCACCATCAAGACACTGTGACTAGTGTGACTTTGACGTTTCCAAGGAAGGTCATGGAATGTGATGTCATCTGCAATACAGCTGATCGTCTTGGTTTATCAGACAATCAAGTTACTGCCATGGTTTCTGCCACCTTGAAAGCTGGAGGGGCTGATCTGGATAACTTCGTCATCTCAACCTCAACAACACGTCGCAACAGAATGCTGTCCAGGTATAATATCAGCCAGAGTCACATGTCCAAGTTTTGTGAAAACCCCCACAGTACGCTGCCTTACACTGGGATGGAAAGTTGCTCAAAGATGTCTTGGGCAGTGAACCTGGAAGTACCTCAGAGACTTTAGCTGTGCTAGTGTCTGGTCCACCTTCATACACTAAAGGAAAGTTATTGGGAGTACCTGTCATCGACAATTCTTCTGGCACAGCTCAGGCTGAGGCTTCAATGGATTTACTGGAGACATGGGAACTTACGGTTAATGTTACTGCCCTTGTTTTTGACACTACATCCAGTAACAGTGGAGTTCACAGAGGAGCTGCCAAACTGCTAGAGAAAATGCTGAACAAAAAGGTGTTTTATCTGGCCTGTCGACATCACATCCTGGAAATCCTAGTAGGAGCAGTTTGGGAGAAGCTGTTTGGAAGGTGAAGGGGCCAGATAATCCCTGGTTTGAGCATCTGAAGGATGTTTGGACGGACTTGTCCAAGGAAAACCAAAAGATGCTGGCTATCAACAGCAAATGGCTGAAGGAAAAGAAGAAGAACAGTGAAGAAATACTCCAAGACATTCTAACAGCAGAAAGGCTTCCAAGAGCCGACTACAGGGAAATGGCTGAACTGACAGTCATTGTTCTTGGAGGAACGCCTCCTCGAGGTATTCACTGGAGTCGACCAGGCGCCATTCATCAGGCCAGATGGATGGCCAGAAACCTGTACTCCATGAAAATGCTGATGTTTGCAGATCAATTTGAGTACGACGAAGACACTGTATCAAAGCTGGAAAGACTCAACACCTTCCTTGCGCTGTTCTACACTCCTGTATGGATGATGTCAATGTCTGCTGCAGATGCTCCCGTGAATGATCTAAGTCTAATCCAGGACATGTTGAAGTACAAGAAAACTGACCCAGAGCTTGCTGATGCAGTACTTAATAAGATGGAAAACCACAAATGGTACCTGACGCAGGAAGTCGTGCCATTTGCCCTGTTCAGCAGTAGATTGAGTGACACATTGAAGCACGACATTGCTGCCCAGTTACATGCCACTGAGAAGCCAGACAGCTTCAGAACAGGAAAGCCTCTATTCCAGAGAGTCACAGCTAAGACCACCCTGGTTGATCTCATTGGCCCAGAATCACATTTCCTGCTGGACACACTGAACATTGGATCCGAGTGGCTTCTGGAACCTGTCACGTCTTGGCCACAGAATGAGGACTACAGAAAAGCGTTGGACTATGTTAAGAATCTGAAAGCGGTGAATGACATTGCTGAACGTGGTGTCAAGATGATGAGCGACTTTGCAAATGTCATAACAACAGATGCCAAGCAAAGGGACTATCTCCTTCAAGCTGTGGAGTTCAACAGACGCCGCTTTGACAGCTTCAAGAAACAAACTCTCAACAACTGACTGTGTAAATGTCATTATGAAATTAATCATCATGTAATGCTTTCACTTCTTGATCGATTAGACTTGTGACAAAATGTTAATCTCAAATTTGTGTCATGAATAAGGCGCCTTGTCTGCCTTGAGTGTGAGAAAACGAATTTTGTGATATTTCTGAAATCTTTGTATGTACCAATGTGCCATTTCTTGTTCCAAGACTATCATAATTGTATAAGTTAGAAAGAGGATTAAAAACACTTTAATTTGATGCCTATTTTGTTGCTCTATCTTGTTTTGATAAAAAGTTATAGTGCAAAACATGATTCAAGGGACCCCGGAACTGGTGCTTTTGGCCGATTTCAAGGCAGAAAACTTAAAGCTCCATGCGGCAATGCTTCCCAACAACCTAGATCAAAATGGTTTTGATTTTCGGCCTTCTCAGGTCAAAAAGCATGGGAAAACGTACAGAAACCTATGAAAATAAGAAGAAGTTGATTTTTGAACAGGGCTAATACAGCGTGTCCCAAAGAAATGTATACCCATTTTGTTCGATAATACCAGCTATGAGGATAATAAATATATTACTTTTTATATGTTTTTTAATAAAGAATTTTCTCCTGAATCTAAATATGTAATTATTTTTATTAAAAATTGAAGAACAAAAAAGTTACAGATGTTTAAATTATAATTATTATTTTCGAGACCATGTGCGATATTTTCTAATATTTTAACCGACTGTTTTGAGATACTTATGTTTAGTGTTGATATTGAAGCATAAATGTTGTGATTATTAGTTAATTCAAAAAATTTACAAATTCCATGGTTAAATGACACTTTATCTAAGATGTTCGACGTCTTCCAGAACGTTGTTTTTGTAAGTTTTGCACAGTGCCGTCGGTTTCAAACTTATCTCGTATACGTGCAAAAATATTAGAAAATATCGCACATGAAGTCTCGAAAATAATAATTATAATTTAAACATCTGTAACTTTTTTGTTTTCAATTTTAATAAAAATAATTACATATTTAGATTCAGGAGAAAATTCTTTATCAATACCAGCTAATACCAGCTGGTATTAGCTGGTATTATCGAACAAAGTGGGTATACATTTCTTTGGGACACGCTGTATATATACTATGTGTATATATATGGGATGAATTTCACAATTAAACACGTAAAATGAATGAATGAATGATGCAAATCCACAAGGAAAGAGAAAAATGATTCCAAGGCCTTTCGTGTATTCAGAAGTACACGAAAGGCCATGGAATCATTTTTCTTTATCCTTATGGGTTTGCATCATATATTTATGTCGTCTTAGGCTGTAAATGTGTTCCTGGAAAACGCTGAGTAAAATAAATATGGGAAACTTATGGGAAAAATAGGGATCGGTTCTAACAAAAAAAATAAAAATTACTCTAACAAATTTTAAATAAAAAATATTTGACATTAAATTCTACAGTATTTTATTTATTAAACCCTTTTGCATCCGTTAAAATTAATATGCACAGTATGTAATATTATGTAATGCTCGTACATACCCTGTACAACAAATTAAACATTAACATTTTTGACACATTATAAGATGAGTGTCATCGGAGCTACCGAGAGGAGGCACGAGGGGAAAGATAGACTGCCTCAGACTCGTTCAGTGCCTGAAGTCGTGTCAGCTTTCGGAGAGATGACGGGATGATTGAAGTCGCGGAAGTGCGTGGTGTAGGGGTTGGAGTGGCAGGTTTAAAAAAATGAAGCGGCGGGACCATACGTCGGTCGCGCGGGGATCAGGCATGCGAGTCAACTGTGTTGTCGCAAAAACTGCGTTCGCGGACGGCGAAAATACTGTAGGTTGTAATATGTTAACCGCGTTCAAGTGAAAATGCATACGGCTAAAGCGCGTAAGGCGAGGGATATATATATATATATATATATATATATATATATATATATATATATATATATATATATCAAAAAAATGTATACACACTTTAAATAATTATAAAGGCAGTGTTTATTAAAATACATTTAATTTTCAAAATGTAATAGAATCTACAGACATTATTTAATTGTTTTGTCAACGCCTGTTTTCAAACTGACGTCCGTTCTGGTCCAGGCACTGCTGATAACGCGAAGCAATGGAATCACAAACATCACGAAACATTTCGTTTGGTATTTGTGTGCATTCTCGTTCAATGGCTGCTCTCAATTCAGCGACTGTTGCAGGTTTTATAGCGTAGACTTTGTCTTTAAGTATCCCATAAAAAAAAGTCTAGTGGTGTGAGGTCTGGTGAACGCGGAGGGTATTCTACGAAACCCCTTCGTCCAATCCACATCCACATCATGCCAAGTACCACTCGCAATACTCCACTCTTCGGTCCGGATCATCTTCATTAATAGCATGGACTAATCTTGGAATGTAACTTTTCCATTGACAGCGCTTCAAAATGCGTTGGACAGACGATTCTGAAATTCCTACCTCACGACTCGCTTGCCGCACAGATTTTTCTTGGACTTTGGTGATACGTTTCCAGTACTCTTTCTTGCTTTGTGGGGCTTGTCGATGTCCGTGGTCTTCCGGAACGCTTCTTGTGGACATTCTGAACAGTTCCATCGGCTTCAAACTTATCTCTAATTCGAGTGATGGTAAGTCGCGTTGGTGGATCTGTTTGAAACTCCCTCCTAAACTGTCTTTGCACTTCAACTGCGTTTTCACACTTCCAGTAGCATTTTAGAATGAATTTCCTTTGTTCAAAGCTTAGTCTGACTGCCATTATTAATTCTAATGGGTTTAACTTGGAAAGAAAGAAACATCAATTGAGCTATCAGCTGTTAAAGTGTGTACATTTTTTTGGGACGCCCTGTATATGGTGTCCGAGAATTATCTGTACAATTTTTGGCTGTTATTAAAAGTCAACCATGAAGTGTAGAAATTCCAGTTTGTCCCATTTTACAGAGAATCTCATTAAGTTTTTTCTGATACAAAGTTTTGACAAGTTTTTTTAGAAATTCCAGTGTGTCCGAACATTATCTGTACAATTTCATCTTTTAATAAAATTCTTGATAACACACGTAACACACGTAAAATTCTTAAAGAAGATTATTTAGAATCTGTATTTTCAAAAGTTTCTTTTATTAAAGTAACGCTGTTACAAACATTCGATATGTGCACCATTAGTGATTCGCAAAACATCCAATCGATACTCCAAATGTTGCCATGTACGCTGCAGCATATCCACATCAATTCGCTCAATAGCAGCTGTGATTCTTGCTTTTTAAATCATCAATGTCTGTCACCCGCGTACATTTCTAAAAAACTTGTCAAACTTGGTATCAGAAAAAACTTAATGAGATTCTCTGTAAAATGGGATAACACTGGAATTTCTACACTTCATGGTTAACTTTTAATAACAGCCAAAAATTGTACAGATAATTCTCGGACACCCTGTATATATATATATATATATATATATATATTATAATATATATATTATTATATATATGTGTGTGTGTATATATATATATATATATATATATATATATGTATATATATTATATATATAATATATGTGTGTATATATATATATATATATATATATATATATATATATATATATATATATATATAATATTCTTAATACATCATTTTACGGGATCTTCCCACTATTCGTTCTAATATACGAGTTAGTGATTCATTTATATGATTCTAATTACATTTGTCAAAGTTTCCTCAAATAAATCTTCATATTCAAATGAAGTTCTGAGACAGTTAATCTCCTTCAGAAAGCAATTGCAGCAGTTATGAACCAAAACTGATAAATATATCAACTGTTTTCAAACTTATGAATATAATGTTCATATGGAGAGAGAGAGAGACTGAGAGAGAGAGAGAGAGAGAGAGAGAGAGAGAGAGAGAGAAGAGAGTTAAAAGGCTTCTGAGAGAATGAGTTTTTTATTCGATTTGAGCGATGTAATTAATTAAAAGTTTTTGGAATCAACCTAACCGTAATGACTTAAAAATAGCTTCATTTTGTGAACTAGGTCAAGGTTTAAAGTTAAAGTTAGTAGCTTGCGCGGATGAATCACGGTTAAAAAAGTGGTAATACTTATAAACTGTTATTTCCCATAAGCTTGATGCGAACTATGTACGATCAAGGTATGTATTGAAACTGTAAAAATAATGTTTTTGGTTGTTTAATCTCCGTAACACCTAAGGTCATATGATGAAAAAGACCTATAGCTTTTCGTTGGATCCGAATTACTTTCCCACCAAGAAAGACCCAGAGATGCGCTTTAACTACTGAAATCTAAAGTCCTAGTGGAGACTCGAGCACAGAGCCTTCGGCTTATCAGCCTGGCACGCTTCCAAGTAGGCTATATTGGTGGTTATTGAAACTGTAATCTACGATCTTACACTGGTTGAGATTTTTTTATGCAAGAAGTGACGTCATGAATGCTTTGATATAAGGCGTCAGAAGTGGGACCTAAACTCGTCTAATGTTTAGTAGTCACCTATACGCTGAAGTAAACGTACCTGTACTAAAATACAGATTTATTAATGTGTATATTTACATTTGATTTTGTGAACTGCTTTAGACTTTTGTTTGTTGTGCAGGTTGGAGACTGATTTTTTATTTTTTCAGAGTTTCGCATACCAAGTTTAAAGTGTTAAGTGAAAATCTAAACATTTTACTAAACATAAATTTGATTTCATATGATTAATTTCTAGATTTTTCACTAATTACTTTTGCTACCTATTGGAGTACACGTTTCGCTAAACAGCTGTTTTATAGCGAGCTAAATGTTTTAATCGATTTAGATTTGTCCCAACTTTCTTTGGCCCCAGAAAATTGGGATAAATTCGTGTTTTGCGAAATGTTTAGATTTCCTTTAAAGTGTAGTAATGGAGCAAAGGTCAAAGTTTTGAAATAAAAATTCATGAAATGACCAAATCGGCCTTATCTTAACCCTTTCGCTCCGGGTATAACATGTAAATTACACGTCCAATTTGCGCTCAGATCCAGGTATGGTGTAAATAAGCCAACTCCTAATCTTTTCCGAAGTCCGGGTATATACCAAGGGCATAGCCCTATTTTCCACCCTCTACGGTTGAAAATGGGGGAATATATGTATTATAATTCGAATTCAGTAATTAAAATTTAATAATTCGAATTCAGTAATTAAAATTTAATAATTCGAATTCATATAATTCGCTTCAAAGCTATGCCCGTAGTGAATGACTTAACCTAACCTAACTTGACTAAACCTAATGTAACCTACTCTAACCTAACTTATCTTAATCTATTAAGTGAAATGGCTCCTCGGACCTTTCAAAAGACATTTTCAACGACGAAACAAATTCTGGGGATGTCAAGAATTTTTTTCTCTATTCCAAAACTCTTCGACAAAAAATGTTTTAACTTTTAGATAAATGCGATGGAAAATTAAACGATCTAACCTAACACCGAGTTTTATGTAACCTAACCAAGCATCAGTTAAGCTAACAACCTAACCGAATTTTACCAAACGTAACCTAATCTATAACCATGTGTAACTTTTATTCAGAAGAACAAGTATTAGAGATTTTATAAACGGTAAAATCTGAAGAAAATAGGAATATCGATAGGTTCGACAAGACCATAACCCCGACACTCTAAAACCTAACAATTTAACTTAATATCTAGCCCACAATATACTTGTCGATAGAATGTTAAGTCGATCAGATTTTGTAATCCCGGAAAATACGAGTATATATTGTGTCGTATATCGACACAATTTCGGGAGGTCAGACATTTTCAAAGAAAAACTCCCGACCGACGGGACAAACACTCGAGATGTCGAGAAATTTTTGTCGAATGAAAATTTTCTTAACAAAAATGTTTGGATCTACACTAATAAAGACGGCGAAACATAAAATTATCTACATCGTCATCTGATCTAACTTAACCAAGTTTGACCTAATCTAACTCTACCTAACTTAAGCTTAACTAGTCTAACCTAGTATAACATAACCTAACCAAACCTTACCTAACCTAATCCAACCTAACGCAACTATACTGAAACTACATTTACAGATTGTTATTAGAAATTTCCTAAAGTGTACAAAATCCAATCAAAAATTCTCTACAACATTTCAAGAACAATTCTAGACTCGTTTTTGTCGTCTTTTTTTTAAGTGTAACACTCCCCAAATTCGAAGTTTTTCCTATATATGTTTTCACTTCTGAAATGTAATCCTCGAGGTTAAATCGAGTTTCAGTAATTTGGTGTATGGACGATTTGCTAGCTCGATTTTCTTTCATTTCCAAGAAATGGTACTTGGTCGTTGTGAGCTGCTTCCGTAAGAGCCTCTCTCCTTTTAAGGAATTCGTTAGAACATGAACTCTGAGTCTATAAAATAACTCTGATCCCAGTCACAATTTATTAAATGGGTTTAGAAAGCACTTTCACGTATCCTTGAAGAGAAAGAGAGATATAAGTTAGATTCTTGATTGCGTGAGAATGGTACGTATTGAAAGAAAGCGGTGTCTTTCAATGTAAAAAGATTTGGTAGTAATCCGTGAATATGAGATATACAAGTAGTAAAATAATCGAGAAACTCCTTCCAAATATCTCAGAATCGTCGTTCATTATTGAATGGAATGGTATAAGTAGTGAAAACTAACATTTTTATGACAAAACAATATAGAAGACGTCCATCTCTTTCTTAATGGAAAGTGTAAAAACGCTCTATAATGAATACAGAATTACAGAAGTACAGACTAACAAAGACCCTAAGGTCCACTCTGGTTTAGACAAAGGCAGCTGAAATTTGGGTAGAGAAAAAGATGGGAAAGGAAAGTGGCTCAGAATACAAGCGAACATTCAAACCTAATCAAAGTGTCAAATATTCATACCGGAATAGAAGGTTTAGTAAAGCATAGGACAGGCAAGGCTCTTCTTCTCCCACCATAAAGACACTTCTGGCAAAAATTATATGCTGAAGAAAGAAGCAAAATCTTTTGATGTGTGTATATATATATTATATATATATATATATATTATATATATATATATGTGTGTGTGTGTATATATATGTATATATGTGTATATATATATATATATATATATATATATAATATATATATATATATATATATGTATATATATATATATGTATATATATATATATATGTGTGTGTGTATATATATATATGTGTGTATGTATATATATAATATATATATATGTATATATATATATATATATATATATATATATATATATATGTATATATATATATATATATATATATATGTATATATGTATATATATATATATATATATATGTGATGAATAAAACCACGAAGGAAAAAGAAACACAAAGGGGTGCTCAAGCGCTTTCGTCTAATGACATCCTCAGGAACACTGGAGTGAAAGGACAGATCAAGGCAATATATAGGTTTACAAAAATAAACATACATACATACATATTCACATATATATACATTATATAATAATATATATATACATATATATATATATTATAAATATATACATATATAGTAAGCATAGAAAAAATTGTGGGAGGAGCCAACATTTATATGGTCAAAGAAGAATAAAGAAATAAAAATAAATATAAATATAAATTGAGAAAAAATTAATTACAAAATAGTGCCTTAGTGATATATATGTCACAGCCTAAATAATCATAAAGAAATAAACAGGCAAATAAAAAAAAACCATAAATACATATACATACATATATATATATATATATACATATATATACACATATATATATATATATATATAATATATATAAAGACACTTTTAGCACTTTGCCGACCTTCCATATAAATTCAAATGGCTTTTTTATGGAACAGGTCACAAAAGAATAAAGAAATAAAAATAAATATAAATATTGTAGTGGAGTCTACCAATTCAAGCTCAAGAGGGAGGTTTTACAATCGATTTAATAGATGCTGCCAAATTGATATATATGTCACATTATTAAAAATAAAAATTGAAAGATAAATTTAAGAGAGGCACACCAATTTATAAGGGAAAAATTACCACATATGCATATTATAGTCACAAACGAATACAAAAATACAAGTAAATATAAATTGGAAAACAAAATGATCCCTAGATGATATATAAAGAACAATAAAATATATATACAACATATTTACGGTATATATACGAAATATAAACGCAATATACAGAATATATATATATATATATATATGCATAAGGGAAAAAAAATTACCAAATTTGTTTTTATAATTATTGTCTGAGAAAACGGTAGGTCGCAAAAGAATAAAGAAATAAAAATAAATATAACTTGAAAAAATTACAAATAATACACGTACACATATATACCCGCATACCCAAATATATATACATATACACACATATATACAAACACACACACACACACACCACATATACATATATATATATATACAAGCTTGACCTTCACGAAATGAGAAATCATCCCGCAGAACCTTTGTGAGGTTGTAAGGTAAGGTAAGGTACATACACATATACATATATATATATATATATTTAACTGCATACATACATACATACATACATATACACACATACACATACATATACACCATATACATACAAACACATTTAACTGCAATGACCACACACATACGCACATACACATACATACATACACATACACTCATACAGCAAAAAATTGAAAATAAAATTGTAAATGGCCAAGTCCCCTCCATTAAATTTACTTTAGAAGTGGAACAAGACAACTCAATCCCGTTTTTGGATGTGCGTGTTCATAGGGATAGCCCGGGTTTTAAGTTTAGTATATATCGGAAAAAAACAAACAATTTGTCCTACGTACACTTTTACTCTGGACATGACACCCCTATTAAAAAGGCCATATTTTCCTCAATGTTTCTCCGCGCTCTTAGGATCGCCAGTCCTGAATACATCGATGCCGAATTGGAAAATATCAACGGTATTGGAAGTGAGTTGTGTTACCCATCTGCGTTCATGGAATCTTGTCTTAATAAGGCTAAACGAACCTTCTATCGTGTGAATAATAACACTCGCACCTTGTCA
>JAJOZX010006848.1:187500-237500 GCA_023014485.1 Bathynomus jamesi
CTTCCGTTAGGCATATGGGCTACAATCGACGTTTACGCGCCCTGAACTTGTTTTCGCTTGAAACTCGGAGGCTGCGCGGTCAACTGATCGAGGTTTTCAAGCTCTTACACGTGGAACAGGTTACCTTCAGAAATTGTGAACAGTTCCTCTGTGGATCAGTTCAAGAAAAGGTTAGACCAAATCTTGCACGCCATTTGAGTGTGTGCAAAATTTTCCGTGGCACCCGTTGCCATTGGTACTACCTCGGTATGGGCCGCAAGGCCTTTTGAGGTACTTCTTTTCCTTTTAACTCTCTCTCTCTCTCTCTCTCTCTCTCTCTCTCTCTCTCTCTCTCTCTCTCTCTCTCTCTCTCTCTCTCTCTCTCTAGAGGCTGGAGCGAGTGCAGGCGAGGGCCACAAAGTTAATCCCTTCTGTTAGGCATATGGGCTACAATCGACGGTTACGCGCCCTGAACTTGTTTTCGCTTGAAACTCGGAGGCTGCGCGGTCAACTGATCGAGGTTTTCAAGCTCTTACGAGGGTTCAACGATGTCGATTTTAGAAGTATGTTTAGTTTAAATGATAACCCAACTCGCAACAATGGTTGGAAGTTGGATTTGAAACGGTTTAGGACTAGTGTGTGGAATTACGTTACGTATAAGATCTGTGACAAATGGAACTGGTTACCTTCGGAAGTTGTGAACAGTTCCTCTGTGGATCAGTTCAAGAAAGGTTAGACGAAATCTTGCACACTATTTGAGTGTGTAAAGACATTTAGGACCTCAGTCTGCGGAAATTTCTTTTCCTATAAAATAGTTAATATCTGGAACCAACTTCCCTCAGAGGTTGTTTCCAGTCAAAGTGTAAATCTGTTTAAAATAGGCTAGACAAAGTACTGAACACACTCGTAGTTAAGATTAAAACCTCAGAAAATCTGCAGGAGTTCGCTTGCTCGGTGTCTCTGTGAGCAAGCTAAATATAGAGCTATTTATATTCTCCACTTTCCTGTAAAATTTCCTTGGCTACTTTTCCAGGGTCAAGGTATTTTCTTCAACCTTTTTCCGTACCTGCCTCTGGCAGGGAGGGAGCGGAGGGTGGGGAGAGAGCCTTCTACTTTTCTATCCAGTTTTCTACTACTGCTAGGATAGTTGAAAGAAAAATAAACTTTCACAAAATTTTCCCTGGCACCCGTTGCCATTGGTACCTCCTCGGTATGGGCCGCAAGGCCTTTTGAGGTACTTCTTTTCCTTGTAACTCCTTGTAACTCTCTCTCTCTCTCTCTCTCTCTCTCTCTCAGGAGGCAATTTCAGTTTCGGAACAAGGAGATTGTGCTCTCACTGTACAATTCCCTTGTTCGGCCGTACCTGGAGTATGCTGTGCAGTTCTGGTCGCCCACCCTCAGGAAAGATATTGAGAGGCTGGAGCGAGTGCAGGCGAGGGCCACAAAGTTAATCCCTTCTGTTAGTCATATGGGCTACAATCGACGGTTACGCGCCCTGAACTTGTTTTCGCTTGAAACTCTGAGGCTGCGCGGTCAACTGATCGAGGTTTTCAAGCTCTTACGAGGGTTCAACGATGTCGATTTTAGAAGTATGTTTAGTTTAAATGATAACCCAACTCGCAACAATGGTTGGAAGTTGGATTTGAAACGGTTTAGGACTAGTGTGTGTGGGAATTACGTTACGTATAAGATCTGTGACACATGGAACAGGTTACCTTCGGAAGTTGTGAACAGTTCCTCTGTGGATCAGTTCAAGAAAAGGTTAGACGAAATCTTGCACACTATTTGAGTGTGTAAAGACATTTAGGACCTCAGACTGCGGAAATTTCTTTTTCTTTTCCTATAAAATAGTTTTCATCTGGAACCAACTTCCCTCAGAGGTTGTTTCCAGTCAAAGTGTAAATCTGTTTAAAAATAGGCTAGACAAAGTACTGAACACCACATAGTTTAAGATTAAAACCTCAGAAAACTCTGCAGGAGTTCACTTGCTCGGTCTCTGTGAGCAAGCTAAATATAGAGCTATTTATATATTCTCCACTTTCCTGTAAAATTTCCTTGGCTACTTTTCCAGGGTCAAGGTATTTTCTTCAACTTTTTCCGTACCTGCCTCTGGCAGGGAGGGAGCGGAGGGTGGGGAGAGAGCCTTCTACTTTTCTATCCAGTTTTCTACTACTGCTAGCATAGTTGAAAGACAAATTTTCCCTGGCACCCGTTGCCATTGGTACCTCCTCGGTATGGGCCGCAAGGCCTTTTGAGGTACTTCTTTTCCTGGTAACTCCTTGTAACTCTCTCTCTCTCTCTCTCTCTCTCCTCTCTCTCTCTCTCTCTCTCTCTCTCGCAGGGGGTATAAAGGTTATGCACATTCCTTCTGGGTGTAGTAAACTTTATACTTGGGGTGTGACAGCCCTCCGGTCCAGAGTCGTGGGATTCTAGAGAAATTGGCTGCCAATTCCTTTAGGTTCTCTCTCTTTCTGGAGGGCGTGTGAAGTCTGTTGTACAAACCTGTCCCGTGGGTTACTAGGACCCCTTCCCATCCCTACTCTGTCCTTTTAGTTTAGGTTAATGATGTTCTCCTCTGACTGCAGAAAAAAAAAAAACTTTTAGTATTAACTTTTTCTCTACTCTTACGATTAGGACCCAACTGCTACCTCATGCGTGGGAAGAGAGGCTTTGGAACCTCTATAAATAACACCATTTCACTTCAGTTGTAGGTAAATAATTAGAGGGGATAATAGCGGGTAGGATTGTTGACCATTTGGATTCGTACAAGCTACTTGGGGACTCCAACATGGGTTTAGACAGCATAGGTCGTGTCTCACCAACATGCTCGAGTTTTTCCACGTCATGTTCAGTGAGTATGATAAGAGTAGGGCGATTGATTAGAAAGCCTTTGATAAGGTACCTCACCGCCGGCTAATGGCTAAAGTGCGCGTGCTGGGTATTGGTGGGGAAGTAGGTAGGTGGACTGAAAACCGGCTGAAGAATGCCACAAAGTTAATCCCTTCCGTTAGGCTTATGGGCTACAATCGACGCTTACGTGACGCGGGTTCAAAGATGTCGATTTTAGAAGTATGTTTAGTTTAAATGATAACTGAACTCGCAACAATGGTTGGAAGTTGGATTTAAAACGGATTAGCACTAGTGTGTGTGGGAATTACTTTACGTATAAGATCTGTGACACGTGGAAAAGGCTACCTTCAGAAGTTGTGAACAGTTCCTCTGTGGATCACTTCAAGAAAAAGTTAGGCCGAATCATGCACACTATTTGAGGGTGTAGGAATCTCTCCCTAGCACTCGCTGCCATTGGTACCACCTCGGTATGGGCCGCAAGGCTTTTTGAGGTACTTCTTGTCCTTGTAATTCTCTCTCTCTCTCTCTCTCTCTCTCTCTCTCTCTCTCTCTCTCTCTCGGGTCAGTTCGGGTTGGGCCTCGGTCACTAGTGGGGTTCCTCAGGGTTCCGTTTTGGGGCCACTGTTGTTTATCATTTACATAAATGATATAGACGGTGGCATCGTCAGTCGGATCGCCAAATTCGCTGATGACACCAAGCTTGGGGCCAATGTTGGGACGCCCGAAGCGATCGAGGAACTGCGTGCGGACCTAGGTAGGATAGAGAGTGGTCCGAAAATGGCAAATGCCGTTTAACTTGGGTAAATGCAAAGTGATGCACATTGGCTCTGCCAATCCCAAGTCGGACTACTCGATGTTGGGGAGTAATATCGAGGTGACTGATTTAGAAAAGGACTTGGGTGTGCTAATTAGCAGCGACCTTAAGTTTACCAAACAGTGCGTAGAGGTGGAAAAGAAAGCCCAGAAGCTGTTGGGTTATATCAGGAGGCAATTTCAGTTTCGGAACAAGGAGATTGTGCTCTCTCTTTAGAATTCCTTGGTTCGGCCGCACCTGGAGTATGCAGTGCAGTTCTGGTCGCCCACCCTCAGGAAAGATATTGAGAGGCTGGAGTGAGTGCAGGCGAGGGCCACAAAGTTAATCCCTTCCGTTAGGCATATGGGCTACAATCGACGGTTACGCGCCCTGAACTTGTTTTCGCTGGAAACTCGGAGGCTGCGCGGTCAACTGATCGAAGTTTTCAAGCTCTTACGCGGGTTCAGCGATGTTCATTTTAGAAGCATGTTTAGTTTAAATGATAACCCAACTCGCAACAATGGTTGGAAGTTGGATTTGAAACGATTTAGGACTAGTGTGTGTGGGAATTACTTTACGTATAAGATCTGTGACACGTGGAACAGGTTACCTTCAGAAGTTGTGAACAGTTCCTCTGTGGATCAGTTCAAGAAAAGGTTAGACCAAATCTTGCACACTATTTGAGTGTATAGAAAGTTTTCCCTGCACCCGTTGTCATTGGTACCTCCTCGGTATGGGCCGCAAGGCCTTTTGAGGTCTTCTTTTCCTTGTAACTCCTGTCTCTCTCTCTCTCTCTCTCTCTCTCTCTCCTCTCTCTCTCTCTCTCTCTCTCTCATGCGTGTTATTATAGATAATTTTGGGCTTCCCTGTATATACGGTGGGTTAAGTGAACATAAAAGCAATTTAGTTTTCCAGCAAACACTCAACAAAGAAAGAGTATAAACCATTCCCAGAAATCTTCTGGCGATGCATTTGCTGAAGAGATTCTTCGTGGCGGAGATAATCCTCACTCGTTCCTATTTCTCCCATCTTAAATGGACTCCGATTCACAGATATATGAATAAATAAACATTTTCATCCTTCTTGGAATGATCAAGGGGGCAAAAAATGGTTTTTGAATCGACTTTTAGATGAAAGTTTCTGATGAAAGTTTAATTCCAAGTTAAATTTCGTCAGGTATGGAAATGTCTTCTTGGAGGCAAAGGAAAGAGAGAGAGAGATACACACACACACACACACACACACACACACACACAATATATACAGGGCGTCCCAAAAAAATGTATACACACTTTAAATACTTATAAAGGCAGTGTTTATTAAAATACATTTCATTTTCAAAATGTAATAGAATCTACAGACATTATTTAATTGTTTTGTCAACGCCTGTTTTCAAACTGACGTCCGTTCTGGTCCAGGCACTGCTGATAACGCGAAGCAATGGAATCGCAAACATCACGAAACATTTCGTTTGGTATTTGTGTGCATTCTCGTTCAATGGCTGCTCTCAATTCAGCGACTGTTGCAGGTTTTATAGCGTAGACTTTGTCTTTTAAGTATCCCCATAAAAAAAAGTCTAGTGGTGTGAGGTCTGGTGAACGCGGAGGGTATTCTACGAAACCCCTTCGTCCAATCCACATCCACATCGTGCCAAGTACACTCGCAATACTCCACTCTTCGGTCCGGATCATCATCATCTTCATTAATAGCATGGACTAATCTTGGAATGTAACTTTTCCATTGACAGCGCTTCAAAATGCGTTGGACAGACGATTCTGAAATTCCTACCTCACGACTCGCTTGCCGCACAGATTTTCTTGGACTTTGGTGATACGTTTCCAGTACTCTTTCTTGCTTTGTGGGGCTTGTCGATGTCCGTGGTCTTCCGGAACGCTTCTTGTGGACATTCTGAACAGTTCCATCGGCTTCAAACTTATCTCTAATTCGAGTGATGGTAAGTCGCGTTGGTGGATCTGTTTGAAACTCCCTCCTAAACTGTTTGCACTTCAACTGCGTTTTCACACTTCCAGTAGCATTTTAGAATGAATTTCCTTTGTTCAAAGCTTAGTCTGACTGCCATTATTAATTCTAATGGGTTTAACTTGGAAAGAAAGAAACATCAATTGAGCTATCAGCTGTTAAAGTGTGTATACATTTTTTGGGACGCCCTGTATATATATATATATATAATATATATATATATAATATAGCGAGGAATAGGAGGACGAAAAGATGGTACATGTTTATTGACAAACGTTTCGGAAAAATTCAATTTCCATCATCAGTGCTAAAAATTTTAAAACAAGTAAAAATAAATAAGTATAATAAATAAACGAACAACAAATTAAAATGGCGCAACAATTAGCGAGAATCAAAAACAAGTTACAATGTATATTAAATTAAAAGATTAAAAGTTAAATGATATAAAGAATAAAAGTATGGATAATAAGTAAAATATAAAATGGTTTAGGTAGAACAGAATTGTAAAATTACTTACAATTAGCGAAAATTAAAAGCAAGTTACAATATGTATTAAATTAAAAGATTAAAAGTTAAATGATATAAAGTGTAAAAGTATGGATGAAAAGTAAATACAAAATGGTTTAAGTGAAACAGAATTGTAAAATTCTTACCAGATTGTAATGAGACTAATTATACAGAAGGACAACAGGCAACCATTCCCAACCTTCTGTATAATTAGTCTCATTACAATCTGGTAAGAAATTTTACAATTCTGTTTCACTTAAACCATTTTATATTTTACTTTTCATCCATACTTTTACACTTTATATCATTTAACTTTTAATCTTTTAATTTAATACATATTATAACTTGCTTTTAATTTTCGCTAATTGTAAGTAATTTTACAATTCTGTTCTACCTAAACCATTTTATATTTTACTTATTATCCATACTTTTATTCTTTATATCATTTAACTTTTAATCTTTTAATTTAATATACATTGTAACTTGTTTTGATTCTCGCTAATTGTTGCGCCATTTTAATTTGTTGTTCGTTTATTCATTATACTTATTTATTTTTACTTGTTTTACAATTTTTAGCACTGATGATGGAAATTGAATTTTTCCGAAACGTTTGTCAATAAACATGTACCATCTTTTCGTCCTCCTATTCCTCGCTAAGTTACGCTTCCCTAAGAACAAACCATTCACCAAGTTATATATATATATATATATATATATATATATATATATATATATATATGTAGCGGATCGACAAGAAATAGACCAACAAATCGACAGACATACTTTCTTTCCACGCTACCATAAAACAGTTTGGAACACACGTGGGCTAACAAACAATGGAAAGTCTGTTCCTTCCCAAGGCGCGAAAGTAAGTTTTTATCAACCCAAGGACGCGCTTACAAGGCGTCTTAATAATTGGCGTGAAGTTCTACGTCACAGGAATTGCGTATAAAAGAAAGCATCCACGCTCACTCTCTCTCACTTCGTTGGCGCTTCCATTTCGTTCGACTACTCGGTACGATACCACCTCTTCAACCGCCTACCGGCTTCGGCCGGAGGCTAGGCCCGCTACTTTCTTCAAGGCCTACAATTTATCATCAAGTAAGATCTACAAACCTCCTGCAGAAGCAATCTTTCGAGGCCCAACCGGAATCACTTCGGTCCTGCGGTTTGCCGGGTCGGCCTTCAAGTTTCTCCACCTTCCTCGAGAGATATATTCAGCATTCCCAGGCCTACGCCTGCACCTCACAAGGCCAGCCTGCACCTCGAGAAGTAACATCACCTCAGGCTTCCGAACTAAGCCTACATTCATCATCTCAAGAGGCTTAACGGACAACGACAACTAGAATCTGCGTAATAGGTTCGTCTTCAACCCGCCTTCAACAAAGGTTATGTCACCATAAGCTAAGTACATCATATTCTAAGTACTCTTGAAGCCTACATTAGCCTACCGCCGAACGGTAGGCTTTACTCCCAAAGTGTGTAATCACGCGTCCATTGACTCCCGTTAATAACGCAGTAGGCCTGTCATCCAATTCAAGTGTCATTTTTATATCGTTATTCCGCGTATCATCCGTCATTATGTTCAAGTCATATATTTGTTTGTTTAACTAAATATTCGCTTGACGTAATCATTTAACATCACATAATGTTCTTATATATAAGTGATATTTGTGCAAGCATTTTAATCCATTATTATTAGGCCACATCAATTATTCTATGTGCATCCATGCAATCATTTAGCCTACTTAATCAGTGTCAAGTATTTCATTCAATGTACCAAACGCACGTGCATTCTTTATAGCAATTATTAGGCCCATTCAATGTTACGTGTCGCATGCCATTTACATACCATCGATGAGTATTACATTATTTATTACGTGTCAATTAAGCTATTAACATTTCATCTTATTAGCTAAGCCTATGCCATAAGCATAACGTAAAACTACCACTTAATTACTGTCAATTCTTTGTTATATCACAGTGAATAAAATAACGGATTTATTTTCATAATAAACTACAAAACCCATAAGGTGTCTTTTATAACCTTAACATTAATTTGCTTGAGCGTAAATCAAGCTGGTGACCCTCGCTGCCATTTCGGTCACTTCCAATAGTATGGTGGATCTACTCAAATAGCCTTTCATTAATAAGTAATCAGTCAGTCATTGCCTTAATCAATCGTTGCATACAATTAAATCATTATCACCTTAAACGGCTAAAACTAGGTCCACTATATATATATATATATATATATATATATATATACACACACACACACAATATATATATATATATATATATATATATACACACACATATATACACACACACACACACACACACACACAGGGTGAGTCAAAAGTCTCCATACATAGGAAAAATGGTCACTTTATTATGCAATCACTTGTAAGGCACAAAATATGCTCTATGTGGGCACCATTACTCTGAATGCACATACGGATGCGTTCCTCCCAGTCATGGCAAACGCGCGTTAACATGTCTGGTGTTATGCGTGCACACGCATCACGAATGCGTTCCTTTAGGTGGTCCGTGTTTTGTATTTTCACCTGGTACACCATGGCCCCACAAGTAAAAATCAAGGGGGGTGAGGTCTGGGGACCTCGGAGGCCACTCCACGGGACCACGGCGGCCAATCCAGTGACCCGGAAACTGCTGATCCAGCCACTGGCGCACGCAGATACCGTAATGGGGTGGCGCCCCGTCTTGCTGAAAGTACGCTGGAAATCTCCCGTCCTCGTTCAGCAGGGACGGCATGACTGTCTTGCAGCATGTTTAGATACATTTCGGCATTCAGATTGGTGTCAGTGAAAAAAGGGCCAACAATTGTGTTGCCCCATATCCCGCACCACACCATCACTTTCCCAGCGCCTTGCGTCTTCGAGGGACTCATCCAGTGCAGGTTGTCATCACTCCAATAACGTACGTTTTGACGATTAACCTCTCCATGAACATAAAAGTTAGCTTCATCTGAAAACAGGATGCCAGCCGAGAACTCCGTGTCTTCGTTCACTTTTGTTCTTGCCCATTCACAGAATTCCAGCCGCCTGTCCGGGTCGTCTTCGCTAAGATACTGCAATATTTGCATTTTGTATGGATGCCATCTGTGCTCTTTCATAATGGGGACGATACTCCTTTGGCTGACACCGCATTCTGCAGACATCCGTCGAGTGCTTTTTTGGGGACTCTCTGCGAACGCTGCCAGCACCATGGTCGCTGTGCCTTCATCGGTGGCAGTTCGTGGACGGCCACTTCTCGGTTGGTCTGCAACACTTCCAGTCTTCTTGAACTTCTCAATGAGTTTGGCAACGGTGTCGTGTGTGATGTGCGTGCCGGGGGCGTCTCTCCTGTTGAAATCCTCGGCAACCTTGCAACAGCTTCCTGATCCTGCCAGAAGAATGATCTCTATACGCTCTTCTTGGGACAAAGGCATCTCATCACATCACCTGCAAAAAAATAAAAAATAAATAATCATTTATTTATCATGACCATTTTGCCTATGTATGGAGACTTTTGACTCACCCTGTGTGTATATATAATATCCATGGTGCACACGTCCTCATGAGCGAGGTGCATTGATCTTTTTGAAATCCATGTACAGTATTTAAAAAATTAATTAACCAAGCCTAATTTAACCGAACGTTAACTTTAACTTTGTGTCATCCATTAGCGGATCCAGAGGTGGCAAAGGGGAGCATGACCCCCAAAAAGCTGATAAAGGTACGGCTAACACCACTTTTGCCTTCCCACCCCCCCTAAAGGCCACGTAAATCTTACCCTTTCCCTATTTCTTCATGTTACCTACAAAAGTGCTTTAGATATCTACCTGTTTTTTTCTATTTACCTGAAATCCATACATTAGGATGGATCTAGTGACACTTGGTAAACTTGGCAATTCTGACCTGAAATATTGTTGACTATTTTTAGTGTCCACTCAAATTTGTCCCTAAACAGCGTGTCTTTGTCACAATGCAAATCCCCTTTGCCTTATTTGTTTGTTTGTTGTACTACTTCATGGTTTTCACTTTTATTCAGTGGCTATTCTTATCATGGTCCATCGGATAAGGAAGTAGGCATTAGAGAATGGAGGCAGGGGTAAAGAAGAGAGAGACTTTCGTTGATGGCGTGCGCTGTTGCCGACGAAGCACTGTGCACAGTAACAATCAGGCCTGTGCTTAGGATTGGGAAAGGATAGGAAGGTAAATAAAGAAATTTTTTATTTATGAAGGATTTTTTGTGTGGAAATTTTGCCGCCAATAGTGTCATCAAGCCGAGGAGGGTGTGATAAGTATTTCGGACGCAATTGAGGGTTCGAATGGTATTTTTTTTGAGTCATTAAATAGTGAAGTAATATCTAATCTAATCTAATCTAACCTAACCTTAACTGATCAGGATCAACATATGTTTCTCCGACAATAAAAATATTTCTAGATATATATATATAATATATATATATATAATATATATATATATGTGTGTGTGGGAATGAACTCAGAATGGTTCCCTGAGTTTTTTATGATACACACAGACCGTGCATGGAACAAGGAACTCTTCTGGGATAATTAAATCCACTATTGTCCGAATAAGTAATGGTAAATGACAAATACATATAGTTTTTCTTTTTCATGATGCAAGCCCGACGTGGGCAACCGGTCTCTCGCAAAGAGGTCCCATAAATATAGCTTCCCTCACCAGCTATATATATGTGTGTGTGTGTGTTTATTTATATATATATATATATATATATATGTGTGTGTGTGTGTGTGTGTGTGTGTGTTGTGTGTGTGTGTGTATATTTGAGTGTTCAGAGGTACCAAAAGTGTTCTCACAAAAAATACCACACTGCATATGTGAATTATCACACATTTGACCTCGCGCGCGCGCGCGCGAGCGCACATCCTAATTATAATCTCGTTTTTACGACTGTTTCTTCACACACACTTCCGAATTAGATGGCTGCGGGTGTCCCTTCAATAACGGTCCTGTCTGCTATCTGCGATAACTTGTAAGCTCCGATAAAATCTTAATGAAATTCCTGTACGTTCAAATTTTAAAATTTTGACGCTAAAAGTAATTCAGCGAAGAGTGAATCTGTTAAATATAAAATGAGGAGAATTCAATAAAGTTCACCTTTAAAAGGACCAAGAGGAGAGAGAGGACCCGAATGCGTGTTGGATCACATCGAAAAGCGAATTCGAAGAAAAGGTCAAATGGCAATAAAGTCGAAAGGAGTAAATTTCACTCGCTGTCGCTTCGAATGAAATTGTAGCTGATGTAAATTAAGCGTTACGTTACCGGGAAATTAAACGACAATAAAACTAAATACGAAATTCATTTGTTTGCTTCTCCTCGAATTAGTTATTTTGACGAAGGCAATAAGCTTTCACCCTACCTTAGATCTACAACTTGACGTGGAATTCGAACCACGAACCACCAAGCAAGTTTGAAGTTAAAACTAGCCGATCAGCCGCCCACGTGTAAATTTCTAAATGAAGAGATATTTCAGTCGTAATTAAAATTCCAGTCTGCTACCAAACGAACGATAATTAATTAGCAATTGGCGCTAACGAAATTTGTGTCACCAGAGCACTTCACTTCGTTACACCCTTTATATATATATATAATATATATATATATATATATATATAATGTCAGTAATGTTGAAAATTCATATTTGCATATATAAAATAAGAATTCCTCTATAATTTTACGTGAAGATTAAAATAAATACTCTTAAATCCTTCTTAAATAGTTTTCCATTAAGCGACCGCAGACTAAAAGATTTCTCCTAATTATGGAAATCATTCTTGGAGACGACGAGTAATAATAATATAATCTTTATAAATATGAAATATTTATTGAAAATTTAAGATAAAACTCTTAGGAAAATAACACCACATTTCTATTTATACCGTATTGTTATTGTTATTAACCATGGTTAAACTTAGTTTGCTTCCTCCCGAACTGTTCATTCTGACGGGGGTCAAGCTTGTCACTCCACCTTAGACCTACAGTCTAACGTGGAACCCGAACCACGCCACACCAGCAGCCCACCGTCTTGACCACTAGGCTACCCAGGGTATCCATTTATCTACCAACCAATTTCTTTAGTGTGTGGAAGGATAAACAGCTGGGATTTGTTGCGCGCCCCCTGCCGTCACTGGGTCCTGATCCCGGGGACGATGGATTTGTAGTCAGCGACGCAAACCACTACAGCACCGACGTGCATTATATATATATATATATATGTGTGTGTGTGTGTGGAGTTATATTCTGTTACGTTTCGGCACAAAGCCTTGCTCACACAGAATCATTCTGTGTGAGCAAGGCTTTGTGCCGAAATGTAACGGAATATAACTCCATCTCTTATCTGTCTTCTTGTACCACCCTCAAACCGCTCATTTGTCTATATGGGTCACACACACACACACACACACACACACACACATATATATATATATATATATATATATATATATATATATATATATAATATATATATTAGTCGACTCCTTAAAATGTCTGCGATTAAAAAGTGTAGTTTTTTTTCAGGTCAATTTTCTAATCACTGATTCAAACTCCATTTAATCAGTGTATTTTTTATTCAGTTATTTAGCTGCCTACAGATTATGTTATCAATTTGGGGAAAAAAATCTTTAGAGGGCTTTAAGGCCTTTAATTTGAGGTGCCAATTGTGAATTTTTTGCTTGTCTATTTAACTCAAATACTTTGTAATCTCCGTCTATTTTCTGTTCTTCCTTGATAATGTGAATATATCACGAAAGCGCTCGGACGTTGTGTTTCCTTTTCCTTGTGGTTGTTTGCTTATTAATAAGGTCACGTGTTATTTTGTGATTCTAGTGCATATATATATATATATATATATATATATATATATATATAATATATATATATATGGGGGTGACCAGTCTCCATATATATATATATATATATATAGGGTGTCCCAAAAGACCATCCCCATGATGATAATGTGATAATCTACAACACATTAGCTATTAATCTGGCTTTAAGTGTCTGTTACTGATATGGGGTGACCAGTCTCCATATCACCTTTCTATTATGTTTTAATTACCCAAATGTAGAGGCCTGTATCTCGGTAACGGTTGGGAATCAGACCCATATCGATATAATACTTTCTACTTAGAAATACCCAACGAGTGAAATGGTGCATTCTTAACATTTCCTCCTGGGACACCCTGTATGTATATATATATATATATATATATATGTGTGTGTGTGTGTGTGTGTTATATATATATATATATATATCGAGAGGGAGAGGGAGAGAGAGTGAGTTACAAGGAAAAGAGGAAGCCTCAAAGACCTTCCGGTCCACTCTGGGAGGTTGCTGTTATTAAACAAGTTTATTTTTCTTTCAACTATCCTAGCAGTAGTAGGAAACTAGATAGAAAAAAATAAGGCTCTCTCTCTCTACCCTCAGCTCTCTCCCTGCCAGAGGCGGGTACGGAAAAAAGTTGAAGAAAATACTTTAACCTTGTAAAAGTAGCCAAGGAAATTTTATAGGAAAGTGGAGATATATGAGTATATTTAAGATATCTCTGTAATTACGCATGCCCACATACACATACACACAGAGCAGAGGAAGAGGGAGGGGGGGGGAGAGGGAGAAAAGAGTTGAACGTTCATAGGAAATTTTGAACGATAAACTGCATGGAAGCAAATTTGAATATGCGCAGTGATAAGAATAAATAACGTAATTAGAAGGGATGGGAAACTCGTAAATTTTTAAGTCCAGTTTTCAATTTCAGTTTAAGTTCGCAAAAATATCGATTTCAGTTTCGATTTCACTTTTTAATTTTTTTTCGATTTGAGTTTATTTTTCGATTCAAGTTTATTTTTCGATTCAAGTTTTATATTTTTCGGTTCGATTCAATTTAAATTTCGATTCCAGTTTTTTTTTAAATCCAAAGGATTAACATTTGAGTTGAAGTTTGGTCATTCCCACGGATTATCTCACTCACTTGTGTAGATATAGATAGTATAGCTATTATCGAACTGAAAAATTTAATGGTCAGATAAAACTGAAAGCGTCCTAACCAAGTGATTAATCTTAGGTCAACGAAAGGAGCACAGTCATTATTGAAAAGTATTTTGATATTGGATAAAAACTTTTCTCCCTAATTCTTTTTCTTTCATTTTTAAAACCATTGTCTTTAGTACTTTGCGCTGCGCTATTTTCTACATCGAATTAAAAGACAAATGGATATTTTAAATCCATACAAATGTTAAGTCGCAAAAAAAGGAAAATAATTCACGTTATTTATATTTTTTTTGCAATCCAAATGCTCCTCAAAACTGAAACGCAAAACTGATATTTTTAATCTATTCGAATTCAGATTTCAGTTTTTGATTGTTTTTCAATTTCAGTTCGAATTTCAATTTCAGTTGTCAGAATTTTTTTCAGTTAGAGTTTTTTTCGATTTCAGTTCATAAAATAATATTGGTTTTATCAGTTTATCGATTCTAGTTCAATTCAGTTTTCCATCCCAGGTAATTAGTGATCCGTCCTGATGATAAAAGAGCATCACATCGGAAATGCAACTTGGAGGTGGTGTGTTTGTAACAATTTTGTTTTCCTTTCGCGTGTGAGTTACGATGATAAAGACTGAAGGTACGTCATTAATGGAAATTAAACAAGAAAGCACGCTTCTGCTGAAGAAGAATGAGAAACTTATCGATACACCGAGAATGGAACATAACTTCGTGAACGAATTAGTTACTAAATTTTCACAGCAGCGAGTTGAGAGTGTGAAGAGTAATGCTTACTCTGAAGAACAAGTAAAAACAGGACTGGCTTCGTTGAAGTTTGTCAATATTTTCTGAGACGTAATACAAAATTATGCGAAGCCAAATCTGAAGAAAATAGGGAGAACCTACCAGGGGACTCCTCGGTGTTTCTCGCTATTTTCTCTTGATGTGGGAGCAATTTGTTATGTAGATGTCCCTGAGAGAGAGAATTCGTGATACATTAGCATCTCCAATTCAAGGTGATGCAGCGGTATGCGGTAATTCATCGCGCGTGTAGTGACGATTATTTGGGAGAAGACACTGACGTACACACACCTTAGTAGTATCCCCGTAGAAATGTCAAGTGCAAATCAATTGCATGCAAGATCATCAATATTGCTCCAAAGGGGAAGAGGGTTATGCAACCCGCCGTAAAAAAAAATATATATATATATATATATATATATATATATGGGCTGTATATATGTGGGTGTGTTTGCATGTAGGTTTGTATAGAAAAACAAAATATATAATATATATATATAATATATATATATATATATATATATGAATTGTGTATATACATGTAGCGGGGTGCCGGGGCCTAGACCCTCCAAAGGTGGGTAACCTAAATTAAAACACAAGGAGGAGGTGAGAGAGAAGATCCATCCGTTTGTGGCCATGGCGCATCGCATAATGGTGTCTTCAACATCACAGCCATCTGGCATAGAAGGCAAACAATCGTATGGCGTAAACGGCTCACAGCCAGTCGTATAGGACTTAATCGTACCCAGCTATTTCCTTGTACGTACATATAAAGGAGACTTAGCATCTTTGCCTTAAAAAAAAACATGCACATCGTATATAACTTAACCGTACTCACGTAAAAGGGAATTAACACAGTTCTATCCCCCAAAAAATACACCCGAACAAGCTTTCCTTAGAATACTCCCAATTCCCTTCATACATAGCCCCATCTCAAAAAATAAAAAAATACATGCGAGCATCCCATACCCCCCAACCAAAGACAGTATTACACAGCCACCTATTAGACCAGTAAGGTCTCAAAAAACGGCACAGATAAATAATAGGCAAACCTATTAATCTTCTTGGACGAAATGCCGTCACGAGGCCAGGTTTGTGATGTATTGAAATGCTTTCTGTTCAAACAAAAGCTGAAACACGGTAAACAAAATTTAAAGCAAAAACAAATTTTTTGTCTTAATCTAGAAATATATCTTTAAATCTTATCATAAAAAATATTAATACAATTTTATAATAAAACGATTTTATTTTTTTAGGGTAACTTATTTATTTTTAACATTTCACCACGCATGAAAGGAGAACTAATCAAAACAATGAATTATTTAAAACAAATGTTTGCCTTAACACACAAATACTGTATATCTTTTAACCATATTATAAAAAAATATTAATTTAAACCAGTTTTAGGGCTAACATATATTTTCATAAAAACATTTTAATTTTGGACGGAGCCTGTATTTTACTGTATAAAAAGTCGGCAGACCATAAAAAACAGAAATAAATACACGAATATATATAAGACAAATAAATACAGGGAAAATATATAAGTACATTTCTTTAATGTCTTTAGAATGTAAGAACAGAATATTAACTGTCTAATCTATTAACCGGCATAATCTTCTGAACAGCTGGTGAGAAAGTTGCCAGCGAGGCCTTTAAACCAATAATATTCCTAAACGTATTTTATAAAGACAGAAATTTATTTATATGTTAATGAACGTCCTGCTAACTAATTTATTAATGCAGCTCTCTAAAGAAAGCTGATGGCATTTTATTCAACAAGCCTATGACGTGAACACTCATCGAATAAGTGTGTTACACAAACACACGCACGCGCACACACACACACACACACACACACACACACACACACCAGCTGGCGGAAAAGTTGCCAGATGCATCAAGACAGGTCCTACCTAATAACTTTATTTATTATGTAGAGTTATTTATACAAAGTACAATTCTCTCTCTCTCTCTCTCTCTCTCTCTCTCTCTCTCTCTCTCTCTCTCTCTCTCTCTCTCTCTCTCTCTCTCGTGTGTATATATATACATACTAGAACATACCAGCTGGTGAGAAAGTTGCCAGAGACCTTTAAACCAATAATATTGCCTAAACGTATTTTATAAAGGTGCTTCTCAAAATATGTTAATGAACTTGTGTAAACGTATCATAATTTTAGATACATGGGCAGCCAAAATTTAATAAATTTTACCTACAGAAAGCTGTTAGCATTTTATTCAGATTCAACTAGCCTATGACGTAAAGGTTCATCGAATAAGTGCGCGCGCGCGCGCGCGCACACACACACACACACACACACACACATATATATATATAATATATATATATATAATACGAGGAGTGATCAAACAGTATCGGTGATTTTATTGCTCCGGACAAATGAATGCAAATAAGAAATAATCGTTTACATATGAGTCTTCCTGCCCTCTGGCATCTGCAGTCTGAAGCAAAATCTGCTACCATAAATCAGTAGTTGGTTGGAGCTTAAAGGGAGGGTGTGTTTTTGCAGTACGTCTAAATCTCAGAAATGGAGCAACGCGCGTGCATTAAATTTTGTGCTGAACTTGGAAAGTCTGCATCGGAGACGAACGAAATGATTAAAACAGCTTTTGGAAATGATGCTCTCAGTGTAGCTAACGTTTACAAATGGCACAAAAAGTTTAAAAATGGAGAAACATCACTTGAAGACAAGGAACGCAGTGGCCACCCTTCCACTTCTCATTACGGATGAAAATGTCCAACAGATTGTATTTCTGGTACAAGAAAATGTTTCTCCATTTTTAAACTTCTTGTGCCATTTGTAAACGTTAGCTACACTGAGATCAAGATTTCCAAAAGCTTTTTAATCATTTCGTTCGTCTCCGATGCAGATTTTCAAAGTTCGGCACAAAATTTAATGCACGCGCGTTGCTCCATTTCCGAGATTTAGACGTACTGCAAAAACACACACTACCTTTAAGCGCTCCAACCAACTACTGACTCATGGTAGCAGATTTTGCTTCAGACTGCAGACGCCAGAGGGCAAGAAGACTCACATATGTAAACGGTTATTTCCTATTTGCATTCATTTGTCCGTAGCAATAAAATTATCGATACTTTTTGATCACTCCTCGTATATATTACGTAAAAATGTGCCTAATCTTGATTATATGTAGCTCTGCCCGTGGCCGGTCGATTCGCCGACGGACGTTTTGCCGACAGACATTTTGCCGAACGGACGATTCGCCGAACGGACGATTCGCCGAACGGACGATTCGCTAATATTTCTATGACAAAATACACACACATGTTATTAAAGGTTATTATTAAATGTTATTGAATTATTTGGTTAAAATATTAAATTATGTTAAATTGACAGTTATAGACGCTTGACGTAAAAACATAGATACCTTTTTTAAATAAATTTATATCGATAATACTATATAAAATGTTTATATATATATATATATATATACAGTATATATAATAGGGTGTCTCTTATTGGGTAGTCAAAAATTGAAATGTTGAATTATTTTATCTGCGCCCCCTAAAATAGTTCCATTTAGCATAAAAACTAAAACTTGAAAGTTTGACACAAATTGGCTCATATTTAGGGGTCGCCCCCGGCTAATAAAAATGGTGACCATGGCATAATAGCCTGACATATGATTATGCTCATTATACACATAATTCCTTCCTTCTTTTTTAGTTTGATTCGTTTTTATAAGTATAGGCCTTCTTATTTATCATTGATCCTTTTCTAACCTATCCTTGATGTTGTTATAATCCATCCTTTGGTCCTCAATCCTTCTTTATCCCAATCCTTTTTCTCCTATCCAAAATCCTTCCTGGCTCTTTTTTTATATACAATCAGCAATGAAGCATTGCTACAAAAAAAAACATTAGTTTATTATATAGAGATAAATTCACATTGCCAGTGCTATTTACATACTTGAATTACTTTAATTAGCATTATTTCCTTATACAACATTTATTTAATATACAATGATTATACAATATGGTGTATTTTAAGGTGCGACCTCATTGATGGTTATTTTTGAGAAGAACAGTTTTTGATGGAACTGGGTGACTCTGGCGGTGTTTTGCAACAATTTGGAGCAGGAACTGGAGCTGCTCTTCCCCACTGTCAATTTCTTATTCAGCTCTTGAACTAAAGCTACTGCACGTTCTGCCCGGTCATTTACAACAGAGAGAGCTGCAACAATAGCTCTGGCCCTTAAATATTCACAGTTGGATGTCCAAGTGCTGGGTGCCTTGTTCAGAAATCCTTCTGGCAAATTCAGCTTAGTAAAGAATTCTCTAGTATTTCTTGTAACAAGTTGGTGTAGTCAAGGTCAATTCAGGAATCCGAGGACGCTTGGGTGGTCTATCAGTGGACTCATCTTCTAATGCCTTAGCATGCGTTTCTTTACATCTGTAGTAATTCGCTCATCAAGGAAAGCAAGACCAACTGCTTCTTCAGACAGGTACCATAAGTAGTTAGAGAGCTTTTTTTTAGTTACATCAGGAATCTTTTTGTTAGGATAGGGAGTGAGGATGTTGTCCAAGCCTTCATATAGATGAGAACAGAAAAAAAGGGAAAGATCTCGAATTCCTCGTTCTTCAGTCTTAGTCATCTTGAACTGGTTTCGAAAAAGCCACATCTTGATAGAATAGAGCGCTTTGAACATCCAGCGAGCTCGATGCATGGGCTTGGGGGGGCCTTTTTTGTGACACTGGTGCACGAAAAACTGATGCCTTTATTGGGACACCTCCCAAGAAAGATGATGGACAGATCCAAAAGTTCTTGATAGTCATCCCTTAGCATAGGTGCCTGGGATCTAGCAAACTGAATTAGTTCAGTTTTAGACTGGATAATTGCTTCTTTAGAATCGTGTCTGTCTCACCTGTTTGGAATGGCTTTGATCAACAGAAGTCAATTGTCACGAAACGCTTAACTTAAAGATCAATATCTCTGGACCAGTTGATGTGTAGATCCCAATGTTGCTTCAAATGCAGCTCCCAACAATAAATCTAAAACATGGTGTCTACAGGCAAGTACAAAACATCATGTCCCAATTTTGCTTCGATGAGAGCACAGCTCCACTCCACTATATTGACCCGTGTTGAAGCTGTTGTATCGAAACAAATTGCTTTACCTCTCTCTGTAATTCCCATTCATTCAGGCAGTTAAAGACGGCTTCAGCTTGTGCTTCTCCAGTTGAGTTGGATTTTGGGGACACCAAGCAGCTGTTCAACACCAGGTCCTGACACAAGTACTGGAGACGATCAATGTGCTTGTGCAGGTGAGGTCCTCCACTCGTTCTTGCCATCCCAGGACTGTCATAGAACATTCTCCAGAAATGCTCCTTAGTTCTTTAGCATGACGAAGCTCGGTTCTTATTTCGAAGGCGATGGATAGAATGTTGGTTTATGTTTGTAATCTGAGCGTCCAAACCAAAGCTTTAGCTGCCTCTGCGAGGATAAATGTGCCTTTCTAGAGGAAATTTGTGTTACGATCCAGGGCAGCAGACATCTGAATAGTCATGAGTTTTTCATGCCTCGTTTTGCTTAGATTTGGTAAAGCACAAGCTCCTTTGGCTCATCCTCCACATTCTCACTTTCATCAGTGTTGCTGGAGATGTGGAAGAAGCCAGTAAACTGACTAGTAGACGCCTCCATCAAAGATTCTGACTTTCTTTTTCTCTCTGCCTCAGCTTCCAACCGTTTTGACTGCATTTTGTGCGGTGAAGATGTAAGTGTCCACACCACCGATTGAGCCAGGACGACCTTTTGTCTTTGCAGTTGAAGGAACTCCCAGTCCTCACGATTCTTGATCAGCTTCTCAGCGTCTCCATGGGCGATGTCAAAGAGATTCCAAATCGCTCTACAAAATTAGCCTCCTTGGTTTTATGGCTCTGGCTTGTTCTGGAAGCATGCTTCTTTAAGCAGTCCATTCGTTTAAAGAAATTCTCTAACTTTCATGCACGAGGTTCTGCTGAGTAGGAATATTGGCCTTATCCCAGATAACTATTGTGGCTCGATAGATTGACGCAGAGCATCGCGGATTGTCATGTTTTTCTCTCTGTGGAGCTGCATAAAATAACCAAAAGCTTGCCTATATGGGGGCAGCTTTGAGCCTTTAATATCATCTACTGTAGATCCGAGCAAATAGAATGGTCTTCGTATTCATCTGCAAAATAAGAAAAACAAAATATTAATGTAGTGTTATGGTTTTGTAGAGCAGGGCTAAATCACTGTTTGACTTTTTAATTACAAAAAAAAAAAAATTTGGTTAGACAAAGTTATTTGGTCTATTTTATAAATCTAAGTATTTTCTCAATATTATTCCTATTATTTTTTAAATCTAAAAACAAGGAATAAATATTTTGTAGTAGAAATTTATATTTTGCTATTTTATTGGAAATAGAAACAGTTGGCGTCACTAGGGTTGGTGTCCACCCAGTGCGGTAACTCATGGTGTCACCCCACCCCCCAGACCTCCTCCCCGTACCAGACCATACAGAATCCTTAGTAATGTTTTTTGTACTAATGTTACTCGTAAATCGTAATCCCGTATATCACTGAATGTAATGGCAATAGTAGTGACATAAACAACTAGCAAAATTAAAATTACTCCTTTAAATTACAATATCATACGCACAGCCTAAATGTATTTACATTTACATAGTTTCATGTGGTTAAAGTGAAAATTTCGGTAAGAAAACAATAGAATTCGAAGTAAAAACGTTTAAGAACTACATCAAATTATTAGTTTTAACGTTAAACTTTACCATTACATGGATACATTAATGGATTAGGTTTGCATAATCAATAACGCCCAAATATGTCGAAGTTGTAGACAAATGCATATGGAAATATACTCATAAATTGAGGCTGCAACATCATAAAGACAGAGGCTGCAACAACTGAGCGGAGCCTTTTTTTATTTTTCTCCTTCTTTCCTTAATTACTACTTCATTCTCAAAAAAGTTATTGATATAGGTTCACAAATACTATTACACATATTGTAGCTAAAAAACAGAAAATTTGACAAAATCAGCGACTATAAAAACACCAGCAGCAACGAAAACAACAGCGCGTGCTGTAGAGCGTGCAGACGAAAACAACGTGATTCGAAGCGTCATTGTAATGGGGTAAAATGACAGCTCTGACCGGAGCGCATTAGAAGGTTCAAAAAGTAATTAGCATAGAGTTTAGCCTGTAGGTATATTGATACATGTAAGGGCTTACGAAAAATGTTTTGTGTTATAACTAACTACAGGGATATTTTTATAAAAAATAATAAATTTCTGCTCAAACACTGCACAAAAACCCCCCGCACCCCTCTAGTGACGCCACTGATAGAAACACAGATCATGAAACACATGTCAGGTAAAATTTCCATTGAACTAAATTAAATTCTTTGTGACAAATAGCAACATTGTTTAAAACTTCATAATATGTGTATAAGAGCATAAATTCTAATTTTTTCATTAAATTCATTAAATTTTTTTCAAACACTAATAACAAAATCAGTATAAATAATTGTGAAAAATATAAATAACATAGTTTATTATCTGATAATAGCAAAAAAGAAGTATAGTGATACACAGTTACACACCTTTTACTTATGACAGCAGAACACTGAATGATGACAAATAAACAATTGCAACATAATCTGGAGCATTCTTGATGAAACATGTTTAAACAGGTTGATCTTGTCTTATCAAGCAATATTTTCAGCTACAAACTTGACAATTATCTCTAATATATTCATTTAATTGAATTCATCATAAATATGATGATTAATTAATTAAAAACATATGTTTAGTATACTTGACAACTGCTAGTAATTTCAAATATTAATTGCATAAATAATAGCTATATTTTATGAACTTTAATAAGCGGGGGCGACCTCTAAAAATTGTTCAATCCAAAAAAATTTTATATGTGATGTTTTTTCAACCAATGGAACTGGTTGAGGGGGCGCAACCTAAAAAATCAACACTTCGAAAATAAGAGACACCCCATATATATATATATATATATATATATATATATATATATATATATATATATATATATAATATAAACATTTTATATAGTATTATCGATATAAATTTATTTAAAAAAGGTATCTGTTTTTACGTCAAGCGTCTATAACTGTCAATTTAACATATTGAATTATTTTGTTAAACTATTAAATTAACATTTAATAATAACCTTTCATAACATGTGTGTGTTTTGTCATAAATATTAATGACAGTCCGTTCGGCGAAACGTCCGTCGGCAAAATGTCTGTCGGCAAAACGTCCGTCGGCGAATCGACCGGGTACCGCTCTGCCTAACGTATTTATTCAATCAAACAATAATTTAAGCAGTTCTGATAAAATCCAAATACAGGGTGTACATAAAGTCAGGATCTATTTTTGTGAAGCACTTGGAAATTATATGGAATTCAATCATAAAATGATAAAGTGGTAACATTTATTAAATAATTAAGAGTAGGATTCGACGTGACGCCCATCAGTATCCCTGCACAGCTCAAATCGTTCCGCAGCATTTCTAAACACATTCTGGAGCATTTAATCTTCGTCTGATAGACGTGCGATTTGATAAAGCCCCATGCAAAGAAATCTAAAGGGGTTAAATCTGGTGATCTTGCTGGCCAAGGTCTGTTGCTTCCGCGTCCGATCCAGCGATTTGGAAAACGTCCATTTAGATAATCCTGAACAATTTTGGCATAGTGACAAGGAGCACCATCATGTTGATAGACGACAGTACTAACAATCCTATCCCCAATCAGCTGAGGTTCAAGGAATTGCTGCAACATGTCCAGATAAATAAGCCCCGTAACTGTAGCTTCAGCAAAGAAAAAAGGACCATAAACCTTAGATTTTGTTAAACCCATCCAGACATTAACTTTAGGTGAGTCTCTTTCCCAATTTTGGACGAAATCATTCGGTCTTTCATCTGCCCAAATTCGACAGTTATGGCGATTTACTTTTCCACACGTATGGAAAGTGGCTTCATCACTAAAGAGAATGTTGTCCATTAAATTATCACTCCAGATTTGTTCTACGAGATCAGCACACAGCACTTCGTCGAGGGAAATCTTCCTCATGTAAATCATGTAAAACCTGCAAATGATAGCTTTTCTTCTGCAAATTAACTTTCAGAATTTTGTGCACAGATGACGTCGGAGGCCGAGTCTGTGTGATGCAGCACGAACGGACGTACGTGGCTCCTCAGTGATAATTCCGCGTACTGCATTCACGGTAAGATCTGACATACACGGTCGTCCTGATCTTGCTTCATCATTTACAGATCCCGTTCGTTTAAATTTGTTCACCAATTTTCGTATTGTCTTGTCTATTGGCCCCGGCTTATGAAATCTTCTAAACTTCCCTCTGATGTCATTGTATTTCTTTCTCTCGATTCGCCAAATTACTATTGCCACACGCTCTTCTGTATTCATTCTAAGGGCTTCTGAAAAGAAAAATAGAAAAAAATAATTATTTCACAAAAATAGATCCTGACTTTATGTACACCCTATATTATGGCAAATAGTATGCCTCTCTTTATAAAAATTAATTATAGCATATTTATCAGGGGGTTTTATGCTGGAAGGAGAAGCCAAGGGCGACTGCCTGCAAAATGCCCCTTCCATACAGGAAGAAGGGCAAAAATCGAGGTTCAAGGTTTTTGAGGTGATTAGAGACACAGCATTTGAAAGATTGGAGGTCACAGACTGGGGAAAGATGGATTGAGGAAGATTGTTCCAGAGCTCGCCATTAGAATAAATGAAAGATTGAAAATACTAATTAACCCTTACATTAGAGAGTTGGACAGAAAAGGAATGTGTCGAAAGTCTGGTACTGCATGCTCTCCTTAAAGGATGAAGCATACAGTTAGAGAGTTCAAAAGAGCAGTGCCCATTATAATAGTGATAGTAAAGAGTGATTTAACATTGCGGCAAAGAGAGAGGAATTGAAGACAGCCAGTAAGAGGCAGGGAATTGAGGAGATGAAAAGCCTTTGATTCCATCCAGTCAAGTAGAGCTGTGTGGGTTGAGCCAACCTCATACAGGGTGTCCCAGAATTAACTATCTATTTCAATGAAATCGGACAAATTTAATAAAAACTGACATAATTTTGTGTTTATTACTAAATTATGATACAAAAACAAATAGATTTATAAATCATAAGTCAAAACTTTATTTACTTGAATGTGATAAGCCTTTTTCATCAGTGTCGAACGCAAGATTCTATGAACTGTTGTCTTGGATATGTTGAGTCTTCGACCGGCCTCCCTAACCGAAGTTGTTGGTTCATCCTCAAACAATTGTCGTACCTGTTCGGTACTGTTACGTGCTGTCCTTGGGCGTCATCTTCCCACCTCGTCGTGTACGGATCCAGTTCTTTTAAATTTGTTCACAAGTTCACGAATCGCTTTGTCTGTAGGACCGGTTCTGTGGAATCTTCTTGTAAATTTTTCTCTGATTTCATTACATTGCATTCCTTTGATACGGGATGTTACAACAAAGATGCGTTCTTGTATATTCATTATTAATAGGGTTCTGAAAGAGAATGAAAATAAAACTATGAAAAACTATGAAAAAATTATGAAAATAAAATTATGAAAAAAATTTAGAAATTTATACATTTTTAACACATATTAAACATGATAAACATAAATAAAAGTGTGTTTTTAAAAAATTTGTCCGATTTCATTGAAATAGATAGTTAATTCTGGGACACCCTGTACATGAGAGCATACTGTACAAGGTCCTTGTACAGAGATAACTGAGTGGGGGTGAAGAAACTGTGGAGCTGGTACTGTGGGAATTATTTCCCACAGTATTTAAATTTATATGGTGTAAAATTAGATAGGGAGGGTCACTTGTTCCTCAGTTTTGCTTCCGTAAGGTTGTGCTCTGCTTAGATTGCGATTCATTCTCTTTGAAATTTTAAACGTTGAACTTAGTTTAAATCTCTCGATTGAAAGGAGTTATCAATAATTTTGTTTAGGCTACTGTTGCCACTAGTTATTGATAATTTAATCTTAAGTTGTTTGTCCTATTTCGGACCCAGGAGCCATTCTGCTCCTTGTGTATTTATTGTAAATATTTAAATTGGGCTATGAACATAATTGTTTAGATAACTGGTAACATTTCTATTAAATTTAAGTTAAGTTTAGATCGCTGACGGTAATTTACTTTAGGTATTACTGTGGGATTAAACTGACCATTACGTATTAGGTTATGTAACCACCCTCTTGTGTGCTCTGTGGATTTGAGGAGTCCTGGATTTGATAATTTAGATTCCTCTTATCCTCGGAATGGATTTAAGAGTGCGAGGTCAACGAATGGTTAATTCCCTGGGCATTACTTACTCGAACGGAGTCATTCAGACTCACTCGAGTTTAACTTGGGTACGGCTTGGGTCGAGGTGGTGATTGGCGTCAAGAACTTCGTTACTCGAAGAGCCATCACCTTTCGATTCTGTGGCTGCTCATCCGAGGTTCTGCTCAGTGAATTGCACCCAGGCCATAAGTCGCTCATTTTGTGTGGGACCTCCAAACTACTCCGAACCGCAGTTGAGGTCAGAACGCGTCTCGATTGAAGGCTGGTTAATCCTGGCAATTGAGTCAGGGTGTAGCCCCCCTCGAGTCCCCACAGGTACAGCATGCCTAATCTCAGCTATTTCACAAAGAGTGTGCATGTGAGAAAAGGGAATGCCAAGAATGTTAAGAGAAGAGGAAGGAAGGAATTGTGTATTGTTGAAGGTAAGAGGATAGCTGTGTGGAAGATGAGTAGAGAGATGAAGGAACTGCATTTTTTGCTGCACTGAAAGCCACAAAGTTTTCTGTGCCCCAGTCAGAGATAGTAGGAAGATCATTGGTCAGGTGCACCATAGCAATCCAACGTGAAGCATAGAAGGACACTTTGTGAAGCAGGTGGAAAAGTGAAGATTGGATTGAAGACAGTCAGTAAGAGGCAGGGAATTGAGGAGATGAAAAGCCTTTGATTCCACCCAGTCAAGTAGAGCTGTGGGGGTTAAGCCAACCTCACACATGAGAAGTGTACTGTACAAGGTCCTAAGGTTCTTGTAAAGAGATAGCAACTGAGTGGGGGTGAAGAAACTGTGGAGCTGGTAGAGTATGCCTAATCTCTTAGATGTTTCACAGAGAGTATACATTTGAGAAATGGAAATGCCAAGAATGTTAAGAGAGGAGGAAGGATTCAGTTGTGTATTGTTGAAGGTAAGGGGATAGCTGTGTGGAAGATGAGTAGACAGATAAAGGAACTGTATTTTTGTGAGGCACAGAAAGCTACAAGCTTTTCTATGTCCCAGTCAGAGATAGTAGGAATTTATCATTGTTGTGTTTTACCATCAGAAGTACAGTACAACCTTTAATAATCGTACCCCAGTGATGAATATACAGTCTGCCTGTCACTGCTTCCAGATTTGGGATCTATAAAATATATCGGAGCTCAGCTCAGGCCTCTATTACCTCACTGACTGACTCTCCAAACCTAATGATAATAAATTAAACATCAGTTGTCTGTGCTAAAACTCTATTCTTTATGTACACAAAGACAACTGTATATCGGATTTTCCGTGACATGTACAATAATTAGGTTATCTCGAAAAGAGGAGAATACAATTCTTTATATTTGCGCATATCATGTAGCCTAAGATCTCCCAAGTGTCTTTCATCCATTTATTAATTTTATTTACACGAAGGACGAGTCTGTCTGTCTGTCTGTCTGCAGTGCATTTTAATGCTAGGTCGATAAGGGATAAGTTTTGCGAGCTACGGGCGCTCTTAGCATCAGAATACCAAGATATCGTTGCTATCACCGACTACGTTGGGGACTACGTTGGGGAGCTCGAAATTCCCGGGTATAGAATGTTTCACAAAGACCGCACCCGTGGGGAGGGGGGAGGGGTACTAATATACGTGAGGGACACGTTGAGTCCGGTTGACTGCCAGTTCCGATCAGAACGGGAGCTGCTTGGCGTCAATCTGAACCTGGGAGGGACGAACTATAGATTAATCTTGATGTACAGACCTCCGCATCTCCTCCTCGAGGAGGATACAGCCCTGTACACCGAACTTCGTAGGGTGTGTGTAGTTTTAGGAGACTTCAACTGTCGCGGCATAAACTGGGAAGACAGGACTGCTGATGCCGAAGGGAGGAGGCTAGTTGACTTTGCTGATGAGAACTTCCTCACTCAGTGGGTCAATGAGCCTACACGACGCGAAAGCGTTCTACACTTAGTGTTCACGACCGAAGACAACCTCGTCACTGGCCTCACCGTTGACGAATCGATGGGCGGGAGTGATCACGGTCTGATTAGGTTCTGTGTGTGCGTCCCTCGTGTGAAGACTAGTAACTCTGGAGGCAGTAAGCTCGATCTACGGCGGGCGGACTTTGTTGGCCTCAGGGATAACGTAGGTGAGATGGGGTTAGAGGTGGGCGGCGATGTTCAGGGAGTGGGGAGTGCATTCCGGGACCAGTTTATGGTGCTGCAGTCTGCTGCCATACCCTCAAAACCAGTCACCCATGCTTCAACGCAGCCTAAATGGTTCAGTCAGGACATCGCTTCGGCTATCCGAAATAGGAAAGCTGCGTCTAGGAGGGCGAAGGCCAATCGTTCTCATGAGAACACTGAGGCGTATGTCCACCTGTGTAGAGAAGTGAAGGCGAAGGTTAAGGTCAGGCTAGCTAAACGTAACGAAGAACTACGGGTGGCAAGCCTCTGCAAGGGGAACCCTAAGGAGTTCTTCAGTTTTGTTAATAGTAGAAAGCCCATTAGAAGCATGATATATATAGGTTAAAGGACCCCAGTGTCGCGATGCGGACCTCGGAGGCGGACATCGCTAATGTGCTAAATGAGTACTTTGCGGGAGTGTTCACCAGCGAGGACACCCGCGTCATCCCCGAGCCAGGCGTCAGGCACGAAAGTACTGACCTGGATAGTGTTCGGTGTACCGCGACAGTCGTTGCCGATAGAATAGACAAACTGAGCACATTTAAGGCTCCTGGGCCAGACCAGTTCCTCCCCAGAGTGTTGCGGGAGGTGCGCGACCAGGTGGCTCCCCACCTCGCTACAGTCTTCAACAAATCGTTAGAGACGGGCCAGGTGCCTGGTGACTGGAGGGAAGCCAACGTGACCCCTATCTTTAATTTAGACGGCATAGGTCGTGTCTCACCAACCTGCTTGAGTTTTTCCACGTCATGTTGAGTGAGTATGATAAGAGTAGGGCGATTGATATACTTTATCTCGACTTTCAGAAAGCCTTTGATAAGGTACCTCACCGACGGCTAATGGCCAAAGTCCTCGCGCTGGGTATCAGTGGGAAAGTAGGTAGGTGGATTGAAAACTGGCTGAAGAATAGGCGCAGATGGATGTAATTAAAGGGACTACCTCGGGTTGGGCCTCGGTCACTAGCGGGGTTCCTCAGGGTTCCGTTTTGGGGCCACTGTTGTTTATCATTTATATAAATGTTATCGACGGTGGCATCGTCAGTAGGATCGCCCAATTCGCTGATGACACCAGGCTTACTTAGGATAGGAGAGAGGTCCGAAAAATTGTAAATGCCGTTTAACTTGGGTAAATGCAAGGTCATGCACATTCGCTACGCCAATCCCAAGTCGTACTCCTCCATGTTGGGGAGTAATATCGAGGCGACTTATTTGGAAAAGGATTTGGGTGTGCTAATTAGCAGCGACCTTAAGTTTACCAAACAGTGCGTAGAAGTGGAAAAGAAAGCCCAGAAGCTGTTGGGTTATATGAGGAGACAATTTCAATTTCGGAACAAGGAGATTGTGCTCTCTCTGTACAATTCCCTAGTTCGGCCGCACCTGGAGGATGCTGAGATATTCTGGTCGCTCACCCTCAGGAAAGATATTGAGAGGCTGGTGCGAGTCAAGGCGAGGGCCACAAAGTTAATCCCTTCCGTTAGGCTTATGGGCTACAATCAACGCTTACGCGCCCTGAACTTGGTTTCAATGGAAACTCGGAGGGTGCGCGGTCAACTCATCGAGGTTTTCAAGCTCGTACAATGGTTCAACGATCTCGATTTTAGAAGCGTGTTTAATTTAAATGATAACTGAACTCGCAACAATGGTTGAAAGTTGGATTTGAAACGGTTTAGCCCTAGTGTGTGTGTGAATTACTTTACCTATAAGATCTGTGACACGTGGAACAGGTTACCTTCAGAAGTTGTCAACAGTTCCTCTGTAGATCAGTTCAAGAAAAGGTTAGACCGAATCTTGCACATTATTTGAGGGCGTAGGAAATTTTCCCTGGCACCCGTTATCATTGGTACCTCCTCGGTATGGGCTGCAAGGCCTTTTGAGGTACTTCTTTTCCTTGTAACTCTGTCTTTCTGCATATATATATATATATATATATATATATATATATATACATTTAGGATAAAAACGAAGACGTAGAGCAAGAAAGTCATTATATTTGGCTGCAGCCGACGTTTCGGGCAACTCTACCCATTTTCAAGGCCTAATAAAATAAAAAGGCTAAAATTAATGCATGACAAAATAAAAAAATTATACGAATGTCAAAACAAACTAATTCATAGCACAGAATAAAACCACTTAAAGAATAAAAATTAAAAATTAAAAAGCGTAAAACAAGCATAAGCCAAAAACAAATTAAAAATTATATACATGACGAATAACACATGATAAAAGTAAAACTTTAAAACTAAAAACATTCAAACAAATTAGTTAAAAATTAGTTAAAAACTTCACTAATAAAAAGTTAAATGAAAAAACGCAAAAGTGCACGAAACATACCATGCTCACTTGACATCCTCAAACAACTGAGGCGAAAAGGAGACAGGGTCAAGGGGAAAACAGAAAAATTTAGTTGGTAGGCATTCTAATTAATATAAAGGGGGTAACAGCTGGAATCAATATTTAAGCTGGAATTCAGAAATTTAATGCACAAAGATTCATAAATACGGAGAGAGGACGGACATTTTAATGATTTAAGAATTTTAAAGTTATTAACGGAAATATCAACTTTACACTTAACAGAATGATTTCTAATGGCAGACTGTTCCTTTTAGATAAAACTTTCCCTGTCCTATGGCTAATACCCATATGGGAGCAAAATCTTGCCTGCAAAGAACGAACTGTGCTGCCAACGTAGTTCCCCTGGGAACACCCAGGGCAGGTAAACAAATAAACGACAGAACAGTTCATCGCAGGGGGGATTTTGTCCTTACAACGGAAAAAACATTCAAGGGTATTATTATTCACAAAAGCAACCTTAAAATCAGTGTGAAAATAAAATTTCCTCACCACACTCAACAATTGCTTTTTCACAACAGTGTTAAATTGGTAGAGGTCAGGTAAAACAAGATATTTACAATTCTTAGGAACATCATACGTTGGGATAAGTTTGGGGAATAAACATTATTAAGTAATTTACCAATAATACCTTGTACAAGAACCCGTGGAAAACCATTTTTAAAGAAAAAATCAGTAAGGAATTCAAACTCATTATGAAGCAGAGCAAAGTTTGAGCAAATATTATAAGCTCTATGCACTAAAGTGCGAATCGAACTTAGTTTGTAATTAAAATCGCAAAAACTAAAAATTAAAACCTAAACCCGTAAAAGTAGGCTTCCGGTATGTAGAAGTTAAAAACAGTTGAGCCTGATTTGGAAACCAAAACATCAAGGAAAGGAATAGAACCTTGAACTTCCTTTTCCTGCGTAAATATAATATTCTTATGAAGTGTGTTCAAAAAATTTAAAAACTGAACTGATTGATTATCCGTTTGGAATAAAGCAAACGTGTCATCAACATAACGTCTGTACAAATTCGGCTTAAGGTGAGGGGGGCACTCACAGAAGGCCCTTTCCTCAAGATGAGACATGAAAATATTCGCAAAAACGGGACCCAAGGGGCTCCCCATCCCCACTCCATCCAACTGACGGTAAACTACCCCTTGAAAACTAAAAAAGTTATCCTTGACAGCCAAATTCAGAAGCTGCTCAAACTGTGCTCTGCCAAAGCCGTGAAAAAGTGAGTCCGGCTGTGGAAAAGCTTTATTTAAAATAATTGTAATGGTCTCATCCAAGGGGACATTTGTAAAGAGGGAAGATACATCAAAACTTGTCATAAACAAAGAATTCATATTAAACTTCTTAATTTCCGACACAAAAGAAAAACTATCCTTAACACTGTACAAGTTCACAGTAAATGATGATAACAATGGGACAAGAAATTTGGCAAGTTTGTAATTAGCCAAAGGATAAGACGCTAAAATTGGGCGCAATGGAACACCGACTTTATGAACCTTAGGCAGACCATACATAAGGCCCAAATAAGAGCCTGAAACGTACAATTCATCATAAGTGGAGGAGTTAATAACACAATCATGTTTAAGCTTAAGCAAAACACGGTTAACCTTGTTATTAACTCCTCCACTTATGATGAATTGTACGTTTCAGGCTCTTATTTGGGCCTTATGTATGGTCTGCCTAAGGTTCATAAAGTCGGTGTTCCATTGCGCCCAATTTTAGCGTCTTATCCTTTGGCTAATTACAAACTTGCCAAATTTCTTGTCCCATTGTTATCATCATTTACTGTGAACTTGTACAGTGTTAAGGATAGTTTTTCTTTTGTGTCGGAAATTAAGAAGTTTAATATGAATTCTTTGTTTATGACAAGTTTTGATGTATCTTCCCTCTTTACAAATGTCCCCTTGGATGAGACCATTACAATTATTTTAAATAAAGCTTTTCCACAGCCGGACTCACTTTTTCACGGCTTTGGCAGAGCACAGTTTGAGCAGCTTCTGAATTTGGCTGTCAAGGATAACTTTTTTAGTTTTCAAGGGGTAGTTTACCGTCAGTTGGATGGAGTGGGGATGGGGAGCCCCTTGGGTCCCGTTTTTGCGAATATTTTCATGTCTCATCTTGAGGAAAGGGCCTTCTGTGAGTGCCCCCCTCACCTTAAGCCGAATTTGTACAGACGTTATGTTGATGACACGTTTGCTTTATTCCAAACGGATAATCAATCAGTTCAGTTTTTAAATTTTTTGAACACACTTCATAAGAATATTATATTTACGCAGGAAAAGGAAGTTCAAGGTTCTATTCCTTTCCTTGATGTTTTGGTTTCCAAATCAGGCTCAACTGTTTTAACTTCTACATACCGGAAGCCTACTTTTACGGGTTTAGGTTTTAATTTTTATAGTTTTTGCGATTTTAATTACAAACTAAGTTTGATTCGCACTTTAGTGCATAGAGCTTATAATATTTGCTCAAACTTTGCTCTGCTTCATAATGAGTTTGAATTCCTTACTGATTTTTTCTTTAAAAATGGTTTTCCACGGGTTCTTGTACAAGGTATTATGGTAAATTACTTAATAATGTTTATTCCCCCAAACTTATCCCAACGTATGATGTTCCTAAGAATTGTAAATATCTTGTTTTACCTGACCTCTACCAATTTAACACTGTTGTGAAAAAGCAATTGTTGAGTGTGGTGAGGAATTTTATTTTCACACTGATTTTAAGGTTGCTTTTGTGAATAATAATACCCTTGAATGTTTTTTCCGTTGTAAGGACAAAATCCCCCTGCGATGAACTGCTCTGTCGTTTATTTGTTTACCTGCCCTGGGTGTTCCCAGGGGAACTACGTTGGCAGCACAGTTCGTTCTTTGCAGGCAAGATTTTGCTCCCATATGGGTATTAGCCATAGGACAGGGAAAGTTTTATCTAAAAAGGAACAGTCTGCCATTAGAAATCATTCTGTTAAGTGTAAAGTTGATATTTCCGTTAATAACTTTAAAATTCTTAAATCATTAAAATGTCCGTCCTCTCTCCGTATTTATGAATCTTTGTGCATTAAATTTCTGAATTCCAGCTTAAATATTGATTCCAGCTGTTACCCCCTTTATATTAATTAGAATGCCTACCAACTAAATTTTTCTGTTTTCCCCTTGACCCTGTCTCCTTTTCGCCTCAGTTGTTTGAGGATGTCAAGTGAGCATGGTATGTTTTCGTGCACTTTTGCGTTTTTTCATTTAACTTTTTATTAGTGAAGTTTTTAACTAATTTTAACTAATTTGTTTGAATGTTTTTAGTTTTAAAGTTTTACTTTTATCATGTGTTATTCGTCATGTATATAATTTTTAATTTTTTTGGCTTATGCTTGTTTTACGCTTTTTAATTTTTAATTTTTATTCTTTAAGTGGTTTTATTCTGTGCTATGAATTAGTTGTGTTTTGACATTCGTATAATTTTTTATTTTGTCATGCATTAATTTTAGCCTTTTTATTTTATTAGGCCTTGAAAATGGGTAGAGTTGCCCGAAACGTCGGCTGCAGCCAAATATAATGACTTTCTTGCTCTACGTCTTCGTTTTTATCCTAAATGTAAAATTACGTCTCCTTAGGAGGGATCCTATTTCATATGTATATATATATATATATATATATATATCGGGTGGCCACAAAAAACTTTACTTAATTGAAAGTTTAATAACTGCAACAATTCAAAACTTATGCGATTGAGATTTTGTACACATTAACAGATGCATATAATCTATAATTGCTGGAATTTTCAAATATGTAGATTCTATAGTTTTGTTACAGTGAACAATTTAAAAGCATATGTCTAAAAATAGCATGCCTGGTGTGAATCTGACACGTACGCGCGCTGGCGTAGGCTAAACCTAATGTGAATTTGCTTTCTTTTATTTTTCCGCTAAAACCCCGCCAGCATGACGTTAAGTAAAAGTGATAAAGCCGTCATAGAAGCATGTGTCAAGGAAAAAGGTTGGAATGGAAATAGGATTGTCCGAGAATTCCCCGCAAAGAACTGGACTCGTCAAAGTGTTTATAACTTAATAAGAAAGATAAAGGATACTGGATCAACAGCTAGAAAACCCGGCAGCAGCAGGCCCAAAAGTGTTTCAACAGAAGAAAATAAGGCTGCCGTGGAGGAACTGATTCAATCCCAGGAGAATACACCAGGAACTCATCGCTCCCAGAGACAGATTGCGTACGACCTTGGGATTTCTCGCTCCTCTGTACAAGGGATTGTAAAACGTTTGAAATTGAAGGCCTACAAGATAATTCGAGTTTCTTGGCGTGATCAGAATGTAAGACAGCGTAGAAAGACCCGCTGTAAATCCCTATATGAACGCTACTCAGCTGAAGACGTGCAAAAAGTTGTGTTTACAGACGAAAAGGATTTCACGTTGGAGGTGGCCAAAAACAGGCAAAATGACAGGGTTTATGGTTCAAGGAAAAAGGACATTCCTCCCTCCAGGCTTTATCATGAAACCTCACGATTCAGCAGAAAAGTAATGGTATCGGCGGGAATTTCATGAAGGGGAAAACACGAATTCATTTTATTGCCACAAACGAAACTAAAGTTAACTCTGAGCGCTACATCAACCTGTTAGATAATGGGTTACTTCTTGATTGTCGTCAGCTGTATCCTGATGAGGCCTACATTTTCCAGCAAGATGGGGCACTCGCCCATACAAGCCGAGCGACCCAAAATCATCTAGAGCAAGAGACCCCTAATTTCATCAAAAAGGATGAATGGCCGCCTCAGTCTCCCGACTGTAATCCGATGGACTATTCAGTATGGGATTCCCTCATGGTGAAGGTTTACGGCAGCCAGAAAGACAAATTCACCGAAGATGAACTTAAGGAGAAAATCAGTAGAGCATGGGAGGATATCACCTTAGATGAGGTTCGAAAGTGCATCTCCTCGTGGAAGAAGCGATTGAGGGCAGTTTACCAACAGGGAGGTGGTCACATTCACCATTTGTTTAAGTAAATTTTAAGTTCAAATTCATTTTCTTCGGCATGCTATTTTAGACATATGCTTTTAAATTGTTCACTGTAACAAAACTATAGAACCTACATATTTGAAAATTCCAGCAATTATAGATTATAACCATCTGTTAATGTGTGCCAAAGCTCAATCGCATAAGTTTTGAATTGTTGCAGTTATTAAACTTTGAATTAAGTAAAGTTTTTTTGTGGCCACCCGATATATATATATATATATATATATATATATATATATATATATATATATATATATATATATTTTGTAGGAATTATTTTATAGTTTCGAATCCCTCGTTCAGAGCTTTTTGTTTCCAGTATTTATAATCTTATAATTTTATTTTAGGGTACCCACCTTTGGAGGGTCTGGCCCAGGCACTCCTCTATATATATATATATATATATATATTATATATAATATATATATATATGTATATATACAGTGTGTGCGTAAAGTCATGGTGGGATTTTAAATAGCTATATTATTGCAACGAAACATGATAATGAGATGAAAAAAGGCAAATTGAAGAACAACTCTAAAAGAATAACTTTATTTAACGTAGTTCGATATGGGCTCCTCTGGTAGCCCTGCAGACATCTAGGCGGTGATGTGTGTCCGTAAAGTCATGGTGGGATTTAAATAGCTATATTATTGCAACGAAACATGATAATGAGATGAAACAATGCCAAATTTAAGAACAACTCTCAAAGTTGTATCTTGTAGTTAGTCTAGGCTAAGCTTAACGTTTATCTCGTAGTTAGTCTAGGCTGTCCACATGCCTATGTTGAACATGAGCGTAATAGCCCGAAAGTTAATGTGTGGTGTGCTCTAGCACGAGATCGAGTGATTGGCCCATTTTTCTTGGGGAACCCACTGTGACGTCACACAACTACCTCGCTATGTTGGAACATTTGCAGTACCCAATTTATTGACAATAATGTCATCTTTCAGCAAGATGGTGCTCCTCCGCACTATGCCAACGTTGTTCGAGAATTCCTTAATGAAAAATTTCCACAGAGATGGATAGGAAGAGGAGGATGGAAGCCATGGCCTCCACGCTCTCCGGACCTGACACCTTTGGACTTTTATTTGTGGGTTACGTCAAGCAAAGCGTGTACAGTGTACTCATTAAGGATATTCATCACTTGCACGACCGAATCACGGAAGCTATCGCATCCGTCACTCCTGATGTTCTTGGGCGTGTGTGGCTGGAATTGAATCACCGCCTAGATGTCTGAAGGGCTACCAGAGGAGCCCATATCGAACTACGTTAAATAAAGTTATTCTTTTAGAGTTGTTCTTCAATTTGCCTTTTTTTTCATCTCTATCATGTTTCGTTGCAATAATATAGCTATTTAAAATCCCACCATGACTTTACGGACACACTGTGTATATATATATATATATATATATATATATATATATATATATATACATATATATATATATATACATATATATATATATATTATATATATATATATATATATTATATATATATAGAAAATGAAATGAAAAGGTTTATTGGCAGACTATAGTCCATATGACAAATATTATTAATACAATGACAGTTCATACACTAAGGATAAAAATATATACAATTGATTATAAATAATACTGCACTGTCGAAGTTCAGTGGAGCTACAGACAGACGTTTTCGTACCAAAAAGTCCATAGCTTAGAGGATAAATGGCAGGACTCATGGATAGCTTGGATGATCGGGTTGTTGATGTTTTAATTCTTTGCATTAGACTGTGTTGAGCACGTCTTGTTACCTTCGGGAAGCTCGGAACATTGCGGGTTGCAAACATTTGCGAAGCTGAGCATCTCGGGGTAATTTATGTGAGTCTAAACGACCTGTTGTACAGCAAATTTAGGGTCTGCCAGAACCTTTTTATAATTCACCCAGAGTTGCTGACCGTATATATTACTGCAGAAAGTACGAAAGAGTGTCTCTTTAGCTTCACTTGTACAAAACGAAAGTTCCTTATGGTCATATTCGCTTTAGCACACAGGCTTCGAGATTGTTTTCTTATATCGAGTCATCACTCAAGGAGCTGGTAATAGTTTGACCAAATACTTAAACTCTTGTACTTCCTCAATCACTTCACCATTCATTTTAAACCTTATATCAGCTGGCTGATTACAGCTTTTAGGATGAAATTGCATAACCTTAGTTTTGTCACATTAAAAGAATATCATGTTTCTGCGAATACACTTCGCAGACTTTTAGTAGCCGATCCAGACCTTTAACAGAGGGACTTATTAACACCATATCATCGGCATAAACTAAGTTATTTATCCTTGTGTTATCTATACAACATCTACTGTTGCCTCATTAAGTGAAGCAATTAATCCGTCAATATACACATTAACAGCATAGGGGAGAGCAAGGAGCCTTGTCTCACCCCACAAGAGGAGCCAAAACACTCGGATAGTACATTGCCCCACTAACAGTGAAAGATTGGTGGGAATACCAAAATTTCAATAAATTTAATATGTACATGGGAACCTTCCTGTCTTCTAGTTTTGCAAATAAAATATTGTGGTTCACCCTATCATATGCCTTACTTATATCAAGGAAACAGCTATAAATGGTTGAATTACTGTCAATGTATTTAGATATTGTTTCTTTAAGTACATAGATACACAGGTCAGTTGAGTGGGACCTTTTAAAGCCAAGCTGATTAGGAGATTGTATAGGAGAACATTCCGCGCAAGATGAGGAGGGAGAACGAACAAATGAAACGTTCTCCCTCCTCATCTTGCGCGGTATGTTCTCCTATACAAGCGTCGTTCTTTACATTAATTATACTGCGTGTTCTTTGCAGTTGAAATGTATATATAGGTGCGGCATGCGGGAGGTGCCCCCCTCGGGGCATTGGTTTCTGCGCGTATGTAGGAGAATTACGACTTCTGATCGAGTGAGGACCATGGTGTAGTGGTTATCATATCTGACCGACAATCGGAAGATCCCGGGTTCGATTCCCGGGTGGTTACCTCATTTTTTCATTTGTTCATTCTCCCTCCTCATCTTGCGCGGAATGTTCTCCTATACAAGCGTCGTTCTTTACGTTAATTATACTGCGTGTTCTTTGCAGTTCCAATGTGTGTGTGTGTATATATATTAGTGATGTAGGTTACATCCGCATCCGCATCCGCGGAACATCCGCACATTTTCTCGCATCCGCACCCGCATCCGCACTTTGGACTGCGGATGTCGTGCGGATGTGGACCGTTGAGATAAAATGTCATTAATAAGCGGAAATTATCAAATTCTACTATATTAATAGAACTAGTTCATTGTGCGCACAAGTGATGCAAGCGACAAGACGAGAGGCTGTAATTGTATGAAGTTACTCTCTTGCAACCTACTTAGATCCACGTTACAAAGCTAAGTTATTTTCACCTAGTACATTAGAACGAGTTAAATCATCACTTGGCAAAGCAGTTGAAGAGCTTCAATCTCTGGAATCTGTCGCTTCGCCACCCACCAAAAGAATAAAAGTTTCAGTGACAGAACCAACACCTTCAACAAGCAAATCTATCACAGAATCTGTCTCTCAGTTTCTTGAGTCAAGCAGCAATGACGAGACCTACGCGATGTCAAAAGATGTAGTAAAAATGATCGAGAGCTATCACCAAGAAAAACGCCTGCTGTATGTGACAATCCTATTAGTTGGTGGAAAAATACGCAGAATATCTATCCATACTTGAGTAAAGTTGCAAGGAAACATTTAGCCGTCCTCCAACAAACGTACCAAGCGAGAGATTATTTAGCAGTGCTGGATTAATATATGATGAAAAGAGAAACAGACTGGCAGCAGAAAAGGCAGAAAAATTAATGTTCCTTAAGCATAACCTTCCTATAATTAAGTCTGAACATTAAACGATGAACATCTTAGTTTACTTTATTTTAATTACTCATTTATAAATATGCCTAATAAAACTTTAAACTTAATATAAATAGTTATCAAGCTAATTAAAGATCTCTTTCTATAAGGGTGGAGGTTGGGGAAAGAGGTCGGTGGGGTGCATTTGAGTTGGGTTCACGTCCCGCATCCTGGTAACACAATTATGGTTTCTAATTGTGGCTGAAACTCAACAAAATATAACGAATTTATTTGCAGACGAATTCACTAATTGATTTCTATATTAATTAGATGCTTGATATTATTTATATGTTCAGAGAAAAGTACAGCAATTATTGTACAATTAATCAATTATACTACATTATAGCTACAGCTCTCTCTATATAATAGCTTATTATATACGTTAAACACAACAAATCTCGAATATATCCTAAAAAATAACGAAATGTAGACATCCGCATCCGCGGATGTTGAAATCAAACATCCTCATCCGCATCCGCATCCGCGGATGTGAAAAAAATGACATCCGCTACATCACTAATATATATATATATATATATATATATATATATATATATATATATATATATATATAGATATATGGATATATATATAGATATATAGATATATATAGATATATAGATATATAGATATATATATATATATATATAGATATAGATATATATATATATATATATATATAGATATAGATATATATATAGATATATAGATATATATATATATATATATATATATATTATATATATATATATGTGTATATTATATATATGTGTATGTATATATATATATGTATGTATATATATGTATATATGTATGTATATATATATATATGTATATATGTTAACCCCTCCCCTCCGTCTATGGCCCTTGGGTGGTTCGGATCGACGGGGGTTCTAGTTAGGAGGCAGCAACGGATATTTCTTCTATAACATTCTAATTCTTTTCGGTCGCCCATTGTTAAACTCTTGGCTACAGACTCGCCAGACTGTTATGCCAATATCTTCTATGGTGCTTGGGTTGTCTCTTTCTCTCGCTTTATGGGTCGACGATTATTAATTCTTCTCTTGCTATAATACTCTGATACTTTCTCTTGGTACTAAACTTATCGATTTTTCTTTTATAACTTATCGACTTAACTGACTAAGTTCTTCTGAAGATAGCCCAACTGAAGGGGAAAAATAAAAAGTTTCTCTTACTCTAATTTACTTCTTAAAAATTCACAGTTAGTGCTCTGAATTTACAAGGGTAGAGGTTCGACCTCTTTCGACCATGGCTCAGGCCGGAATCTAAAAAAATTAAGGAGGCAAGGGGCCTCTGCCCCCTCCTCGCAGCGAGGCTGCTAACAAGGGAGGCTCGTAATGAAGTGCCGTAATGAAGTGCTATAATGAAGTGCTATAATGAAGTGACTTAATGAAGTGCCGTAATTTTACAAATACATGTATAATATAAACCTAAATGTTTGGGGGAAGACAGTTGAAGGTTAAGTTCCCCCCTTTTAAACACATGATCAGATGTTTGAAAGATTCCAAATAAAAATAAAAAAATAAAAATTAAAAACTAATCGTATATTTTTGCCGAATCTTCATTTCTGAATGCGATATCATTTCGTAATAGTACATAAGTACAAATTAAGTACACGACTGACTACGTATTAATTTTGGTTCATTACAATTACGATTACAATTATGGATTACTTCACATTCGCTTATGATTGTCCATTACAGTTCTATTAAAGTACATTCTTACATTATAAATTAAATCATTACATTTAATTACAGTTTCATTGAAGTACATTACGTCGTTTACCATTCTTACAGTGTTTTTATATATATTATATGGTTATAATATATGGTTATACTATATGGTTATTATATATGGTTTAGTACAACACAAGTACATGAGCACATACGAGATAATTTATATACGAAATAATATGTTATAATATGTTATAAATTTGAAATCAGAGGGACAGGAGGTTTCCATCTTAGAAGCGCTCACTTATGCTATAGTTCGCGGAATTTGATAACAGCTAAGCATTTTCGAGTTCAATGCGGGAGGTGATATAATAAAAAATAATAAATGAAAAAAATAATACGAGAACGTATTTTTGCGTTTTCGAACGAATGCCTAAAGTTTTGCGTTTCATAGATTGACACGAGTAAAAATGAATATTTAATAAAATTTATATAGGATAATGATCAAGGGAAATTAATGACGGGAAAATGTGACGTATGGATGAATATGGTTGAATAATAATGTTTATACTACATAACACCACAACATTATTATTAAAGAATTTACCATACATTGCATACGGAAGATGTCCATATACTAAGCACGTGATTTAGTGTACAAGGTATGGGAAACGTAAAGAGAATTAAGTTATTTTATGACGTCATAGTGTATAAGTCATTATTAGAAAAGATGAATTAGAAAAATACAGTAATGAATAAAGAAGTACAAATCGAAATTCTATCCAAAACTCGCTTAGGCAATTTTGGTTTCTCATGTAAAAATGAACATTCAAACATAAAAACTATAAGAACATAAGAACTGCATGAAGACAATGAATCCATATAATGATGGTATAGGAATTGTTCATTGTTTAATTTTTACAGTGCTCCCGCTTTTTTTTTAAATAATATTAACACAATAATATAATACAATTAATACAATACAATTGAGAAAATAACATCATAACTAATTCAAGTTAGATGACGAATTTTTCTTTTTACAATACAAATTTTATACAGAACGATTTCGGGTAGTTGAGTACAATGCAGAGTAATCAAATTTTTAACATGACACTCGCTCAGAGGCTATTATAAAATATAAAAATTCAAAGATTAAAACTTTAATTTTGTGCAAAAAGAATAAAAGGATTAATACGTTAATTTAGTCAAACAATGAAGTTAGACAAAGAATGATTTTGTTAAATTTTTAGCAAATTTTTATTTTTTATTTTTCTGTGGGAAGAATTACATACAAAATGAATAGCAGATAAAAGGGAAAAATGTAAATCGTACAATCTGTAAACTAATTTTTATTGACTAGTGTAGGTAAAAATAGAATTACGTAATGGATGATGTATAGACCTGTGGTCTAGTGTGTATTTTTGTGTACTAGGTACAAAGTGTGTATCTTACAATTTCGAGGGACAGATTAGCCGATAGGATTGTTCAAGTAACTGAATAAATGCATGAGCATTGATATATTAGAAAGCAAAAATGATTAAGATTAAATTACATAGTTAGCACTTACGCGCAATGAAATAGTTTATTGTGATATCCAATGATTTTAGCATAAGGTTTGTATATATAGTATATATAGTGTGCATACATGCATTTTTATTGACTGTTGTAGGTACAAATCGAATTACGTAGTTGATGATGTATAGACCTGTGGTCAAATGTGTATTTATGTTTATTGGGTACAGATTGTAGTGGTTGGTGATACGTTCAAAAGGAGAAAGGGGATTTTAGTTGAATAGTTGAAATTATACGTCAGTGTGCAGATGTATCTATAAATATTGGTAAGAAGCATCTGTAGATGAGTGAGTCGGTACAATAGTATGTAGAATATGAGAGTAATTTGTTCATCCCGTGAAGAACTAGATCATTAGGGGTCATTGGTGGATTAGGATTAATATATATATACTTTAAGGAACAGATAAAATAACTTAATAAATGCATGAGCGAGAATTTATATATAGTAAGCAATAATTATGATGTATTATTATGATGATGTTTGCATACGAGTTTTAATGCAAAAGTGACTGGAGGGAATGTGTGTCAAAAGTAATAAAATTCAATTAGGATTATAGATTTTACATAATTAATCAGTTACACGTATAAGGTAATTAAAAAAACGAACTTAGAGGACCTTACAATTAATGAAAGTAAATCTAGCGGTATTAAAAATTAAATTTTGAAGATGGAATTAAATTCGACTAGTAACATTCCTAGCTATATATGAACTATATAACCATTAACATTGACCAGAAGTATCGGTACGATAATTGAATAAAAAAAAATTAAGAATTACAAATTAAAAATATAAATCAATTATGCATTTTAATGAGCTAAACATAATTTTATAATACTCTTAAAAATAAAAGTAAATCGAACCTTAGATGAGTTTCGGCCAAGAATAAAAAGTTATTGAAATGGAAGGAAAGCATTTCGAACAATCTTTTCTTTTAATAATTTCAGGTAAATTTTACATTAAAAATTATTTTATATAATAAAAAAAATATTAAAAAGGTTTAATAATTTTTGCATGTTAAGTAGAAAAATCATACTCTTTCGTTGAATGTTGATAGAATTTGAATTATTTGATATTTTGACACAATTAATTAAATTCGACCAACACAATTACTCAGTATTCATCGAATAAAAAAAAATATAAAAATTGAAATTAGAAATCAATTATAAACTATAATGAACTAAACATATACTGTAATATAAAAAAACACAACCTAAATTGAGGTTATGTTCCATCGTACCAAAGAGGAATTAACCATGGTTGAACCATTTCTCTGGTTGACACGGTTCAACTGGGGTTGGAGGTGTTAAAATAAAATAAAAAGACAAAGTTTGGAGTACGACATTCGGGGGAATTGAGTGACTAAGCAGGGGGTATAAGTCTGAAATTGACAATTACATCTTTTTTTTTTTAAGATTGCTTGTCACACTACTTTGAACAAAAATTAAAAGAGTTGAAACAAAACGGAGGGACGGTATGTTCCTCAGCATAGTAATTTAAAAGGAGTCATTGGGACAAGATCGATTAATTAATTATTACACAACTATTATTATCACGTATACATTACAATGATTATCAAAGTCATTACAAACAATTGTAAAAACTGTTTTGGTTACAAACAATAAAATGTCATTTTACCTATATATTTATATACGCAACAATGGCATGAAAAAGAAAGACAAATCGGTCAATTTCCTTCTTACAAACAAGAAAAAAGGTTAAACTAAAGACGCAAACTGGTCAATTCAGGTTGAATTAAATTCTCTTTTACCACAAAAAAAAAGGTTGAATTAAATTCTTAAATTACATTTTCTTAAATTAAATTCTCTTAAATTACAAAGAAAAAGTTGAATTCAATTGACTGCATTGAAAAATGACTTGGGACTCGAAATAAAAATGACTTGGGACTCGAAATAAAAATGACTTGGGACTCGAAATAAAAATGACTCGGAATAAAATTGACTTGGAATAAATCTGACTTGGAATAAAACTGTCTGACTTGAACTCTATCAAGTATTCTGAAACTAACTTGAACTCTATCAAGTATTCTGAAACTAACTTGAACTCTATCAAGTATTCTGAAACTAACTTGAACTCTCTCAAGTATTCTGAAACTAACTTGAACTCTATCAAGTATTCTGAAACTAACTTGAACTCTATCAAGTATTCTGAAACTAACTTGAACTCTATCAAGTACTTGAACTCTATCAAGTATTCTGAAACTAACTTGAACTCTATCAAGTATCTTGAAACTAACTTGAACTCTATCAAGTATCTTGAAACTAACTTGAAACTGACTTGCAGTTGAACTGCTATCAAGTGAAGATTAACTGAAAACGAAACTGACTTGCACTTGAACTGCTATCAAGTGAAGATTAACTGAAAACGGAAAATGACTGCACTTGATCTCAATGAAGTGGAGACTATTATCCTCTGGACTTACTTGAAATACAATCAAGTATCTCTATAACTCTATAAACTCTCTGTAAACTCTCTCTTTCTTAATTTGCAAGTCAATTCAATTCAATAATTTGAAAAAAATTGTAAACAAAAATATAAAATGTAAACAACGTTTCACTCGAATGTACACGAAGGTACGATACTATTATGTTTGGTACATAAAATAAAATTATTCTATACTAACTATAATAGTGAAAATAACTGAAATTAGCTCTCTGAAATTAATTCTCTCTGAAATTAATTCTCTCTGAAATTAATTCTCTTACTTTTAACGTCTGTTACTTTTAACGTCTGTTACTTTTAACGTCTGTTACTTTTAACGTCTGTTACTTTTAACTTCTGTGACTTTTAACTTCTGTGACTTTTAACTTCTGTGAAAATTACTGTTTCACTAAAAAAATGTATCACTGGTGTCTGAAATGTTCACTGTGTTTTGTGTTAATTCTGGTTTGATACTCATTATTAACTGTTAATAATAGTGACTTTTCAAATGTTTACAAATTTCTTAAATAGAAAAACTAGCAATTTTTTGAAATAAATGTATTTTATTTGTTAGAAATGTGTAAAATGAACTGGATTTCCATAAAAAAAATAATAATAACTTTTATAAAGCCGCCATATTTGATGTCCAATACATTGGACACGATGACGCAAGTTGAGCATATTTATTTTGTATGATACTCAAGAAAACAATTTTTTCTCTTTTTATGCAAAGTGCTTTTTGGCACTTTGAGCATACAATCAAAGATTTTTGCTTGCAATTATTGTTTGCACATCGAGAGGCATTCCTTTGGTTCGAAAACTTAGGAAAATGAGCCATCATGTCTAAGCGTGTAGCTACCGATGGATTAGGCATTGGAGCTATACATGGCCGTTTTGATTCTGAAGAACTGCTTTCATTCATGTTATTCAGGGTTCGAAACTTGTTAGCCTTTAGAAGCCCATCTGTAACTTCTTCCCTGAATGCTAACAGATCAAGGATGTCTTTCTTTTGCATCCCGATCTTCAGCGCTTGCTTTCTATATTTCAACCAACTGTTACATACAGCCATGTCCACAGAGTGGAAAATAACTCTTAGGGTCCATTTCCTAGATCGAATAAGTATTCTATACAGGGCAAGCAACTGATCAATCATATCAACTCCCCCCATTTTCATGTTATATATAGCCACAATATCAGGCCTTGTAACTTCAACATACTCTTTAGACTTCTTATCCCATCTTTTCACCTTTGTAGCTTTAGCAACATCCACAAACGAACTAGCTAAGGTTAAATGTCTATCATCAAACCACCGTATAGTACCAACAGAGAAAATATCTCTACTTTTTAGATGTCGGATGAGTTGAAATGATGTGAAAAAGTTGTCAAATGCAATCTTGAAATTACATCCAGAGGGTAGTATTTTACAAAGCTGGAGAACACCACCACCCCCCAATCCAAATTCCTGATATTCTTTTTCAATTTCAGTTGTTTTACCTTGGTAAGCAATAAAATTTGTAATCATTCCATCGGATGTACATAAAACAAAGATCTTTATTCCCCATGGGTTTGGTTTTCCCCGTATGTACTGTTTGATGTTTAGCTGGCCAGTAAAGGGAATCATCATTTCATCGACACTATAATATTCATCCCTGGGTACTTTCATACATCTATCTTTCACACTGTCTAAAATAGGCCTAACCTTCCAAAGCCTGTCATCATTTTGTGGTTTATCATTCACATCAACTAAATGCAAACATGATCGTAGTTTGAAAAACCTATTTACAGGCATTCTTCAGCAATACCTGGTTTCCTTGTCCCAGATTTAGATGACCAGTACATTCTTACCCTAGGCAAACCTAATGAGCCCATTTTCATGTGAATGCCAATAAGCACCTCTATCTCATTCGAATTAGTATGAATACTTGTCCCAGTACTATTTATAGCATACTGATTAGTTTTAGCAGCGAACAATTCCATAATTGAATCTGGTAAGTACTCTTTGAATAGATCATACGGCTTTGGTAGATGTGCAACCTCTTCATTTATATTTATATCATCAAACTTCCAGTCTATGTTCCTAACATTCAAAAGACGCTTCCTCCATGCCGTGTTTTAGCTACTTTTTTCATTCTTTTTTGTGGTCGAGTACTAACTGTAGCTTCCTCTTCTGCACTCTCCTCACTTGAATCATCAACCTCTTGAATAGTATAACCAACAGAATCTAACGGCGTGTAGTCGGCATCCTCTTCATCATCCCAATCTATCTCTTCCAAATTATCCAACATTTGCATAATTTCGTCATATTGCAATGTTCTGGGTGTATCTGAAAAAAAAAACACGAGTATATATATATATATATAGAGGAACAGCCAAATTGTGAAGTTCGCAGATAGAGAAGACAGAACAACCGAAAAACATCAAATGAAAAATTTTGCCTAGGCGTGACTCGAACCCACGTCTTTTGTGTACGCGGCAACTGCGCTACCGACTGAGCTATGAAGCACTATATCAACTAAAGTGTCGGAAATCAAGTCATCTTTCTCCCTCTTTGAGAATTCGTGCTTTGGCACCACGTACACCATGAATTGTGCACACACACACCACACACACACACACACCCACATACATATATATATATTTGTGTGCACACACACACACACACACATATATATATACTCGTGTATGTGTGTGAAGAGAGAGAGAATCTGTCACAGATTATACCAAAAAGAAAATGAAAATTATCGCTTCATTTGCATAGCCTGAGACATCATGTCCAATGTATTGGACAATATACAATATACGCAATTTTTTAGGCTTTTCAATTCTATTTATTATGGCTGCAATACACTGGAGCATTGAATAACTTCTATATTATGTGATAAATAACAATATATTCAAAACTATAAAGATTGCTGGAATTTATAACAATATAACAAAGTGTAACCTACCTCCGGCATTGCGGCGAATTAACGCGTTCATCCTACCGACTCACTGTTGCTGCACTGACGCAAAAATGTCAAATCACTCGTTCATATACAAATTCTATGAGTCCAACAAACTGGACAATGTGCCGCAAATGATGAAAAAGTTCAAATAGTTGTATAAAAGCCATTTTAAACGTTGTCCAATGTATTGGACAAGGTGTCTGAAGGGGTTAAAATCTTCTTAAAATCTTCTCTTAAAATCTTCTTCTTAAAATCTTCTTTTTATCCTGGTGCAGGGTCGCCACAATGTTAACCCCTCCGTCTATGGCCCTTGAGTGGTTCGGATCGACGGGGGTTCTAGTTAGGAGGCAGCAACGGATATTTCTTCTATAACATTATAATTCTTTTCGGTCGCCTCTTGTTAAACTCTTGGCTACAGACTCGCCAGACTGTTATGCCAATATCTTCTATGGTGCTTGGGTTGTCTCTTTCTCTCGCTTTATGGGTCGACGATTATTAATTCTTCTCTTGCTATAATACTCTGATACTTTCTCTTGGTACTAAACTTATCGATTTTTCTTTTATAACTTATCGACTTAACTGACTAAGTTCTTCTGAAGATAGCCCAACTGAAGGGGAAAAATAAAAAGTTTCTCTTACTCTAATTTACTTCTTAAAAATTCACAGTTAGTGCTCTGAATTTACAAGGGTAGAGGTTCGACCTCTTTCGACCATGGCTCAGGCCGGAATCTAAAAAAATTAAGGAGGCAAGGGGCCTCTGCCCCCTCCTCGCAGCGAGGCTGCTAACAAGGGAGGCTCGTAATGAAGTGCCGTAATGAAGTGCTATAATGAAGTGACTTAATGAAGTGACTTAATGAAGTGCCATAATTTTACAAATACATGTATAATATAAACCTAAATGTTTGGGGGAAGACAGTTGAAGGTTAAGTTTCCCCCTTTTAAACACATGATCAGATGTTTGAAAGATTCCAAATAAAAAATAAAAAAATAAAAATAAAAAATAATCGTATATTTTTGCCGAATCTTCATTTCTGAATGCGATATCATTTCGTAATAGTACATAAGTACAAATTAAGTACACGACTGACTACGTATTAATTTTGGTTCATTACAATTACGATTACAATTATGGATTACTTCACATTCGCTTATGATTGTCCATTACAGTTCTATTAAAGTACATTCTTACATTATAAATTAAATCATTACATTTAATTACAGTTTCATTGAAGTACATTACGTCGTTTAACATTCTTACAGTGTTTTTATATATTTATATATGGTTATAATATATGGTTATACTATATGGTTATACTATATGGTTATTATATATGGTTATTAGTACAGCACAAGTACATGAGCACATACGAGATAATTTATATACGAAATAATATGTTATAATATGTTATAAATTTGAAATCAGAGGGACAGGAGGTTTCCATCTTAGAAGCGCTCACTTATGCTATAGTTCGCGGAATTTGATAACAACTAAGCATTTTCGAGTTCAATGCGGGAGGTGATATAATAAAAAATAATAAATGAAAAAATAATACGAGAACGTATTTTTGCGTTTTCGAACGAATGCCTAAAGTTTTGCGTTTCATAGATTGACACGAGTAAAAATGAATATTTAATAAAATTTATATAGG
>JAJOZX010006849.1:0-243434 GCA_023014485.1 Bathynomus jamesi
TCGCGTGGACCAAAAAAAGCGTGGACGAGGGTTTACTGTATGGTGTAATGCCTAATTTCTAAGCTCTGTAGTCACATTCAGGAATAAAGATTCTAAAGAGGTTATCAAGTGACAATTGCAAAATTTCCTCGTAATTTATTCACAAATTCATAGTTTGTGACATTTTTCAGCAGTTAACTGTCTATTTAAAAAAGATAAGTGTTCGTTGCACTTGAAGAACATCACAGTGATGTAGTCGAGACCACCATGGCGATCGAGACTGAGACCAGAAAAAAAAAGGTAATGTAGGTCGGTCTCGAGTCCTACATCACTGGAAATAACAGTTATCGTACATCAAGTACGACGCGCGTATAACACGTATAGTTAAACTTTGGTATACATAATTAGCAGTTGTACACTTGCCTCAATTACAGTTATAGTACACTGAAATATTTCAATTACATGGGTATATTTAATTGTGAATTGTTATAGATGCCAGGCTCTCTCTCTCTCTCTCTCTCTCTCTCTCTCTCAGGGGGTATAAAGGTTATGCACGTTCCTTCTGGGTGTAGTAAACTTTTATACTTGGGGTGTGACAGCCCTCCGGGCCCGAGTCGTGGGATTCTAGAGAAATTGGCTGCCAATTCCTTTAGGTTCTCTCTCTTTCGGGAGGGCGGGTGAAGTCTGTTGTACAAACCTGTCCCGTGGGTTACTAGGACCCCTTCCCATCCCTACTCTGTCCTTTTAGCTTAGGTTAATGATGTTCTCCTCTGACTGCAGAAAAAAAAAAAAACTTTTAGTATTAACTCTTTTTCTCGACTCTTACGCTTAGGACCAACTGCTACCTCATGCGTGGGAAGAGAGGCTTTGGAACCTCTATAAATAACACCATTTCACTTCAGTTGTAGGTAAATAATTAGAGGGGATAATAGCGGGTAGGATTGTGACCATTTGGATTTCTACAAGCTACTTGGGGACTCCAACATGGGTTTAGACGGCATGGGTCGTGTCTCACCAACATGCTCGAGTTTTTCCACGTCATGTTGAGTGAGTATGATAAGAGTAGGGCGATTGATTAGAAAGCCTTGATAAGGTACCTCACAGCCGGCTAATGGCTAAAGTGCGCGTGCTGTGGTATTGGTGGGGAAGTAGGTAGGTGGATTGAAAACCGGCTGAAGAATGCCACAAAGTTAATCCCTTCTGTAGGCATATGGGCTACAATCGACGCTTACGTGACGCGGGTTCAAAGTTGTCGATTTAGAAGCATGTTTAGTTTAAATGATAACCCAACTCGCAACAATGGTTGGAAGTTGGATTTGAAACGGTTTAAGACTAGTATGTGGGGAATTACGTATAAGATCTGTGACACGTGGAACAGGTTACCTTCAGAAGTTGTGAACAGTTCCTCTGTGGATCAGTTCGAGAAAAGGTTAGACCAAATCTTGCACACTATTTGAGGGTGTAGAAAATTTTCCCTGGCACCCGTTGCCATTGGTACCTCCTCGGTATGGGCCGCAAGGCCTTTTGAGGTACTTCTTTCCTTGTAACTCTCTCTCTCTCTCTCTCCTCTCTCTCTCTCTCTCTCTCTCTCTCTCTCGAGAGAGAGAGAGAGAGTGAGAGAGAGAGAGAGAGAGAGAGAGATTCTAAATTAAAATAAAAAAGTAATTAAAAAAGCTAATAAATTGAATGGAACCATAAACACTAGGAATGAAAAAGATGCAAGCAGGAGAATCTTTGAGATTTTTAAGGAGAAAAATCCAGGAGGAGGACGTTTTAAAAGGAACAGTATTGAGGGAGAGTCCAACGAAACTACTGAGAAGGGAGTATGTTTAGGGAAAGGGCATTGAAGGAGGGAGTCTTAAAGGGAAGAATTTTAAAGTAGGGGGTTTGTAGGTCAAGAGTTTGAAGGAGGTGACCGTAAGGGAAGAGGTATTTTAAAGGCTGACGAAAGAATCGTAGGGAGGGAGTCTTAATGGAGAGAGTTAAGGGCCGGAAGTATGGCTCCAGGGAGTGCGGAATGTTTCTAGGGGCCGCATCCTTCTTGACAACATCGAAGATTATCGCTCGCAAGCGTGACGGGGCGTGCCTTCACCGATGGATAAAGGGCATGAATACGTGTAACGTAATTGTGGTTATGAGCCAGTCTTTATTTTAGTCTGTTTGTGGCGTTAATCATTACGTGGTGTGAACCGCGTGGGATTTCAAAATTTTACTTTACGTAAACGTCAAACATTGACTTAATCCGATATTGAACGCCTTATTGCTCTTCTATATAAGCAGGATTGAAACTAGCAGTTAAAAGAAGTACGTCTCACGGAACGTTGAAAAAGAGCAAGATCTTCCAGTAAATTTCTTGAATTAAGCATATCTTTTAATTATTTTTCATAACAAAATAGGAAAACTAAATTATTAGGAGATTGTAGACACCAATCGATCAGGGAAGTACTCCTGGGTGGGGGGCGTTAGGCGAGGAGACAGGGAGTGCTAGAACTGTCGTTTCTCCTGTCACTGTCCTCCTTACCTGATCTTTTGCCATGTCTCATCTGGGTTGGGTACAATTGGTCCAATGACGATTGGTCCAATACCGATTGGTCCAACTGGTAGCTTATACAACGACGAGTATAGCTTAAAACCAATAGTTTACGTGGAAATGTTGGGGTTCGACTTACAACATTACTGCGTTAGATTTCATGAGTCACATCTCTTTTCCCTTTAGAACTGCTTTTGTGAAACCCATGGAGTGGCGTGTGTGCGAAATAGTGTTATCCGAAAGAGGAAAGGAAAAGCTTGCAGTGAGTGGATATTTGTTTACACTGCGCTGGAAAAAAATTCAAAAGACGAGTGGAAAAAAAACATTATTGGAGATGTGAAAATAGAGCGTGTAAAGGTACTGCAATTACAAATCTGAAGAAAACTGTCATTACTTAAAAAGTGAAAGTGAACATACTTGTGGATCCTCTGAGGCTAGTCGTGTTCATGTAGTGAAATGCCATAATGAAATTAAACAAAAAGCCAAGGACACTAGTGAAAAATCTTCTCAAATCATTCAAGGGGTAGTTAGTCAAGTCGATTCATCAATCGTACCATATATTAGGAAGAAAGAATCGTTAAAGAAGATTGTAAGCAGAGTACGAAAGGAAGGACCTCTGGAACCAACAAATCTGGATAACTTATCTATTCCATACGAATACAGAAACACACTTCCTGGAGAAATATTTTTAGTTAAAGAATCAAGTATTGGAAATGACAGGATCTTGATATTTACCACCACTTTCAATTTAAAGAAACTTGAATCAGCTCATTTTTGGATTATGGATGGAACATTTAAGACCGTCCCAACAGTTTTTACACAGCTATACACAATTCACGCTCCTGTTGGGCCGCATGAAAGAAGCTGCATCTTACCTTTGGTTTATGTACTAATGTCACGAAAAAACACTGAATGTTATATCCAATTTTTTCGCGATCTTCTTAACTATGCTGCTGAAAACCAAATCATCCTCGCTCCTGAGATGATAATCACTGACTTCGAAATAGGAGCTATAAATGCAAGTAGATGTGAAATTCCTGGTACGGTCAACAAGGGTTGCTTCTTTCATTTTGGACAAAGCATATACAGAAAAGTAATTTCATCTGGTTTGAAATCTTTATATGCCAACGATGAAAACTCATTAAAAATTAGGCAAATGGCGGCCCTTGCTTTTCTTCCACCAAACGAGATTGAAGAAGCGTGGATACAACTTAAACCCATAATTCCTGAAGAAGGCATTCTTGTAACTGCTTATTTCGAAGAAAATTATTATGTTCGCGGAAAAATCCGCCGAGTATTACGCGGTCAAGAAGTGACATATCCGCTACTTTTTCCACCATCTTTCTGGTCTGTACATGACAGAGTACAGGGTGTCCCATAAGTCCGGCATCATAGGAAAAATAATAAAAAAAGGCAAAACAAAAGCTTTTATTTACAGAACGTGCTCAATATGTATTGTTCCGTAGCCCATTCACAAAATTCCATCCGCCGGTCGGGATCATCATCGCTTAATTTCTGTAGGATCTGAAGTTTATATGGATGCCATTTGTGAGCCTGAAGAATGCGATGGATGCTACTTTTCGACACTCCTGTCTCGGCGGACAGTCGCCGAAGAGACTTATTGGGACTTCTGTTAAAATGAGCCAGGATAGCAGTCGCTGTATCATGTCAGTGGACCTCCTTGAAGGTCCACTGCGTGATTTATCTTCTATGGATCCTGTTTTCTTAAACTTTGCAACAAATCTGCTAACACAACTCTGTGTTATTGGCTCGCGGTCTGGATGCAGTCTGTTAAATTCAGCAGCGGCCTCTCTTTGACTCCGATTTCCTATGAGTAGAATTATCTGGATTCGTTCTTCCTTGCTCACAGACATTATGGCCTGTAGAAAGAGAAAAATATGAATTATGGTTTGTAGAAATAGAAAAATATGAATTTCTCCTATGATGCCGGACTTATGGGACACCCTGTAGAAACAGGTATACCAAGAACTCAAAATAAGGTAGAAGCATGGCATCGTCGTTTCGAAACTTTAGTAGGGTCGGCTCATGTTGGACTTTTTAAAATGATAGCCGAGCTACAAAAAGAGCAAAAACATACTGAAGATGAAATAGAATGTATCATTCGTGGAGAATTTAAATCAAATTTAAAAAGTAAGTATATACAGCGAGAAAACAGAATTTAACCGTGTTTCATGGAATACGCGCTTTTAGACTACCTGCGGCATTAGCTCACAATCTGAAGTTTTAATTTAATCCTCCTTTTATGCATTTTTCTCTTAGTTAATAAGTATGCTTTATGCTTTTAGTTTAATATGTAGCTTTCAGCTATAGTATGGTTTATAAATAAACAAAGTAATATGTAGCCTTTAGCTATAGTATGCTTTATAAATAAACAAAGTAATTTCAAGTAGTTATTATATCAATTTCTGTAAATAAAGTTTTTTCTAAGTTTCATTTAACTTCATTCCATTTAACGCCCGATTTGGACGAATCGTCGTTGTAAAAATGGTCCCTTGGACGAATTGTCTGATTGGATCAATCGGCAGTGGACCAATTGTCATTGGACCAATTGTCTGGGACCGGTCTCATCTACCCTGTGAGCAGTCCAACATGCTCTCAAACACATGCTTCTCTCCTTACCTCCTCACTACACATACATGCATTTTACACCCTGCACAATCTTTTCAAAATTTAAAAAAAAAATGGCATCGTCTTCAAGATCCTCGGAGTCCCCACTTCTGGCTACCCCGCTGCCGATACCGGGAACGCAAACCCGGGCATCGGGGCTGGTTTTGCTACTGCCTATTCGAGATGTCCTGGGCCTCTACCTGATTCACTTTTCACGAAGTTCTACAATATTTGTGGCCTTTCCTCAAATTTCCAATCTGTTGAACACCACCTCTCCTCTAAACCTCGCTTTCTCTTCCTCACTGAAACTCAGGTGTTGGGACGACTGACAGCAACCCCTTTTCTGTATCCTACTTTCTCTATATTCAATTTCATTCCAAAGGTGGATGTTGCGTATATGTACGCAACGACCTAACTTGCTCTCGTATTCCCAAACTTTAATCTTCCGAATTCTACAGTTCTATACCCTCTGGCTTACGGCTTACATGCCACTCTCAAACTAAATACATCTGCGTGGTCTACCTTTCTCCTAATTCTACTGACTACCCAAAACTTTGACTACCTCACTTCCAAAGTGAAATACATTCTATCCCATTCTCCTTTTGTAGAAATCTCCATTTTAGGAGTTTTAATGTTCATCACCACTTTTGGCTTTCCTCCCATTTCACTGACATCGGTAGTGAACTAACTTACTTCTGCTCTAGGTCATTCAGGATAGAGATTGTGCAGCACCCTACTCGTATCCCTGATCGCCTTGGAAATAGGCCCTTCTGGATTTATTTCTCGCCTCTCATCCTTACTCTGTCCAACCTTATATCCGTTTCCTGTCCTATCGCTCCAGTTTGGCCGTTGGATCCTCCTAAGAGGAAGCGCCTTTGGCACTTTTGCGCCGCTGATTCGGAGGCCTTTGGTCAGTACTACTCTGATTTCCCATGGAATGATTACTGCTTCCGTGGTCGGGACCCCTCCGAGTGCGCTAAGCGCATCACGGAGGTGATTCAGTAATGTATTGATTGGTTTGTTTAACCGCTTTTGCAGCATCTAAGGTCATACCTTTCTTTCAACCTTTTAAGTGTTCCGTGCGATGATTCATCATTTCACGAAGGTCAAGCTTGTCGCCCCCCACCCTCCTCTCGAGTTGGCCTGGTAAAGTAGGGAGTTGGTTTCTTGTACTCTCTACCTCACATAACGGAGGGGATCTACAACTTCACGCTGGATCCGAACCACGGGTCGCTACATAGTCTGGACGCAGCGGACGGTCTCCCATCCAATTACTATCCGGCCCAATGTCACTTAACTTCGCTGATCAACGGGAAGCGGTGCATAGAGGCGTACATTCATATTCTATTCCTACTACTTATGCAAAAAACCGTGGTTTAACTTTACTTGCTCTAATGCTATCTGCAACAGAGACGAGGCTTTGAGAAGGTACCGTCGCTATCCAACTCCTGACTCTCACTCAGCTTATATTTCCGCCGGAATCGTGCAAAATCTGTTCTTAGACTTGCCAAAAATTAATTCATCAGACAAACATGTGAAAGCCTATCAAATTCTAATGCTTCTCGCTCTTTCTGGCATCTAGCTCAGAACCTCTCCAACAACTTTACTTCTTCTTTTCCTCTTCTTTTCCATTCCGACGGCTCATTTGCCGTCTCTTCTTCTGATAAAGCAGAACTCTTCGCCTCCAACTCAACCCTGAATGATTCCAGTGCTGGTCCTTCATCTCCTCCTCCCTCTAACTTGATTATGTCTGATTAGAATCCCTTCCAAAGATGTTTTTTCTGTACTAGCTGGTCTCAACTCCAGGAAGGCGTACGGCGCTGATGATGTCCCTCCTGCTCTCAAGAACTGTGCTTCTGTGCTGACACCCTGCCTAGGCAAACTCTTTCGTCTTTCATCTGGTACTTTTCCTTCCTGCTGAAAGTTCGCTTTCATTCAGCGTGTCCCAAAGAAGGGTGACCGCTCTCAACCCTCCAGTTATCGTCCAATTGCTTTGATTTCTTGCCTTTCTAGTTTTGCATCTATCCTTAATAGGAAGATTCTTGAACACCTCTCCTCACAAACTTTCAGATTGTCAGTATGAGTTCCGCAAGGGGGACGCTCTGCTGGCGATCTTCTTGCATATCTCTCTGACTCTTGGTTATCCTCCTCTCGGGATTTCGGTGAAACGTTTTCTATTGCGCTAGACATATCAAAAGTTTTGATAGAGTTTGTCACAAATTCTTAATTCCGAAACTGCCCTCCTTCGGTTTCTATCCTTCTATCAGTGCCTCCATCTCTGATTTCCTTTCTGTCCGATCTATATCTGCGGTTGTAGATGGTCACTGTTCTTCTCCTAAAGCTATTAATAATGGTGTTCCACAGGGCTCTGTCTTGTCACCTACTCTTTTTCTTTTATTTATTAATGATCTTCTAAGTCGCACTTCCTCTCCTATCCACTCCTATGCTGATGATTCCACCTTTCACCTCTTCACAAAGCGTCCTTCTCAATAGTCACTCGACGCGTGGGACGGTTATGTGCACCTGACCTCTGACACTTCTGCTATTTCTGATTTGGGGAGAGAGAACCTTGTGGCCTTCAATGCCTCAAAAATTCAGTTCCTTCATCTGTCTACTCGTCACAATCTTCCACACGACTATCCCCTTACCTTCAGCAATACACAACTCAATCCTTCCTCTTCTCTTAACATTCTTGGCATTTCCTTTTCTCGTGATCTTTCCTGGAAAGATCAAATATATCTCTTTCTAAAACAGCTTCTAAGAAGTTAGTGTGTTGTGTACCGGCTCCGCAGTTTTTTCACCCCCAACTCAGTTGTTGTCTCTGTACAGGGGTCCTGTCTGCTTCGTGATGGAATATGCTTCTCATGTGTGTGGTGGCTCAACCCACACAGCTCTACTTGACCGGCTGGAATCAAAAGCTTTTCGTCTCATCAGTTTCCCACCTCTTACTGTCTTCAATCCCTCTCTCTCTCTCTCTCTGCCGGAATTTTGCCTCGCTCCCTTTACTATCACTATTAGAACGGACACTGCTCTTCTGAACACTCAAACTGCATGCCTCCTCCTTTAACCCTTTCATACCTGAATTATGAAATTTTTATTTTAAATTTTTTTTTCCTGTTCAATCCAAAATAACCTCTAATTTTCAGGTCGTAAGGCTCAAAATCGATTGTCAAGCTCACTTTGCCATAAGACAATGGTCGGCGTTGAAGGGTTAACCCATTATGGACCAAAACTATTTTTGTTACTTCCTGATATTTCTTGATATATTCAGCTTCGGAGACTTTAAAATAAACATGAAATAGTTATCTGATACAGAAAATTTTAAATAAAAATTAATATTTTAAAACCTAACTTTTAAGTTCTAACCTAAATTGTATTGTTAAAATGTGTCCCAAAAAAGGGACAATGGACTTTCGACACATGGTTATTTCTTTTCTGTCCAACACTCTAATGCAAGAGTTAATCGGTGTTCTCAGTCTTTCATTTACTCAACCTATTAACTCTGGAACAATCTTCCTCCCCTATGATCTTCAGTCTTTCAAACGCAGAGTGTCCAGGCATCTCGCAAACTTTGGACCTTGATTTTGGCTCTCTTCTTCCTCTATGGGGGGAGGCGCATTTTTTCGGGCGTTTTTCCTTGGCCCCTCCCTCTCGCATAAAAAATGATGTTCAATGTCTGTGTGACTGATAATAAGTTATTTCACAAATTGGTGCCTCTGTTTTGCATCGAAAAGGACTTCAGTAAACATGCAGTTAAACGTCCCAGTTTTATAAATAATAAAGTATGAATAGGCTTTATAACGATTGATTGAAAGAGTTTTCTTCCTTCGGTATAGGGTTGGCAGTGCTCCAGCTCCGGAGCCTGAGTGAAGCTGGAGCTGTGATTTTAGAGCCCGAGCAGAGCTGAAGCCAGACTTATCGTAGCGCTCTGGAACGTGGAGCTGGAGCTGAAGCCTGGAGCTGCTCCACTTATAGTAGAGTGAATGTCAGCAAGTTTAGGGGATGGGAGCCGATCACTAGTGATTGGTGTTTTGGACGGTTTCACGTTGAACAGTTTTCTTTGAGCGTGTAAAACACTAGTTGTAAACAAACCGGACCGCTGATGTTGAGCGTAACGAATGTGCGTATAGTATTTTTTAATCGTAATATAGTGTCTTGGTCGTACCAGTTTGCCAAGTATGGATAGTAAATCATATCGTTACGACATACACCTTTTTTTATAATAGATTAGAATGTTATAAAAAAGTAGGTACTTTTGAGCACCCTAAAACCATTTCTCTGACCAACTAAAATTCAAGCTGTATAAACGCCGCAAAGAATTAGTACTTATTAGAAAGTCTACCACACTTACAATTCAGAGAATTACGCAGATTGGAACTACTCACAAGTATGTATCACCAACTCGGCTTTAGATTACTAACCTCAATGATTTTGCTATCCTATTGTGCATTCAGTTTTTGTATCTTAAGAGCTGTAGTGCAATAAAAAGACGCTAAAGTATCAGTCCGGAACAACACCATACTCTTGAACAACTTAGGATATAGAGCTGGGGTTAGTGAAGCAGCTCTGGAACTGGAACTGGGCTAGTGGAGCAGCTCCGGAGCTGGAGCTGGGGATTACTCTCAGCTCTGGAGCCGGCCTGGAGCAGGAGCTGAGTCACTGGAGCCAGCATACTCGGAGCACTGTCAACCCTACTTCGGTATATATGGCTTAATCCGAAGCTGCTACTTGTTAAGCAACCATAGAAATTCTTCACTGTTTATATGAAAGCATTTAATTTCCTTTAAAGGCACTTTAGTCATGCCGTTATATATATATATATATATGATGAATAAAACCACGAAGGAAAGGAAACACAAAATGGTGCTCAAGCGCTTTCGTCTAATGACATCCTCAGGAACACTGAAGTACATAAAAAGGTTAAGCCTATATATAGGTTACAGAAAGAAAAAAAAAGAAAAAATAAATAACACACACACACATATATATATATATATACATATCTATATATACAAATACATACATACATACATATATATACAATAAACAGAGAAGTAAAAATAATAAAAAATTAAAAATTAAAACCTTAAAGGATTACCAGTGAGGCGTACAGATTTGTAAGGAAAAATATCGATTTTTAGCACAAGATCAAATGGATTATAAAAATACAAAATTATACTGGAACTCTGCCGGGTTTTAACACAATGCTGCCTATGGTCAGGTTTCGATATATAAAAAAAAAAAATAAAAAAAAAAATGCAAATTAAAAGTTAATCGATTTTTAGCACAAGATCAAATGAATTATAAAAATACAAATTTATACTGGAACTCTGTCCGGGTTTTAACACACTGCTGCCTATATATATATATATATATATATATATATATATATATATATATATAAAATCAGGGCTGGAAACCAGTACCAGTAACTACTACTTAGATTTGGTACCAGTACCACTCATTTAAAGTTTCAAATGCCAGTACCCAGTAACTCTTAAAAGCAGCTGGTATACTCCATAATCTGGTGGTATTTTCACTTAAAACACCAACCATATCCTCATCCTTTTCAAGTAACCTTCCTCAAGTTCCTTGATGCTCTAGTCCTTATAAGAAGTATTCTATCTTTATTTTTGTTACTGAATTTATAAAACCTGAAGCCAAACAACCAAATCCTTTAGTAGAAGCTGCTCAAATAGTTTCTGCCCTTCCTCCAACTCAAGTCAATGTGGAGAGGCTCTTTTCATCTATGCATTTCATTCTCAATGATTTGAGGTCATCTCTGTCAGAAACCTCCTTAAATAACACTTTGTTTTTGAAGTCTAATGAACTTAACTGAAGCAGACACAATGTTTTTTTTCTAATTTCAGTTAAATGATTTACATTTTTTTTTTTTTTTTTTACAAGTGATGAAGAGGGGTTGTAAATTTTATTTAGTTACCGTATGCATATATAAGAAATAACTAATATTTCATTTTGGCAATATTAAAGATAGATTGTACAGTAGGCCGGGTCGAAAATGGGAAATTTTTTATTTCTTAAAAAAAGTACACTATGTGAGAAGTTTCACTTTATTTTAACAAAATATTAAAATATCAAGCATGTGCTACCCCTGCTACCCCTAGTACATAAACCCCCGCCTTTTTTACCCTCATATTTGCATATATTTAAATGGGAAATTTTTTTATTTTTTAAAAAGTACACTACCGTATGTGAGGAAGTTTTTTTTATCACTAACAAAAGATTAAAAAAATCAAGCATGTGCTGCTACCCTACTACCCCTATCACATGCCCCTCCTCCCTTTTTTGCCTTCATATTTGCATATGTTTAATATTGTTATATGTTACATGATAAGTTGTTTGTTTAATGCTTGATATTTTTATGCTTCAGATAAATAGAAATAATTTTTCAGATAAATAGAAATAATTTGCATTTGCTTTATTTATAATTTGAATTATTATAAATTACATGTAATTTGATTTTACATCTGAATATAAACTATGACTACTAGACGCAAGTCCTCAAATGCATGCAGACTTTGGATATCCTATGGAATTCCCAGCAGCCATGACTCCTTCAAAAGCAGATGTTGTGAGACACTAACTTTTTGTGCGCCGTTGTGAAGAAGCTAAATCAAAAAGATCAGCAACTGCTAATGATTGTTACAGGGTTGTTGTAAAAGATATTGAAGACATTTGGATGAAATTTTCTTTTCCTACGATTAACACCAAAAGTATCTATCTTAAAGTCACTCGACTAATAGAAGAAGCCTCAAAATTGAACAAGGTGCCGTTACATCGAAGAAATGAAAGTTTTGCCTTAAAAGTAGCTCAGTATGATGAAATACTTGATATATCTTCTTGTGAATGCTATGATAAGGGAATTGATAGGAAATCTTGCAGGTGTGAGGATAAAATAACAATGGCAGAATGGGAGTCTTTTGTGGGTCAGGAACAAAGAAAAAATCAATTAGGACCAATTGATATCATAGCTAGTTCAATAAAGAAGAGATCTTTAGCAATAGCCCAAGATGCACAAAACCGTCAACTAAAAGCACAAGAAGCCACCAATGTTTTATCATCGGAATTTATAGAAAATACCAAAGAAGACATGGATGTAGATTCAGAGTGTCAGGATGTAGATTATGAGGCCGATTTAGAATTGACTGAGAATATTCAGAACAGGCACTCGTATAAAAACCTAGCCTTAACAGCAGATCGTTATCGTGTAAGTTGTAGAGCTGCAGCTGCAATAGTCTGCAGCTTTAAAAGATATGGGGATCCTTAACTACATCAACATGCATGACAGAAAGAAATTAAAAAGAGAAAGAAATCGCATGGGTGAAACATACTTTTAGGTCTAAATCTGATGATGGAGTGCCTTAGATTTGATGGAAGGAAAGATAACACATTAACTAAAAGTGGAAAGATAAAAGAAGAACACTATGTTATTGTGAAAGAACCTGGAAACATCTATGTAGACCATGTCACACCAGATAATGGAACTGCTCGCTGCATAGCAGAAGAGTTGATAACTATTATTACAGACTCGAACAGCATAACTACTATCAAAACTTTACTGTGTGATGGTACTCCTGTAAATACAGGAAAAATTGGTGGAGCCATAAAACTGGTTGAAATTCATCTTAACAGACAAGTGCAGTGGTTGGTGTGCCTCTTGCATTTGAATGAGCTGCCTTTTATGCACGTCTACAAAGCCATTGATGGTAAAACAACAGGTCCAAATACTTGTGGGTTCAATTGGGAATAAACTGAAAACCGATTTCACAAAATTGGAGGTAGTCAAATATTCTCGCGTAAAGGGAAACATTAAAGAAATAAATTCTAGCAAATGTTGTGAAGGAGCTAAGCATTGATCAAAGATATCCCTATGATATGTGTCTGGCAGTGCAAACTGGAGACACTTCTCAAGATCTGTCCACTCGATCCCTAGGTACCTTTCACCATGCTCGCTGGCTAACTCTAGCCAACCAGGGTCCTTCGATTAATTATATATCTCAACGCCAAATCCCGATAAAAACCTTCAAGATATAGTCAAGATTATTATGCTATTATGCAGTTCTATGCTCCAGGGTGGTTTTGGATAAAATCCATCCTAATGCAACTGATGGTGCATATAACTTTTGGCATTTAATGTGTTTGCTTCGAAATTTAGATGAACAACATAGATCAATCATAGAATTAGTATTAAAGAATGACGCCTATTTTGCCCACCCAGAAAATATACTCATATCAATGGTAACTAACAAGAGACTAGAAATTAGGGAGCAAGCTATTCAGAAAATCATCCTTTCAAGAACAGGATTTTCAGGTACCAGAAACTTTGAGTTGCCTCGAACCCTCAATTTCCATTCTACTGACTACACCGAGATGATCGATTGGCAAAAAGAGATCATTACTCCTCCACCGCTGCTAAACAATTTTAGCGACGATGAGCTACTACAGACTCGATGTAAGCCACTGGAGATAGCTTCTTTTCCATGCCACAGTCAAAGTGTGGAAAGGGCGGTGAACCTAGTAACAAAGGCATGTCAGGAAACAATAGGATATGACAACCGTCAAAAGTTTATCTTAAACTCATTAGAATCAAGGCGAAAACTGCCCAAGTATGAATGGAAGGCCCAATGGAATGCTTAAGAAACATGAAATGAAATTTCCTAATGATATTGAAAATTTCCTCCCTTTTGATGTGATAAGGAACAATGAAAATGCGAATTGAATTTTAGCACATTTATTATGCCTCTAATTTTTTCTTCTGAATATATTGTTGTACTTAATTAATTTTCCTAATACTGTACATTAAATAAAATATTATACGTTAATAAAGATTTGTCATCAAAAAACCTGAATGTAGTGTAAGTCTCGTATAAATGGAATATTCTTCAATATAGGTCAAAAAGTGAAAAATTGTGCCAGGGTTAGGAGGCTTTAAACAGCGAAAATAATTTATGAGGGGGTTCCTGTGTTCCATTCAAACCCCTCACAATATGTACCTTTACAATATAAAATTTCGACCCGGCCTATTGTACAGTGATCAGAAAGTTAAAAATTTTCTTTATGCATATACGTATAAAAATAGTAATTAATTTTTGTAATATTAAAAGTAGATTCTAGGTGTATAAAGTGTTCGTAGATCCTATAACTATTAGCCAATACCACAACTACAGTACCATTTTGGAAAGTTGGTAATATCAGTACCACTTAGTCACAAATACCAGTACCAATACCAGTTGAGTTAAAAATTATCGTACCAAATATTTTATATTGCTGGTACCCAGCCCTGATATATATATATATATATATATATATATATATATATATATACGTACATATTGGTGAAGGCCGCTTCTGGCAAGCTTCAATTTCAATTTAAGCAGAAAGCCACAGACAAGAAGGAAAGAAACATCCATCAAGTTGGAAAGGGACTATATTTTGAATATTGCAACGTTTCAAGCACAAACTATGCTCATCCTCAGGCAAAAATTCTAAAAAGTTAAAAACATAATATTAAAAGCCATAATGACTAACAAAATAAAATAGGGAAAAAATCCACAAGTATTAAAAACAAAGTCACTAAAAATTCTAGAAAGTTACAATTAAAAACCATAATGACTATTATAAAACAAAAGCGAACAATTAACAAGCTTTAAAACAATGAAAGTGACACTAAAAACGAACAATGAATAACAACTATAAAATACAAAATGTAAAACTCAAAAAACTAAAAATTCACAGGCTATCTTTTAAAACACTAAAAAATTAAAAACCCACACTAAAAGGAACACACCTTAAGTCTAAGCAGCACAGATTCCGAGGCAAAACTAAAAAAAACAGAAGCATCTAAAACCAAGTAAAGGTTGGTTGTTCAAGATGTTCAGTTTAGACGGAGGGGAACGGATGAAATATCAGAGTTAAGCGAAGGGGAGAGAGTTTTAATATACAGGGATTCTAAAAGTCTTAACGTTTGCTCACACGGAGCGGAATCTAAAATGTTAAAATTAGCTAAAGTTATATCGACTTTGCATAGAACAACATGGCTGCGTATAGCTGAAGCTTCTTTAGTTTTCAAAGGTTTGTCAGTTCTATGGCTTATGCCCATATGGGCACAGAAACGCGACTCGAGGCTCCGCACAGTGCTACCAATATAGCTCGATCACATCGGGGACACTTGAATTCATAAACGACAGCACTGCGCAGAGCATCCGATACACGGTCTTTAACATTAAAATATGAGCCAATAGAACGACGGTTAACAAATACTAGTTTAAAATCTATTTGACAATAAAATTTACTAAGAAGTGGCAGAAGGTTATTACGGCAATAGGAATTCAGATATCCCATTTCTGGGAGCACAAGATAATATACATTTTTAGGAACGTTAAAATTATACTTTTTAGGTTTGTAAATGTTAGCTAGAAATCTATTGATAGCGTTTTCTACAATCTGCAAAGGATAGCCATTATTCACAAAATATTTTCTTAAAAAAACAAATTCATTATGCAGACATTGATAGTTGGAACATAAATTATACGCTCGGTTAAGTAGGGTGTTTACAGATGCCAGCTTGTATTTAAAATCACAATAACTTAAAAAATTGAGACCAAGACCTTGGTCTCAATTTTTAAGTTATTGTGATTTTAAATACAAGCTGGCATCTGTAAACACCCTACTTAACCGAGCGTATAATTTATGTTCCAACTATCAATGTCTGCATAATGAATTTGTTTTTTAAGAAAATATTTTGTGAATAATGGCTATCCTTTGCAGATTGTAGAAAACGCTATCAATAGATTTCTAGCTAACATTTACAAACCTAAAAAGTATAATTTAACGTTCCTAAAAATGTATATTATCTTGTGCTCCCAGAAATGGGATATCTGAATTCCTATTGCCGTAATAACCTTCTGCCACTTCTTAGTAAATTTTATTGTCAAATAGATTTTAAACTAGTATTTGTTAACCGTCGTTCTATTGGCTCATATTTTAATGTTAAAGACCGTGTATCGGATGCTCTGCACAGTGCTTTCGTTTATGAATTCAAGTGTCCCCGATGTGATCGGAGCTATATTGGTAGCACTGTGCGGAGCCTCGAGTCGCGTTTCTGTGCCCATATGGGCATAAGCCATAGAACTGACAAACCTTTGAAAACTAAAGAAGCTTCAGCTATACGCAGCCATGTTGTTCTATGCAAAGTCGATATAACTTTAGCTAATTTTAACATTTTAGATTCCGCTCCGTGTGAGCAAACGTTAAGACTTTTAGAATCCCTGTATATTAAACTCTCTCCCCTTCGCTTAACTCTGATATTTCATCCGTTCCCCTCCGTCTAAACTGAACATCTTGAACAACCAACCTTTACTTGGTTTTAGATGCTTCTGTTTTTTTAGTTTTGCCTCGGAATCTGTGCTGCTTAGACTTAAGGTGTGTTCCTTTTAGTGTGGGTTTTTAATTTTTTAGTGTTTAAAAGATAGCCTGTGAATTTTTAGTTTTTTGAGTTTTACATTTTGTATTTTATAGTTGTTATTCATTGTTCGTTTTTAGTGTCACTTTCATTGTTTTAAAGCTTGTTAATTGTTCGCTTTTGTTTTATAATAGTCATTATGGTTTTTAATTGTAACTTTCTAGAATTTTTAGTGACTTTGTTTTTAATACTTGTGGATTTTTTCCCTATTTTATTTTGTTAGTCATTATGGCTTTTAATATGTTTTTAACTTTTTAGAATTTTTGCCTGAGGATGAGCATAGTTTGTGCTTGAAACGTTGCAATATACAAAATATAGTCCCTTTCCAACTTGATGGATGTTTCTTTCCTTCTTGTCTGTGGCTTTCTGCTAATATATATATATATATATATATATATATATCATTTATTATTTGCCTTGGTCCTTCTGCTTGTATATATTTTTCTATCAAATTCCTCAAACTTGCGGAAGTTTCTTAGAAGTATTCCGTCGGAGTGGAAAAAAAAAGTGCTTGTCGCTTTCGACCCAATTATTAACGCGTCAGTTCGCATCACAGAGTCACTGGGGCACCTTTTGGCGAAGCATAGCATCGCAGTGCCAGTACACTGGACCACTTCTTTGGTCTTGCGTGTGTGAGGACGCGCGAAGCGAAAAGAGCGAAAATTTGAGGGCACTCCATGTTGAGAACGACGAATGAGCTTCTCTCATCTCCATTTTTTGAAAGAGGACGTTCAAAATGTTTCCAGAAGTTGGACGAGCTTTAATCGAAGTGCATACGTTTTCGAGAATGTTGGTAGTGGTGGAGGTGACTACTTTGAGGGAAACGGATAATATCGTAATCTTAAAAAAAAATATATATATATATATATATAATAAAATCTTGGGGCACCTGGCACTTCACCATAAAGATGTAGCAATATAGATTCAGTGAAAGAATTTTACCGATATAAAAATCAATCTTTGGTGAAATAAAACCATAATTCTGCATGTCATCACCTGAAAGAACGTGTCTACCAATAAAATTTAATTATGCCTTAAAAATCTCAGTCGGGTTTTAGGAAAGTGTCCTTGGACTTTGGTTTTATATTGAATGCATCCTGAAGTTCACATTCAGGCGGTTTTTCCATGAATTCATTAATAATATTCTTTGGTAAAATCATGGAAGCAGACGCTGAAATATTGGTAAAACCCAGTGTTTTATTCTTTGAAATAACGGGTCCAGTTTTCTTACAACTAAACTGTGATAAGAAGTTTTTCTACCTGCAGGTACGAAATATGTTCCTGAAGAGCACTCTTTAGCGTGAAGTAAAAAGTGTACTATACAGTAAATGACGTATAAAAAGAAGGCTAAAGGCAGAGGAAAATGAAATAAGTAAAAATAAAGTCGGTAAATCACGTTAGAATGGTTGAAAGGGTGTTGGATACAGTAAAAAAATATTCTTCACTCGCAAAGGAAAGCAACAAAAGAGACTACTAACATTTGATAAACCCACGACAACGCACTCTTTTAGTCCTTCGTGATGCAATTTCCGTTTGAGTGTAGATGGGTCAACTTTGACACTAAACGTTTCCTGCAGTTGTGCAGGAAGGCAGCTGCATGGATATACGTCTGTCCCTTCCCACCAAAAAATGGGACATTTAATATTGACGTTTTTCAAACGTTTATGACATATACTAAACGTCCTATTTCTCGCTGGGTCTGATCTTCAGGTTTCTATTATTAGGTTTGATGCTCTTCAAGGTTTGTTTCTATCATGTCTTCTCAGTTTTACTGTATTTCTTAACTTGGTTTTAGACGAGTCATTTACAAACCTTCGTTATTTTACTGTATAATTTCCCATTCGCTGTATAGCCCGTTTTATGTAAAGTTATCTTTTTATGCTTTACTTAATGCGACATTGTGCGATTAGGAGCCATATTTCTAAGGTGAATGCCTTAAAAACCTATTAAAGTGTAGCAGTACAAAAATTGGATCCAATATTTGACAGAGTAAAGTATTATAAATTTTACCACCATTTCATTGTTTATTTTCATATTTTTACCAAAGAATATTCCTGAACTTATAAAAAAAAAAAAACCGCCTGATTGTGAATTTCAATCAATATCTTTTAACACATAAAACCAGACAGTAAGTTGAAATACAATACACTTTCCTAAAATTTGATTGAGATACGTTAAAGCACAATTTCATCTTATTATATCTGACGTAATTTCGGTCTTATTTCAACGAAGAATAAATTTTAATTGAAAAAATTTATTTACTTAATTAACGTCGTTATTTCTGTTTTGAAATGACATATGTGGACCAAGATTTTTTTTCTTTACATTTCATTTCTGTCTACAAATATATATGGAGTTTACATAGATCCGTATATTTTCAAATTATTACCTCGCTCGCAGGCAATTGACTCCAGCAAATATAGGTACACGTTTTACACCACGAGGGTAACACATGAATAATATGATAAAAATAACCACGAAGGAAAATAAAAACACGAAATAGTGCTCAAGCGCTTTCGTCCAATGATATCCTCAGGAACAATGACATCATTAGTGTTCCTGAGGATGTCATTAGACAAAAGCATTTGAGCACTATTTCCTGTTTTTATTTTCCTTCGTGGTCAGTGTCGTAACATCGCTTCCTGCTGATCAACGAAGTTAGGCGACATTGGGTCTGGTGAGTAATTAGATTGGAGACTATTCTCTGCGTCCAGATTATGTAGCGTAAAGCTGTAGGTTCCTTCCGTCATGTGACCTTCAATGTTGCGAAGAACATTACACACATACACACACACACACACACACACCGTATGAGGTTTGTTTGAGATTTGTTCAAAACGTATCCGGACTGATGCGATTAGAGACAGAATATGGTACTTAATCTCCCTCAAAGTACGGTCCTTCTGAAGCCACACACTTTACCCAACGATCCTGCCACTGTTGAAAACATTTTTCGAGAGCACTTTTCGGAATGGCCAAAAGCTGCTCCGTCGAATTTCTTTTAATGGTCTCAACATCATCGAATAGATGTCCTTTCAGGGTTTGTTTGTTTGAGCTTTGGAAACCAAAAAAAGTCGCATGAAGCCAACACCGGCGAATATGGAGGTTGCTGTACTTGGGGTTAGCGTTTTTAATCAAAAATTGCTGGAAAGGCGACGAATGAGATAGCGCGTTATTGTGATGAAGCATCCAGTCTCCGGCTCTCACTTTTGCTGCTGTTTCCTTCGAACTGCTTCACGTAGACGTCTCAAAACTTCATTGTAAACTTCTTTGTTGATTGTTTGTCCCTGTGGAACATATTCATGGTGCGCAACACCTTCACAGTAAAAAAAAAAAAAACAAGTAACATGAAGAAATCGCCGCGAAACAAAGCACGTTTAACTTTATCAGCTCAATACAGTGGACTGACGCTACATAATGAAGTGCAACCCTGTCAGTCAACTAGTCTCGACATGGAGACATTTTTAGCACAGTCACAACTCCAAGTGTGACCTTGTTCTAAAAATAAACACCCTGTCCGGATACGCTTTGAACAGACCTCATATATATATATATATATATATATATATATATATATATATATATATATATATATATGGGATGAATTTCACAATTAAACACGTGAAATGAATGAATGATGCAAACCCACAAGGAAAAAGAAAAATGATTCCAAGGCCTTTCGTGTATTCAGAAGTACACCTCGTCAGGGGATGCAGCAGCATTCCCTGACGAGGTGTACGTCTGAATACACGAAAGGCCTTGGAATCATTTTTCTTTTTCCTTGTGGGTTTGCATTATATATATATATTCCCCTTCATGGAATATAGGCTATATATGGCGCGTGTGTAGGCAAGAGCGTGAGTGAGGTCGATTATTTTATAATTCACAGACGTAGTGAGGTAATTTTTTTGTAAGGGAACACTTTCGGTATCCCTGAAATTAAAATATTTATGTAAAAAATCAAGACACGTAATAAGAAATCTAGACACATACGCCTCGATGGTGTAATGGTTAGCGTCGCTGACTACGAATCCATCGGCCCCGGTATCGAGACCCGGTGACGGCAGGCGGCGCGCAGCAAAACCGAGCTGTTCATCCTTCCACACAATAAAAATTGGTTGGTTACCTTGGATAGCCTAGTGGTTAAGATGCTGGGCTGCTGGTGGGGCATGGTTCGAATTCTACGTTAAACTGTAGGTCTGAGCTTGACTTTCGTCAGAATGAATAATTCAAGCGAAACGAAGGTTAAGAGTGTCTTAACTCTTCAAGTGATCCGCGGAAAGACTATTTACTCTCATTGATATTAGTTAACTGCGTTTAAGAGAGAACAAAGATTATGCTGAATTTAGTATTTCCTTACGACTTTGTTATATTAAAGGCGATTTTCATTTGAATCGGAATTTTCTTTGTTCAAAGTGTGAGAAGTTCAAATTGAACAAAATTCACATACTGAATCATTTTGACAAGAAATTCATTTGTTGAAAACTGTAATGAAGAAATATGTTATATTTGTCAACGTAAATTATCGATTGTGATTGAACAAAATGTTGTGCGCGCGCGCGCGTAGGCACCTGGGCATCAGTGAGTCGTCGTGTGTGTACTAATTCACAAACGTAGTTGGGTAATTTTTTTTTTTGAGATAATACTTTTGGTTCCTCGGAACATTAAAAATTGTATATATAAAAAAATTAAAAAAAATCTAGAAGCATTATTATTATTATTGTCGGAAATAAGCGTAAATAATAATTTTTGGGGACGAGTTTTTTTGAACCCCTGAATGGCCGAAAGTCGGTGATACTGAAAATGACTAACCAACCTCGAATGACCACCTGATTTAGATGTAAGAATCACCCTGATTAAACCAAAGTATGAAATGGGCAGATCAGTGAACTCTAGTGTCCCCAAAACTTAATATTTGCCAAAATAAAATGCGTTAGTCCCGATTAAGTTAGGTTACACTAGGTTGGGTTAGTTGGTAAAACAAACAACCTTCGATCCCTCAACTCGCGTTCAAAAAACATCTTGGTTCGATGACACTAAGGTGATGTTAAATTAAATTAGGTTTGGTTTTATTTAATTTTTTAGATATATAGATTTCAAAAAGTCGGTACTGGCTTACGCGGAGATGCACACGTGTGTGTGTGTGTGTGTAAAACACTAGAAATAAAATTTAAATAAAAAATAAAAATTCGTACACAACAATACAAACTTCTCGTTAAAAAAAAAAAATAAAAAAATAAAAAATTGAGTGAAACATTTGGCGGTAAAATCATTCTTATCAACTTCTCGAGATGTTGACATTTAGAGAAAGAAAAAAAAAGATGTTTGAAGTTAATTTAACTGATATTAAACAAACCACAAAACCAACATGCTAATTTACACTTCATTTTTATTATTATCTCCTTTGAAAATAAATCATATATATATATATATATATATATATATATATATATATATATATAACGTAAAGAACGACGCTTATATAGGAGAATATTCCGCGCAAGAAACCAATGCCCATTGGTTTCTGCGCGTATGTAGAAGAATTACGGCATTTGTTCGAGTGAGGCCCGTGGTGTAATGGTTATCATATCTGACCGGCAATCGGAAGATCCCAGGTTCGATTCCCGGGTGGTTACCTCATTTTTTCATTTGTTTCATTCTCTCTCCTCATCTTGCGCGGAATATTCTCCTATATGAGCGTCGTTCTTTACGTTAATTATACTGCGTGTTTGCAGTTAAAATGTATATATATACAGGGCGTCCCAAAAAAATGTATACACACTTTAAATACTTATAAAGGCAGTGTTTATTAAAATACATTTCATTTTCAAAATGTAATAGAATCTACAGACATTATTTAATTGTTTTGTCAACGCCTGTTTTCAAACTGACGTCCGTTCTGGTCCAGGCACTGCTGATAACGCGAAGCAATGGAATCGCAAACATCACGAAACATTTCGTTTGGTATTTGTGTGCATTTTCGTTCAATGGCTGCTCTCAATTCAGCGACTGTTGCAGGTTTCATAGCGTAGACTTTGTCTTTTAAGTATCCCCATAAAAAAGTCTAGTGGTGTGAGGTCTGGTGAACGCGGAGGGTATTCTACGAAACCCCTTCGTCCAATCCACATCCACATCGTGCCAAGTACCACTCGCAATACTCCACTCTTCGGTCCGGATCATCTTCATTAATAGCATGGACTAATCTTGGAATGTAACTTTTCCATTGACAGCGCTTCAAAATGCGTTGGACAGACGATTCTGAAATTCCTACCTCACGACTCGCTTGCCGCACAGATTTTCTTGGACTTTGGTGATACGTTTCCAGTACTCTTTCTTGCTTTGTGGGGCTTGTCGATGTCCGTGGTCTTCCGGAACGCTTCTTGTGAACATTCTGAACAGTTCCATCGGCTTCAAACTTATCTCTAATTCGAGTGATGGTAAGTCGCGTTGGTGGATCTGTTTGAAACTCCCTCCTAAACTGTCTTTGCACTTCAACTGCGTTTTCACACTTCCAGTAGCATTTTAGAATGAATTTCCTTTGTTCAAAGCTTAGTCTGACTGCCATTATTAATTCTAATGGGTTTAACTTGGAAAGAAAGAAACATCAATTGAGCTATCAGCTGTTAAAGTGTGTATACATTTTTTTGGGACGCCCTGTATATATACACAGGGCTATTCAAAATGATTCATCCGATTTCAACTGAGAATACTTCCGTACCTATCAACCGTGCATCAACTGGGCATACACCACATGAAAGAGGAAATCTCCGAGTTTTACAAGATCACCGCGAGAGGGCTCCAAAGTCACGCCGTGGCCTATATATATATATATATATATGAGTAAAAGTTTAATTTTAAATATGACTAGCTTATCCCGCAGAAAAGGGGTCAGTTTAATCGGGTGGTCACTTTGGCAGGTTCTCATACACAATATAGGCAAGAATTTCACAATTAAATGAGTGAGGTTAATGAATGATGAGGTGTATTGCTAAAAACATCAAAAGACTGGAATCATTTTTCATTTATGTACAGTATATATGAAGTAAATATGGGTCTTTCCTGTTTCATTAAACTGTTTCCGATTTTTATGAAAACAACGTGATATGTAGTTTTTCACGCTGATTTCAAAATTATAAACCACTTCATCGAGAAATACTTAAGTTAAGTTAGGGTAGGTTAGGCTTATTAGCATTTGATGTTTTCTAGGACACTGTTTTTCTTTCGGTATTAAGTTATATTCTTGTAAAAAATTTACTGCATTTTCTTCTGTCTCAGTCTTCCTATATAATTCTATAAAATTAAATTTGTCAGTCATTAGAAAGTAAAAAGATGTTGAACTATATAGTCTATGCTTGCAGCGGAAGAACAAAATAGATGCGCAACGCCACCGTTTAAAAAATAGCCTAGCCTATGTATGATTTCAGTGGTTACACCGTTCTAGTACTTTTTGTAGTATTCTATAATTTACTTTCATTTCGAAAAAACTTATTTTTAGAATCAGCTGTTTCAAACATTTGCTAGTTTCTGCACATTATAACTTTTTGGTTATATATTTATCGATGAAATGGTTCATAATTTTGAAATGAGCGTGAAAAACTGTACATATCACGTTGTTTTCATAAAAATCGGAAACAGTTAATGAAACAGGAAAGATCTGTAAATATAAACTGAAAAATTGGTGTATATATATATATATATATATATATATATATATATATATCCCAGTAAAGCCTAAAGCTTAAGGTCCAAATTAAATAAAATAAATAGTCCAGCTTCACAATTATTTGTCATTGTGAATTGTATTTATTTTATTATTAATAAAAAGGTTATTCAATTCAATATTTAGAAGGATAAAAAGTTGAAAAGTTAAAAAAATTTCACCTCGAGGATCATTCCGCCCATACTCCCATTTCAGGGTATGTGCAGCTCGCGGAAGCATTGTTTTTCTTTGCGTACGAAATAGATTAGACGCGTTATCTGAATGACGTGTTTGTATGATAATAGGAAAATATGTCGCTGAAAGTGTTTCATTTTAATTGTATATTGTGGTTAGTCGTTTATGATTAAAAATAAGCCTCATTTTAGTCGTTGTCAAGTGCGATCAGTGGTGAGCTATTTTGTGTCGGAATGAAGTTTGTTCGAGGCCTCTTTCTACGCAGGACGGTAGCTATTATATTGAGGACGGTCAGAATTCCAACGACCGTGTAGCGATTACGCCAAAACTCCTATTGTGAGAGCTGTCATAGAATGTCATACGCCGTCATGGAATGTCATAAACCATTGTGGAATGTCTTTGAACTGTCATGAATTTCTTTTTCAAAGACTCCTCTCGTATATCCGTTAGCCCTAAAGTGTTCCGAGTGGCGAGTGCTTTTGAGTGTTTGGGATGTCGCATATATATATATATATATATATATATATATATATATATATATATATATATATATATATATATATATATATATATATATATATATATATATCTCCCGTTTGTCTGTCTCCCTATTCCTGCGTCCCTGTCATGCCCGTCTTAAAGAGATGTCTTTTCTTTCGGCACCGGAGAGGACCAACGGTGTCTTTTTCCTTGTTTTTAACGCTTTATAGGTATTAAAAGTAGCTTTACGAAAACAAAAAGTAGTTTCACTATGTGTGTGTGTGTATATACAATGAACTTACCTTTAAATGTACTACAGAATATGCTTATGGGTAATTTTTAAGTATGATGTACCATTTCTGGAGTACTTTAGAAAGATCATAAAATGACTTAATGAAATTTGTTTTACCTCTTTAATTTTCTGGTTTTCCATGATACGTCATTTCCAGTCTTATCCATGAATTTCTCTCTTTACTCTAGGTTACGTTAGGTTAAAGTAGGGTAGGCTGGCGAGTATCTTACTGTTTATGCATATCGCAGAAAAAAAAACCTTTGATCCCGGGCCACCCTTCTCGGTTCGATAGCTCAAAGGTTAGGTTAGGATAATTAGTTTTTTAAATATTTGTAATTTATAAAGTTGGTACTTCTCTTATGCTGAGATGTGTGTGTGTGGTATACTGTGTACGCAGTTACCAGTGTAGTTAAGAGTAGTTTAAAAATGTTACCGCATTCCTTCTCACAATAAATCGTAGTCTATTGCGGGACGTTGGCATTCCCTCGCCTAATTACTTCAGCCATTCTCGTTTCGGTTTTTCGTGTCAATTGATAAATGGATGGTATATATATATATATATATTATATATATATATATATATATATATGACGGAGTTTCGTAATCAAATACATAAAATAAATGAATGACACACACGTGTGTGTGGTGTGTACATATAAAGGAGAGAAAGATGGAATAGCTTCAAAAATATTTTAATGTTTTAACGGTATAATGAATTTGAATGAGAAGAAACTGCCATTAAATACAAATAAAAACAGATAACGAATAAAAACTTGAGAAGAGAGAAAAAACTCAATCCATTTCAGGTTTCTCAACTCGGAGGAAAATTTAATTGAAGAAAAAGTTACCAAACGTTGCGCGTATGTATGTATGTGGGTGGGTGAGGGGGATGGAGTGATGGTGTTTGTTTACGGTGATTGGTTAACGTCATCGGTTCGTGATGGATGATCTCGGGATTGAAATTGACGGAATCCAGAATGTGGACACGCGGATTTGTTTACGTTGGTCGTCGTTGGCTTTGATTAGTTTCAATCCCTTTTCGTTTTCATCCCACGCCGTCCTCTTTTCCCTTTGGCCCTCGCAGGAAACGAAGTTAAACGCGCGCGCTCATAGGGAGAACAACCTTCTGTTCAAGTTCGTCCACTGGAAGACGCTTACACGCCTTCAATTGTATTTGTCAACAGTAGAAACTCAAAGGAACTTCCGTAGATGACATCTACAGAAGCCCCAAGATGCAACCCACGCCATGACAGTGTATATACGCAGTATACTGTACTATAAAGTTATGTACAGGACGTTTATATATATATATATATATATATATATATATATATATATATATATATACACATACACACACACACACACACACACACAGTGTTTCAGGAGAAAAGGTCAATACTTCAAGAAGTGATAGTATCGGTCATTGTGAAAAAAAAGTTCATATGAACATGTGTCTAATTCTGAATGGTTACGGAGATAGAGCTGTTTGAATCTGATACGCGCGCAGCTCTTCCTCCCCCTTCCCTCCCGTATAACCTTGAACCATGTAAGCTGTAATGTAAGCATGTAACATAAGCCAATCGACAGCTGACTGTTGTGAGTGACATTGTTTGGTGTTTGAAGCAGTGTTAAGAATGCCACACACCTTCACACATGCCGAATATGCAGATATGGTGTATGTCTACGGTTTTTGTGATGGAAGTGTAACAGCTGCTGTTGCAGAATACCGTCGACGGTTTCCGAACCGCAGAATTCCGGATCGAAGAGTGTTTACCAGGGTTTTCAGCACATTGCGTGAGATTGGTACACTTCCCAGCGCTCATGTTTCATCTGAACGTGAAGGTCAACAAGATGTGGATGAAGTGGAAAACATTCTTCAGTTGTTGGAGCGTAGTCCTACTACTAGCTCACGAAGAATTTCTACACGTCTCGGTGTACCACACACAAGAGTATGGCGAACATTACGTGAGGAAGGCTTGCATCCATATCATGTACAGCGTGTACAACACCTTCAACCAGGACACGCTGCTATGCGACTGGAATTTTGTCATTGGGTAAATGCTAATCGCCGATTGCTTCGATTAATACTGTTCACCGATGAAGCTACTTTCACCCGTGACGGTATCAACAACACTCGTAACTCTCATCGGTAGTCAGACAAAAATCCAAATGCCACTGTGGAAACAAATTTTCAACATCGCTTCTCTGCCAATGTGTGGTGCGGTATCATCGATGATCAGCTGATTGGCCCTGTTACTTTAGAGCAGTGATGCACAAACCCTGGCCCACGGGCCAAATGTGTCCCCCACGGGTCTTTTCAGTGGCCCCACGGGTCTTTTCAATTCAATGAAAAAGTTAGAATATAAAAGTGACCCAATTTATGACTTAGATGGAAAGTAAGTAGGCTAATACATTGTTATTTTCTTCGCTTGGCCCTCACATCAAAAAAGTGTGTGCACCACTGCTTTAGAGAATCGTCTTACAGGACAAAGTTACCTAGAATTTCTGCAAAATGAATTGCCAGGACTATTGGAGGATTGGAGGATGTTCCTTTGGCTACACGCGCTGGTATGTACTTTCAGCATGACGGAGCTCCTCCACATTCTACCCGTCTGGTGATGCAATACCTAAATCAAACTTTCCCTGGTCGATGGATCGGCCGCGGTGGTCCCATTCAATGGCCACCAAGGTCTCCAGATCTCTCTCTCCGTTGGATTATTGTTTGTGGGGGTGGATGAAAAGTCAAATTTACAAAAGAAAGGTGGATACACGAGACGAATTGCTCGCGCGCATTTTGGATGCTGCTGCCCGCATAAAGGGACGTCAAGATCAACTCAGACGAACAACGCGATCCTCGCACACGAGTTGCAAAGTGCATTGAGGTTGACGGTGGGATTTTCGAAAACGTATTGTAAACTATAACAAATTTGTCATTTCTGTATCTGATACCATTCAAAATGCCAATGTTTAAACACTAAATGTTAGAAACAGTAATTGGTTTCTCTTTCTCGATTACCATTAACAATGCTTTTATATTTGTAGATTCAAACAGCTCTATCCGTAACCATTCAGAAGTAGACACATGTTCATATGAACTTTTTTTCTCACAATGACCGATACTATCACCTCCCGAAGTACTGACCTTTCCTCCTGAAACCCCTGTATATATATATATATATATATATATATATATATATATATATATACGTGCAACCTGTGCAGGCGAATTTTACTTTTAAGATTTTGGTATTTCATAATTTCATGAAAGATTTTTTATGTATTATGATTATAGAATGTTTAGATACACATTTGATAATTGTTTCCCTTCTCTCATTTCAGACGTTTGGAACAGAACCAAATTACCACCATTCCCGAGAGGGCTTTTGTTCCCTTCAGGAAATTGAGACGAATGTAAGTATATCATTAGCTGTTAACATAATACTGTTTCCTCCCAATACTCTTATTTGACTACTACAAAATGTTCGTGTTTTTACTGCGAAATATATAATTAAAACCAGCACTCTGAACACTGTATTAAAAAAAAAAAAAGTTTCCTTTCAATGACTATTTTACGCCGATACTTGGGTAAATTCCTTAACATTTATCAACCTAAGCTGCATAAAAATTCCTGCAGTTAAGGATATCCATTACATCAGTTTTCCTTTTGATGATAATTTTAGTCACTATATTCAGTTCGGGTTAACAAAATTACTGAAACCACTACTTCCCCAAATAACCCTCCGTTTTGTTCCTTTTTATCAGAATGGCATTAGGTTTTTCTTTAAACATAAACTGGCGGATTAATTATCTACGTTCATCCAGCGTATATAGTATATACGTTTAACTGTGTTTACAGTAAGGCAAACTATATTGGCAGCTGTCCGCCAATTCAAAATCCGAATGGATGAGCGCGGAGACATATCCTCCCTCACTCGTGGATCTTTAAATAGACCATCTAAATCTCGTATATGAGAACAATGCCAAAAGAATAACCACCCACTTAAAACTAACCAGTTTAATTAGTCTCTAGATCCGACAACCAACTAACGGATCAACATATTTTGGAATCATTGTTTAAACACCGCTAACCTTCATTAAACGACAGCAGTAATTCTTACGAATTGTGTATTCTTTGACAGTTTTCTTTATTCACTCTATACAAGTTTTAACGTATTAATGTTTCAACTACTTAATAATTGACAGTGTCACAAACTTTTTTGTATCCTGCATTCTCATCTATTAAGTTGCCTTTAACACGTAATGATTGAATATCGTAGTCTCTGTGTGATCCTCTGATGCTTTAGTTTGCCAATTTTTACTGTTTTTTAGTCACTGAAGATGGATAACGTTGGTTCCCGAAATGTTTGTTTTTAATTAATAAACATGTTCATAGTACTAGTATTAATTGTTTTTCATATGTAAATTTTGGTATCTTAAGACCAAATCATGAACGTACACACACACACACGGCATATGCGTATCGGTGGAGTATTGGTTAGTATCGCTAACTACGAATTCACCCTCACCGGGGCTCGTTTCCCGGCGAGTGCAGGCTGCGCTCAGCTCATCCAGCAATTTATCCTTCCATACAAAAAACTGGTTAGTAGATAAATGGGTACTGGCTAAGATGCTGGGATGCTTATCAGGAGGTCGTGAGTTCGAGTCCGGGTGAGGACTTTGTAATTTAATTACTGACCCACCCTTGGTGAGTCGTGGTTCGGAATCCACGTTAAGCCGTCGATCTAAGGTGGAGAAACAAGCTTTGACCTTTGTCAGAATGAACAATTGGGGGCGGAAACAAAATTAATATATATAATAAAACAGCTAATTAACATAAAACTCTTCACAGAGCTACCAAAGTAGTTTATATAACTTAAGCTAAAAATATATATTATTTACATAATTTATAGTCTTTCATCTATGAAAGTATCGAACTTTTCCTTAAGACTAAGGAGCTACTATTTACCACATCATATGACAAGTCATTCCAAAAATCTGCTATTCTATGGCTGAAAGTATTTTTGTAGATCAAGTCTACAAGTCTGTTTTCTAATTTTCTTATTATGCTCTTGAATTCTTCCATCAGACTTTAATAAGAAAAAGTTACTTGCATCTAAATTGGCCAAACCTGAAAACATTTTGAACATCTGTATCATATTTCCCCTCAAACAACGTCCCTCAAAACTAAATATGCTCAGTTCTTTCAATCTTTCCCTGTATTTCTATCTTCTTGTACACTGCACACCTTCAAGCACATCAGTATCATGTCTATGGTGAGGGGACCAGGCTTGAATGCAGTATTCTAAGTGAGGCCTAACATAAGAATTATATAATTCACAGATGACTTCCTTACTCTTGTAACTAACATTTCTATTAATAATACCTAACATTTTACGAGCATTTGCCTTATTTCTATCCTCTAAGCCAGGGCTTCCCAATCTTGGGATCACGAACCGATCTGGTAATTTTATTTTCAATTCTCTTCCTATGGCCCTCAGGCAACATATTTATCAATCATGAATGTAGTTGCATATAACAGCTGAAATTTGGGTCCTTCCCGCGCATAATAAACGCTGTGCTTATATATATATATATATATTAATATATATATATATATATATATATTAGGCCTGTGCGCTTAATCGAAAATGTCGATTCAGTAAAATAATCGAAACCCGACCCGACTTAGAGCTAAAAAATGTCGATTCTTCGATTCGCTAACTGTAACCTGTCGAGATGATAAACTGGCACTACCCAAAACCATGGAATGTCGAAACCGTGGAATAACAATTGAAAAAAAAAAATATATATTATATATATTATATATAATATAATAATGTTATAAAATAGTTGGATATTTGAGAGATTACGCTTTTATAAAAATCTGAGTGCGCTCAATGCGCATGGTCAGCTTTTGATTTTGTGATGTCACAGAATCACGTGCGCGCGGCTTGCGGTGTGACAAGTTTGGACCGGTTCTGTGGATTCAGTTGTTTATTACGCTTTTCAGTATGCTGTTGCTGGTATGTTGTTCTGTTGGTGCTGGTGCATGTAAATTGTAATGTATAGGTGAGTGCAGTGCACAGTCGCAGTCGAATCGAATCGAATCGAAAATGTCACAAACACGTGAAATGAATGAATGATGTAAACCCACAAGGAAAAAGAAATAATTCCAAGGCCTTTCGTGTATTCAGAAGTACACCTCATCAGGGAATTCCCTGACGAGGTGTACTTCTGAATACACGAAAGGCCTTGGAATCATTTTTCTTTTTCCTTGTGGGTCTACAATATTTGATATATATATATAGCTTGGGAAGCCCTGCTCGAGGCACTGCTTAGAAAATTTTAGATCACTACTAACCATAATACCAAGACCTTTTTCTTGTCTAACATCCTCTAACCAGTTTCCTCGCACGCATCTTATAACTAAAGTTTTCATTAATTCTATCAAAATAGATGACTATGACATTGAATTCCATCTGCCATTTACTATCCCATACTAATCTATCAAAATTTTTTGTAGTTTACAAGAATTTTCTGTTTTTGTAACGGGCAACTACTTTTGTATCATCTGCAAATTTAGAAACTTTACTACCTACTCCCTTCTCTAAATCATTTATATATAAAATAAAGAGTAATGGACCAAACATTGATCCCTATAGTACCCCACTTTTCACTTTCTACCCCTCACCCCGATTCACGAGCATTTAGGATTACTCTGTTCTCTGTCTTCTAACCATTTTTCTACCCAATTTGTGACTGAGCCCGGTATCCCATGAGCTTTAATTTATATAGAAGTCTCTTGTGTGGAACCTTGTCAGATGTCTTACTAAAATTCAAATAACACCTACATCATTTCCATTATCTACCTGTTCAGTTACAAACTCTAAAAAGTCTAAGAGATTAGACAAACAAGACCTTCCTGATCTAAATCCACGTTGGGAACTTTAAATAAAATTAAAAATTTCCAAATGATCTTTAATATTATTCTTTATAATTTTTTCTAGTATCTTTCCTACCAATGAATGATGTTAAATTAACAGGCCTATAATTTCTTTTTTTTTTTTACTACCCTTTTTTGTAAATGGGTACCGGTACTACATTTTCTTTTTTCCATTCATCAATCATAGGTACGTCTGCATAATTAATAGACCTAGCAAACAAAATAGTACCTCAAATAAGCTATCCTTCCCTTTTCTGAGAATCCTAGCATGTATATTATCAGGTCCAGCAGCTTTATTTGACTTCATTGTGTGAATCACTTGCCTATCATCATCCTTCCTTATATGAATATGATGAAGAATGCCTGGGTTTAGAGAATCTAAAGAATTAAAATCAGTTATTCAAGTTTTCTTCAGTAAAAACAAAGCTAAAATAGATAATTATTAAAAATACCAACGATATCCTGATCATTTTCACATATCTTATGTTCTATTGAGCCGATCCTATCATGCTTTTTATTATTTGTAAAAACTAAAGAATTTCTTTGGATCTTTATTGCTATTTCTAGCTAGATTTATTTCACTATGCCTTTTGCTCTTCCTAATCAAACTCTCTAGCTTATTTCTTAACTGCCTATAATTATCCAAGTTCAAAGTACTATTCACTGCTTTTTAACCCTTTCTGTCCCAAATTATTGTTTTAAGCTAAAAATAATTTGTTAACACTTAAAAATGTTAAAAATAGGTATGGAAACATAAACGAAACTTTTAGAAATTTATTTAATTACACTAGAAATTATGATTCCATTGGCACTATTAAGTAATAAGAGAAACTAACATAACTTTGGTACTTTGAATGAAACAAATAAAAGCAATTTTTGACCTTTGCTAAACACAATGGTAGACCATACTACTTTGAATGGAATGCATTAAAACAGTTGAATGGAATGCATTAAAACAGTTTTTGTCCTTTGTTAAACATAAGGGTACCAGAGGCGTACCGAAGGGGAGGGCGACAGGGGTGATCCCCCCTCCCCTTGAGCTAATGAATTATTATTTTCCCAGTAAAATTGCTAGGTTACAACAGGATAAGAATTAAAATGAAAAAATTTCGGCGCTAGCTCTTGCCTCCCATACTACTAAAAATCTAAAATGGCTTAGGATCCCGAAAACTCTTAATCCGGCCATGAGAATAATTTTCTTTTATAAAGGTAACAGTCCAAGGAAATGCTTAATCTCGAAATTAGCACTTTTTTATTCTTATGTTAATACAAATCTCAGCATCCTAATTGCGGTTTCCATTGAATATTATGTTACTAATCAGTTTTATCATAATTTTTATATTTTTTATAATATAATTTTTATATTTTTATTCATAATGTGTCTTAGCAGTAGCTAGTTAATCATCTCTAACTGAACGATAAGCTCATCATGAACGTGCATATAAATTATTTCTCTCTATTTCAATTATACTTCTACGATTAGTTCCAAGTTCGCTCCCCCCCCCTTCCCCCTTGGCAAATTTCTGGGTACGCCTCTGAATGGTACATCACACTTTCGGCATTTTAGACGAGAGTAACCCTTCATACAGTTTCTGCATCTCTTTTGGGGTTCTGAATGCTCAGGCCAATGTCGAAAAAACTGCCAGATGTTGCTATACAGTTAATTGTTACATTCAAATGCCATAAGGCATCATTGAAGCTAATCTGAGGAAATTACGCGTACTCTTTGTTGATGATGCCATATGGAATCTTTATTCCACCACAAAGGTTTCCTAATCTTATTCCTAACAGCTCTGAAAGGAATACACATACATTGTACATCCTCTAAAATTTCTTTGAATCTAGACCACATCTCAATAGCATTTTTATTCGCAAATTCATTATCCCACTTTACTGAGCCTAACAACAACTCCCTAAATTTACTATAGTCACCCTTTGAGAAGCAAGGAACTAGATGGTCCTTATTGACTAAGATCCCTGTTTAATTCTCTCTTAAAATGTATGATCAGATGATCACTATTCACTAAATGACTTTCCTACTGCAAATTCCTTAATAACCTCATAATGGATATAACCAAATCTAAGATTGCTTGATCCCAAGTTGGTTTGTCTACAAATTGCGCTAGAAAACTAACATCACAGCACTCAGTGAAGAAGTTGTCTTCCCTATTATTTCCTTCTAAAAGGTCTAGTGCAGAGTTTTTTCAAACTTTTTGAATCCACGGAACCTTTATTTAAAAAAAAAAAAAATCACGGAACCTTGACCAACAGGTAAAATTTTAATGATATAAGGCAAATGGTAATAAAACACAATTTATGCTCACTGCAGTTTATGTAATTTATGAAATTTACATATACAGTTATATGAATTTCAGAAAAAAAAAAAAACTTCTGCAGTTTAAATCCCATCTCTATATGGGGTCGCTATTTTTGATGAGTCTCCTCCATTCACTTCTGTCACGCACCATGTCCTCGTCCAAATTTTTCTCCCGGATGTCTGCCGCCACGCAATCCCTCCACCTCGTCTTCGGTCTACCTCTTCTTCTTCGTCCCGGCACCTCCATTTCCAGCACCCTACGTCCCACGTAATCATCATCCTCCTTCTCATCATGTGCCCATACCATCTCAGTCTGGCTTCTTGGACTTTTCTTGACAAGAAAAAAAAGACAATTTACTTTTTATTGACCTATTTATTTTAAATTTCCCCCCACATTACTGTCAGCCTAAAAGAAATTATAAGTATAAAAAATGTTTATTGTAAAATTAAAGTTTTCAATGCAAAATAATTAAAAGTGAGGAATTTAACAGTTACTGAGGAGTAATTTTAATAGTTATTCAAACACTAAATATTCAATGACTTGGATGTGATTGCTTTTCTTCGGATAAAAGTTTAATATTACATTACTGTGATCATAACTTTCGTGAACTGAGAAAACTAAACCTGAAAACAGAAAAACTCACCAAATCAATCAGACCAGTGCTTGTGGTCATCAGTAGTATGGGCGAAAAATGGACGAGTGCAAGAACGTTGCAATTTTGATCAATGTGGCAAAATGTTGCAAATGGGCTATGCAGTGAAAGGCAGGGGTTATGCAACAAGTTAATGTGCAAAGGGGGAGGGAATCTTCGGGGGAAGAAGGGAGGATGACATCCCCCCCAAAGGAGGAGGTCTTTGGGGGAGAAGTTGGGATGTCCTCACCCCCAAAGGGAAACCTAACCTAAGACTTAACCTAAAAAGGAGAGGGGTGTTCGCCTGGCTCCAGCCAGACGCATTATGAGCGTCCAGGGGCCAAGCAGCGGTTATATAGAGGGTCGTGAATTGCCAGATGCCACTTATTTATATATGGAGGGGTTACCAGAGACCACTATATATTATTTATTTAGATGAGTTGCCAAATAATGTTTTTTAATTTAATTATGTTCAGGTATACCTTATTAGGGTGAGTTGCTAGATACCACCATTTATTTTAATTTTATTTACACGAGTTTCTAAATAATGTTTTTAATTTATATGAGGAGAGTTCCAGGTTGCGCCATTTATTTTAACTTATTTAGACGAGTTTCCACTTATTTATTTATTTATTAAAGGCAAGACCGACTTTCTCCTTAAAGTTGTTCAGCAAGAGAACTAATTATTTAAACGATTCCCAATATTAATAAAAAAGAAATACAGTGGACAATTAATCCATGACTTAGCAAAAGAAATCATTTATCTTAATATTAATAATAAAATAAATACACAGGACTTTATATTGTACATTATTCCAATAACATATTTCTAAGAATATTATTTAATTTACCTATAATTCATAAAACGCTTTCATTTATTCTAACACCTTAGAATGTATACTGTGCCTATTTACTTTTGACAATCCTTTCTATACACATATTTTTTATAAATAAATTTCAGCGAAATGGTTCAAAAACAATGCTACTTGACATCTTGTATTTTAGAACGGTTGCCTTTAGCGTATAAAAACACACGTAATTACAGTGATTTACTCTAAAGCCAAACCGAAAATGTCTATTTACTTTTGTCATTCCTGTGTGTGTGTATATATATATATATATATATATATATATAAAACGGGTGTTCCACTTAAAACCGGCCCGTTGGAGTACTCCAGCGGGCCGGTTTTAAGTGGAACACCCGGTGTGTATATATATATATATATATATATATATATGTATATATATATATTATATAAGATGTGTTTTCACAATTTCATACAATTTTTTTCGTTCATCTTAATATTAATTCTTTCGATTTGAGAAATTTATATATACACATTTATATTAAATTTCCATATGAAAACAGGTTTAATAATATGCCGTAGATATACTAAACCGTATATTAAACTTGGTAATAAACAATTATTCTCATAAAATATAATTTATTTTCACGTTATGTTGAGACGAGAAGGATTGGAGGCAGTTAACTCACACCTGATTAACCCGAGGCAACTTCAAGACTGCAAAACGGCCACATTGGAATGTGGGTCAATCCACATCCCGTCTAACCGGATTTTCCTCCGCTGACTACATGTATTATAATTGTCATTCTTATTATTATACAGGCTTCTTGCACAATTTTTGAAAAGAAAAAAGCATCAATTTTTCATAATTATATTGGAACTCATTTACCGAGTTGGTTTATGATGGGCGTAAGTAGTCACAGCAAAATTTTAAAAATATAAAATAAAGGAATGAAAAGAAAAACAAAGATATTTATAATTTCTTTATTATAAAATCATCTCGATAAGATCGTAAAGGGAAAATTTGAAAAAAAGAGAATCAACAATTCATTTTATTAAACTGTAAAACAAATGATTCCTTCTGCAGATTTTGGCGGTGAGCCTCTGGTTCACTCCAGCATGCTGGCACCTGAACCTAACCTAACCTATGATTCAGACCATAGATTCTCTGGAAGATAATTAAGAATATATTTAATACACAGATTTTCAAAAGACCTTTTAGAGAGAAGGAAAAAATATACAAACGAGGAATATATGCAATAAAATTCAGACCATAGATTCTCTTTGTAACTGGAACCTAACCGTGGTGCAAATTACAATAGTAATAATAAGCTAAATCAGTTTTCCTTCTCCCCGAATTGTTCATTTTGACAAAGATCAAGCTTGTCACCCGCCTTAGACCTACAGTTTAACGTTGAATCCGAACTATTTTTCTTTGCGTGTAGTTTGTGTGCTATCTTCTCCATAGTCATTGTTATTGAAATGAAATGAATGAATGAAAATGAAAAAGTGGAAAGGTTTATTATTATTATTATCACGTGCGATGATTCCACGAAGATTAAGCTTATCGCTCCTCCTCTCGAGTTGATCTGATGAAGTGGTGAGTTGGCTTCTTTTACTCTCCACTTCACATAGGTACACTTGGCTCATCGGGGATTGTATGTACCAAGAAATTACAATGTCACCATCCGGACTCGATCTCAATCACCGATCAGCACCCCAGCGTCTTAACCACTAGGATACCTAGGGCGCCTATTTATCTACCAGCCCAACCAGACATTCATTTTCACGAACTAAACACAATTTAATCACTCCTACGAGAGAATTGGCAAGTAAAAAGTCAAGCCGAATACATGAACCAAAGTTAAGGATCGAATAGTAAGACCGCAAATAATAATAATAATAATGTAAAATATTGTCATGATAGAGATTGCAAATGTTGATCACTGTTGCAAAGGGGTGAGGGATATTGCATAAAGAAGGGGTGGGTTCTAAAATGGGAAAACCGAGAATAGCATGGGCGCAAATATTAATGCAACTATTGTCGTGGTAGAGAATGCAAGTGGCAATACACGATGTGAATATTAAATCTACGGAAAGAAGATAAAGACACCATTGCTCGACCAATCAGGACGTCCAAAGCGTGGGCCCGTTATATCAGTGTTACGAATGACCAGAACTGCACAGCATACTCCAGGGAACCAGGGAATTGTACAGAGAGAGCACAATCTCCTTGTTTCCGCCTCCTAATATAACCCGTTCTCTTCTCTGTTTGTGGTATTTACTTTACCTATATATTCTGTAGCGCGTGCAACAGGCTGTCTTCAGAAGAGGAGAACAGTTCCTCTGCGGTTCAGTTCAAGAAAATGGATAGGCCGAACCTTGCACACTATTTGAGGTGTAGGAATTTTTTCCCCTGGAACCGTAACCACTGATACATCCTCGGTATGGGATGCATTACTTGTTGAGGTACTTCTTGTCCTTGTAACTCCCTATCTCTCATGTACACTTTCCACGTTGTGTCCTGCAACTAATACAGAAACTATTTCCAAAATTGTTGTGAAAGAAGCTTTTTATGCAAAAGTGTAATAAAAAAGAACAGCTTCAGAGTTCATTCACACCATGCGTACACTTATCTCGTGTACACAGTTAGTGGAAAATAAAACACACCAATGAAACTCTAGACTCATTTAAAATAACCTAAAGTAAGCATATATCATCCCTAAATTTCACAAAAAATTTTTCTACAACGCATTCTTTCATCTCTCCTTGGACTATCTCGTGATGGGAGGCCGTTCTCTGCGCCTAGATGATGTAGTGACCCGTGGTACGGGTGCCACGTAAAACTAGGTCCCTTCGTCAAATGACTTTAGATATTGCGAAGGGAGTTAAACAGCCCACATCACTCAATCGACAGATTGCACTGACGACGCAACGTCGTACACATCCGGTTACAACAACCAAATATGAATTATATGACAACCAAACCTAATGGTTACTTTGATTATGCCACAACTGGATTGAAGTTTGTAACCCAACCACGGTTAGTGAATTAACTTTTGGATTAACCTTTTAGACTAGTGCAAATTATTTTTTATGTACGTACGTATGTATGTATTTATCATTTAAAGTAAACATGCTTCTAAAATCGACATCGTTGAACCCGTGTAAGAACTTGAAAACCTCGATGAGTTGACCGCGCAATCCTCCGAGTTTCCAGCGAAAATAATGGGATACCCATTTATCTACCAACCAACCAGACATTTTCTTGCATTTTCACGAACTAAACACATTTTATTCACCCTCCGGCACACTATTTGAGAGAAACGTGCCAATATTTTTCCTTTTTGCCTAGCAAACGATACTCGTCACTAAATTCTATTAAATGCTCACGCAGACCTTTATCCACAATTTCACTACACACCTCGTCATGATATATATTAATGTAGTGGTAAAAATACTTAAGATTCTCCATGATGACAAGATTTACATTCTCAGTCGCAGGGTACGAGTACTCGGCATGATGCAACATGACATAATATCGCTTGTCGCATCACTCATCAACAAGACTCACTAACCATATCCGTTGCTTCTTTTCTGCACGTGTTGTTTCTTCTACTTCATGATATATGTAAGCTTTAAATAAAGTTCATTCCTACAACATAGTTCAATACATCGTTTGTACCACGAAATACTGCAATGCTTTCGCCAGAATAGCCGGAGTATTTGTACCTCTTGTTTCTTCGCACGGTTCAATGTAGCCTTAAAAGCATCAAAGGATGGTAGAATAGGGGTCTTAGGTGTTTACCACATCTTCAGATTTTACCGAATATCACTTCATAAAACTCGAGTACGCAATATTAAAGGTAGCCATCACTATTTTTCGTCTACGTGAGATTTCTTCAAATACACGTCTGAGATCCACGGCTTGCAGCGCTCAACTGAGCACGCAGGGGTAAAGATATGCCCAGGTAGTAGCAGGAGTCACGTGACCGATCATACAGGGGTGGAGCTTAGGACAGATAATTCAAATGAATGAATTTATTAATATCTTACCACCTGTTAATTTCTAGGAGAAAGAATAAGCGCGAGATATCCATTATAAAAGTTACGCTAGGAATTCCTGGGGTACTGGGGCACAATAGTACCCCGCGTAGAGTTTAAGGGTTAAACTTACAAAAACTCATAATAATTTTGATACTACGATTTCAAGGTTTTACGCACTTCTCTGTTCATAGTTAAACATAGGCGTAAGTTTTCTTCAAAACTGATATTAAGTCAGTTTAAAACTTAAGGTAACAATGTTTAGTTAACTTTAACCTTCCATTTTGTTATGTATTAAAACCAGGGTTGTGGAGTCGGTCCAAAATTTTCCGACTCCGACTCCACACATTGTAAAAATTCGACTCCGACTCCGACTCCACACATTGTAAAAATTCGACTCCGACTCCGACTCCGACTCCACACATTGTAAAAATTCGACTCCGACTCCGACTCCACACATTGTAAAAAATCTAAAAATCCGACTCCGACTCCTCACATTTTAAATATACGACTCCGACTCCTCTAGTGTTTCACTCTATAATTATCATAATAATAAGACATTTCATCACCACCACATGAATCGTCAGGTTACTTTCTAGGATAAGGGAACATTCAAATATTAAGAAGGATGTTGACTTGTAGATATTATCATATTAAGGGATTTTTATTTTTTTCCAATAATATATATATATATATAAAAGAAAAAGATTCTCTTAAACATAATTAAGGTCTAACCAGTAGTAGTCCTACTTAAAATTGAATAACCCTTATCCTAGTGGCTATAACCAGGGTTGTGGAGTCGGTCCAAAATTTTCCGACTCCGACTCCGACTCCACACATTGTAAAAATTCGACTCCGACTCCGACTCCGCCCTGAAACGTGCGACTCCACGACTCCGACTCTCCGACTCCGACTCCACAACCCTGATTAAAACCAGTTACTTATTTGAGGTTGGTAGTTCTTCCTCTTTCGAACTCTGTTATCTGAAAGCTCTTCACTCTGTGGTCCTTAAGGTTTACAGTCCGATTTATTAATGTTGTCTTTTAAAGGATAGGACGTAGAAATGAATTCTTACTGTGATAACATTATTCTCAAATGAAAGGAATTAAGTTTCTCTAGAGGAGTATTGAGCTGGTGAAGGAGAGCGTAGGTCTTCTCTTGCAGTTCCCACTTTATAGTATTCAATTCTTGTGTGAAATCCTATCACTGCTAAAATTTTACATATAAGTTGTATGTCAGTTAGGCATTTGAACGAAACATTTTTGTAACACTGAATTCGATGTGTAACAGCGAAACTTCTCCAGACTGATATATATAATGCTACTAGCTCTGGCTGATGAATTTATGTTAACACAAGAAATAACAGAAAACACAAGCAAAAACAACTGTATAGATTTGGTGGTCACAAACAACTGCAACCTAATAGATAATGTAGAAATATCCCCAACTATAATATCGGAGCAAAACATTATTGAAATAACAACCAATATAAAAGCAACAAGGAAAGAATATGAACAACAGAAAGAAGCAATTTCGAAATTTTTAATTTTCACACAAAAGGTATAAATTGGGAAGATGTTGCATCCAGCATGGAAGTAATAGATTGGAAATCCATCTTCGTGGCCAAGTCAACGGAAGAGATGATACTGACCGTACGTAGAGGAGAAGACGCTGGAAATTGTGGAAAGACGTCCCAGAAATACAACAAAGGGGAAAGAGAAGCAGGTTCGAGAGACAAAAGAGGTCATTGTTGAAGACCCAACATACAGTGGACCGATACAGGTGAGATCATTGTGGAAGGAACAAAGGTACAGGGATCGAATATCGTAGACATACCAATATTATCTTAAGGAAATGCCTAATTCTTAACGTAACTTAACTGAACCTAACCTAACTTACATTTCTTTAGGGTGAATTTCACACTTCAACACATGAAATGAATGAATGAAGCAAACCCACAAGGAAAAAGAAGAAATGTTTCCAAGTCCTTTCGTGTATTCAGCAGTACACCTCGTTGGGGAATGGAGAAGGCGAGTGACGAAAATATGTACATATGTACAACGGAACAGGGAAATAGAGAGATTAGCACATGGTTTAACAAGCATTGATTAAAAGCGAAAGACATTTTAACAAGAAATTGTTAATTTCATGCATTCCATATTCTATTCCTACTACTACTAGTGGGAAAAAACCTTGGTTTAACTTTACTTGTTCTAATGCTAGCAGCAACAGAGAGGAGTTTTTCAGAAATTGCCGTAGCCACCCATCTCCTGGCTCATATTTGTGCCCGGAATCGTGCAAAATCTGTTCGAGTCGCCAAAATTTCCTTCATGCGACAAAATTGTGAAAATCTATACAATTCTAAGTCTTCTCGTTCTTTCTGGCGTCTAGTTAAGAACCTCTCCAACAACTTTACATGTTTCTCCCTCTCCTCCCCTTTTCCAATCTGGATCAGTTGCCATCTCTTCTCTCCACAAAGCTGAACTCTTCGCTCGAACTTTCGCTTCCACGTCAACCCTGAACGACTCCAGTGCTATTCCTCCGACATAATTATGTCTGAAACAACCACAATATCGTCATTGTGCTCTACTGTGTTCAAGAACAAATTCATGCCTAAAGACACCTTAGCCGTGGAAAACTCTTTCGTCTGTGTCTTTCATCTGATGCTATTCCTTCCTGCTGGAAGTTCGCTTTCATTCAGCATGTCCCAAAGAAGGGTGACTGTTCTCAACCTTCCAAATATCTTCCATTTGCTTTAATTTCTTGCCTTTGTGATGTTTTTGATTCCATCCTTAATAGGAAAATTACCTCTCTTCTTACACTCTTCTTTCAGATCGTCAGTTTGGGTTCTACAAGGGAAACTCTACTGGCGATCTTTTTGCATATCTCTCTAACTCTTGGTCATCCTCTTTTTGGGATTTCGGTGAAACCTTTGTTATTACGATATACATATCAAAAGCTTTTCATAGAGTGGCACAAATCTTTAATTTCGAAACTGCTATCCTTTGGTTTCAATCCTCCTATCTGTGCCTTCCTCTCTAATTTCCTTTCTGGACGATCTATAGATGCGGATGTATCAGGTCATCCCATAAGTAATGTCGTTTTTTACGATAGATTAAGTTTAAACTAGTCCTACTCGATTTAAGCATAAATTTCCCGAAGGTTATATCTAAGAGGAGATCTATCGTGTTTCGCTACATACTTTACAGACCTTGACCAGTGAAAACGTGTGTTTTGCTTTATGTGAACCCCTCATAAACATGGCGGTATCAGAAGAGCATATCAGGCATATAATGCTTTACGAGTTCAAAAAAGGGAATAGTGCTACTGAAGCAACGCGAAACATTCAGGAAGTTTATAGCAACGATATTCTGCATGTGAGGAAATGTCAAAGATGGTTTCAAAAGTTTAGGAATGGTGACTGCTGTTTGACAGATGCAGCACGCTCTGGACGCCCTGCTGAGTTTGATGATGACCTGCTGTTAGCCGCACTTGAAGACTGTTCAACAACTGTCGAAGAATTGGCCCAGAAACTCAATTCATCCCCGTCCACCATCCATCGACATTTGCAACAACTCGGGGAAAGTGCCTAAGTTAGGAAAATGGATGCCGCGTGAATTCTCGGTCGACAATCTGAGGGTGCGGGTAAACATTAGCACAGCTCTTCATTCCCGTGAATTCCAAGATCCGTTTTTGCACCGTTTAGTGACGTGATGAAAAGTGGATACTGTACCAGAATGTTAAGCGCCGTCGACAGTGGGTTTGTGCCGGAGAACCAGCGACACCACAGCCAAAACCAAATCTTCACCCTCGGAAGGTATTGTTTAGTGTTTGGTGGGATAAAGGTGGTATAATGCACTTTGAAACCTTACCACACAACCAAACAATCACCGCTCAAGTCTACTGTCAACAACTGGATCGATTGAACACTGCACTGAAAGAAGAGAGACCTTTGGTTAATCGGAAAGGAATCGTGTTCCACCACGACAACGCACGTCCTCATACCGCTCTGATCACTAATGCAAAAATTGAGGAGCTTGGGTGGGAAAAACTTCCACATCCTCCATATTCTCCAGACCTTGCGCCTTCAGATTATCATCTCTTCAGGAGTCTGCAAAACTATCTTGACGAGAAACAGTATACTTCTTTAGATGACCTGCACACCAGTCTTTACGTTTTTTGCCTCAAAACCGCCTGAATTTTATAAACATGGCATTTAAAAGCTTGTTGGACGTTGGCAGAGTGTCATTGATTCCGATGGAAAATATATACTAGATTAAAAAGTTTCAGTTGGTTTTTTTTTTTGTCCTTCAAATTCCGATCTAAAAAACATTACTTATGGATGACCTGATAGATGGCCACTATTCTCCTCCTAAAGCTATTAACAGTGATGTTCCTCAGATTCTGTCCTGTCACCCAATCTAACTTTTATTGATCAATGATCTATTAAGTCACACACACTGCCCTATCCACTCCTATGTCGATGATTCCACTATTCACTTCTCCACCCGTTTCATAAAGCGTCCCACCCAACAGTCACTCCGTGCTTCGCGTAGGAAGGGTATGGTACACCTGACCTCTGACCTGATCTTTCTGCTATCTCAGACTGGGGCAGAGAAAACCATCTGACTTTCAATGCTTCAAAAACTCAGTTTCTCCATTTCTAACATGCCTATTGTTTCATTCTCTTGTGATCTTTCTTGGAAAGAACACATATACCTTTTTTCTAAAACAGTTTCTTTGAGGTTAGGTGTGTTGTACCGGTCCCGCAGTTTCTTCACCCCACTCAGTTGCTGTCTCTGTACAAGGTTCTTGTCCACCCTTGTATGGAGTACGCTACTCATGTGTGGGATACTTCAACCCACACAGCTGTACTTGACCGAGTAGAATCAAAGGTTTTTCGTCTCATCAATTCCCCTCCTCTTACTGACTGCCTTCAGTACCTCTCACTTCCCCCAATGTTGCATCACTCTCTCTTTACTATCGCTATTATATCAGACATTGTCCTTCTGAACACTCCCAACTGCATGTCTCCTTCCTTAAGAAGCGCACGCAGTACTAGTCTCTACACATTCTCATTCTTTTTCTGTCCAACTCTCTAACTTACGGAATATTGATATTTTGAATCTTTCAACAAAACCAATCAACTCTGGAACATTCTTCCTCAGTCCATCCTTCCACCTGTCTGTGACCTCCAATCTTTCAAACGCAGAGTATATAGGCGTCTCGAAAACCCTGGACCTTGATTTTGGGTATCTTCCTCAATGGGAGGGGCTTTTTTGCGGACATTCGCCCCTGGTCCTTCATTCCTGTATAAAAAAGTAGGCTGGAATGGAGGACGTTTGTTAGAGGTATGTAAGTTCAGGACTATCTCCTTTATTTTTGACAAAGCCTGGAAGCACCACCGCGCATGGCTTATGAAGGAAATTTTGGCGACTCGAAGAACAGATTTTGCACGATTCCGGGCACAAATATGAGCCAGGAGATGGGTGGCTACGGCAATTTCTGAAAAACTCTCTGTTGCTGCTAGCATTAGAACAAGTAAAGTTAAACCAAGGTTTTTTCCCACTAGTAGTAGTAGGAATATAATATGGAATGTATGAAATTAACAATTTCTTGTTAAAATGTCTTTCGCTTTTAATCAATGCTTGTTAAACCATGTGCTAATCTCTCTATTTCTCTGTTCCGTTGTACATATGTACATATTTTCGTCACGCCTTCTCCATTCCCCAACGAGGTGTACTGCTGAATACACGAAAGGACTTGGAAACATTTCTTCTTTTTCCTTGTGGGTTTGCTTCATTCATTCATTTCATGTGTTGAAGTGTGAAATTCACCCTAAAGAAATGTAAGTTAGGTTAGGTTCAGTTAAGTTACGTTAAGAATTAGGCATTTCCTTAAGATAATATTGGTATGTCTACGATATTCGATCCCTGTACCTTTGTTCCTTCCACAATGATCTCACCTGTATCGGTCCACTGTATGTTGGGTCCTCAACAATGACCTCTTTTGTCTCTCGAACCTGCTTCTCTTTCCCCTTTGTTGTATTTCTGGGACGTCTTTCCACAATTTCCAGGTCTTCTCTACGTACGGTTAGTATCATCTCTTCCGTTGACTTGGCCACGAAGATGGATTTCCAATCTATTACTTCCATGCTGGATGCAACATCTTCCCAATTTATACCTTTGGTGTGAAAATTAAAAATTTAGAAATTGCTTCTTTCTGTTGTTCGTATTATTTCCTTGTTGCTTTTATATTGGTTATTATTTCAATAATGTTTTGCTCCGATATTATAGTTGGGGATATTTCTACAAATGTTATCTATTAGGTTGCAGTTTGTGAACACCAAATCTATACAGTTGTTTTTGCTTGTGTTTTCTGTTATTTCTTGTGTTAACATAAATTCATCAGCCAGAGCTAGTAGCATTATATATATCAGTCTGGAGAAGTTTCGCTGTTACACATCGAATTCAGTGTTACAAAAATGTTTCGTTCAAATGCCTAACTGACATACAACTTATATGTAAAATTTTAGCAGTGATAGGATTTCACACAATAATTGAATACTATAAAAGTGGGAATTGCAAGAGAAGACCTACTCTCTCCTTCACCAGCTCAATACTCCTCTAAAGAAACTTAATTCCTTTCATTTGAGAATAATGTTATCACAGTAAGATTCATTTCTACATCCTATCCTTTAGAAGACAACATTAATAAGGACTGAAAAACCTTAAGGACCACAGAGTGAAGGAGCTTTCAGATAACAGAGCTCGAAAGAGGAAGAACTATCAAACCTCAAATAAGTAAATGGTTTTAAGACATAACAAAAAGGAAGTTTAAAGTTAACTAAACATTGTTACCTTAAGTTTTAAACTGACTTAATATCAGTTTTGAAGAAAACTTACGCCTATGTTTAACTATGAACAGAGAAGTGCGTAAAACCTTGAAATCGTAGTATCAAAATTATTATGAGTTTTTGTAAGTTTAACCCTTAAACTCTACGCGGGGTACTATTGTGCCCCAGTACCCCAGGAATTCCTAGCGCAACATTTATAATGGGATATCTCGCGCTTATTCTTTCTCCTAGAAATTAACAGGTGATAAGATATTAATAAATTCATTCATTTGAATTATCTGTCCTAAGCTCCGCCCCTGTATGATCGGTCACGTGACTCCTGCTACTACTTGGGCATCTCACCACCGCTGCAAGCCGTGGATCTCAGACGTGTATTTGAAGAAATCTCACGTAGACGAAAAATAGTGATGGCTACCTTTAATATTGCGTACTCGAGTTTTATGAAGTGATATTCGGTAAAATCTGAAGATGTGGTAAACACTGAAAGACCCCTATTCTACCATCCTTTGATGCTTTTAAGGCTACATTGAACCGTGCGAAGAAACAAGAGGTACAAATACTCCGGCTATTCTGGTGAAAGCATTGCAGGATTTCGTGGTACAAACGATGTATTGAACTATGTTGTAGGACTAAACTTTATAAAAGCTTACATATACCATGAAGTAGAAGAAACAACAAGTGCAGAAGAGAAGCAACGGATATGGTTAGTGAGTCTTGTTGATGAGTGATGCGACAAGCGATATTATGTCATGTTGCATCATACCGAGTACTCGTACCCTGCGACTGAGAATGTAAATCTTGTCGTCATGGAGAATCTTAAGTATTTTTACCACTACATTAATATATATCATGAGGTTTGTAATGAAGTTGTGGATAAAGGTCTGCGTCAGTATTTAATAGAATTTAGTGACGAGTATCGTTTGCTAGGCAAAAAGGAAAAATATGGGCACATGTTTCTATCAAATAGTGTGCCGGAGTGAATAAAATGTTAGTTCGTGAAAATGCACGAAAATGTCTGGTTGGTTGGTAGATAAATGGGTATCCTATTATTTTCGCTGGAAACTCGGAGGCTGCGCGGTCAACTCATCGAGGTTTTCAAGTTCTTACACGGGTTCAACGATGTCGATTTTAGAAGCATGTTTAGTTTAAATGATAAATACATACATACGTACGTACATGAAAAATAATTTGCACTAGTCCAAAAGGTTAATCCAAAAGTTAATTCACTAACCGTGGTTGGGTTACAAACTTTAATCCAGTTGTGGCATAATCAAAGTAACCATTAGGTTTGGTTGTCATAATTCATATTTGGTTGTTGTAACCGGATGTATACGACGTTGCGTCGTCAGTGCAATCTGTCGATTGATTGATGTGGGCTGTTTAACTCCCTTCGCAATATCTAAGGTCATTTGACGAAGGGATCTAGTTTTACGTTGCACCCGTACCACGGGTCACTATACCATCTGGGCGCAAAGAACGGCCTCCCATCACGAGATAGTCCAAGGAGAGATGAAAGAATGCGTTGGAGAAAATTTTTTTGTGAAATTTAGGGATGATATATGCTTGCTTTAGGTTATTTTAAATGAGTAGAGTTTCATTGGTGCGTTTTATTTTCCACTAAATGTGCACACGAGATAAGTGTACGCATGGTGTGAATGAACTCTGAAGCTGTTCTTTTTTATTACACTTGCATAAAGCTTCTTCCACAACAATTTTGGAAATAGTTTCTGTATTAGTTGCAGGACACAATGTCGAAAGTGTACATGAGAGATAGGGAGTTACAAGGACAAGAAGTACCTCAATAAGTAATGCATCCCATACCGAGGATGTATCAGTGGTTACGGTTTCAGGGAAAAAAATTCCTACACCTCAAATAGTGTGCAAGGTTCGGCGTATCCATTTTCTTGAACTGAACCGCAGAGGAACTGTTCTCTTCTTCTGAAGGTCGCCTGTTGCACGCGCCACATAACTTATATAGGTAAAGTAAATACCACAAACAGAGAAAGAGAATGGGTTATATTAGGAGGCGGAAACAAGGAGATTGTGCTGTCTCTGTACAATTCCCTGGTTCCCTGGAGTATGCTGTGCAGTTCTGGTCATTCGTAACACCGGTATAACGGGCCCACGCTTTGGACGTCCTGATTGGTCGACAATGGTGTCTTTATCTTCTCTCCGTAGATTTAATATTCACATCGTGTATTGCCACTTGCATTCTCTACTACGACAATAGTTGCATTAATATTTGCGCCCATACTATTCTCGGTTTTCCCATTTTAGAACCCAACCCTTTGCAACACTGATCAACATATTTCAATCTCTATCATGACAATATTTTACATTATTATTATTTGAGGTTTTACTATTCGATCGTTAACTTTGGTTCATGTATTCGACTTGACTTTTTACTTGCCAATTCTCTGGTAGGAGTGTGATTAAATTGTGTTTAGTTCGTGAAAATGACTGTCTGGTTCGGCTGGTAGATAAATAGGCGCCCTAGGTATCCTAGTGGTTAAGACGCTGGGGTGCTGATCTGTGGTTGAGATAGAGTCCGGATGGTGACATTGTAATTTCTGGGTACATACAATCCCCGATGAGCCAAGTGTACCTATGTGAAGTGGAGAGTAAAAAGCCAACTCACCACTTCATCAGATCAACTCGAGAGGAGGAGCGATAAGCTTAATCTTCGTGGAATCATCGCACGTGATAATAATAATAATAATAAACCTTTCCACTTTTTCATTTTCATTCATTTCATTTCAATGACTATGGAGAAGATAGCACACAAACTACACGCAAAGAAAAATAGTTCGGATTCAACGTACATACAATCTGGGTACATACAATCTCCGATGAGCCAAGTGTACCTATGTGAAGTGGAGAGTAAAAAGCCAACTCACCACTTCATCAGATCAACTCGAGAGGAGGAGCGATAAGCTTAATCTTCGTGGAATCATCGCACGTGATAATAATAATAATAATAAACCTTTCCACTTTTTAATTTTCATTCATTCATTTCATTTCAATGACTATGGAGAAGATAGCACACAAACTACACGCAAAGAAAAATAGTTCGGATTCAACGTTAAACTGTAGGTCTAAAGCGGGTGACAAGCTTGATCTTTGTCAAAATGAACAATTCGGGGAGAAGGAAAACCGATTTAGCTTATTACTACTATGTAATTTGCACCACGGTTAGGTAACAGTTACAAAGAGAATCTATGGTCTGAATTTTATTGCATATATTCCTCGTTTGTATATTTTTTCCTTCTCTCTCTAAAAGGTCTTTTGAAAATCTGTATTAAATATATTCTCAATTATCTTCCAGAGAATCTATGGTCTGAATCATAGGTTAGGTTAGATTCAGGTGCCAGCATGCTGGAGTGAACCAGAGGCACACCGCCTAAATCTGCACAAGGAATCAATTATGTTTTAAAGTTTAATAAAATGAATTGTTGATTGTCTTTTTTTCAAATTTTACCTTTACGATCTTATCGAGAAGATTTTATAATAAAGAAATTATAAATATATGTTTTTCTTTTCATTCCTTTATTTATATATTTTTAAAATTTTGCTGTGACTACTTACGCCCATCATAAACCAACTCGGTAAATGAGTTCCAATATAATTATGAAAAATTGATGCTTTTTTCTTTTCAAAAATTGTGCAAGAAGCCTGTATAATAATAAGAGTGACAATTATAATACATGTAGTCAGCGGAGGAAAATCCGGTTAGACGGGATGTGGATTGACCCACATTCCAATGTGGCCGTTTTGCAGTCTTGAAGTTGCCTAGGGTTAATCAGGTGTGAGCGTTAACTGCCTCCAATCCTTCTCGTCTCAACATAACGTGAAAATAAATTATATTTTATGAGAATAATTGTTTATTACCAAGTTTAATATACGGTTTAGTATATCTACGGCATATTGTTAAGCCTGTTTTCATATGGAAATTTAATATAAATGTGTGTATATATAAATTTCTCAAATCGAAAGAATTAATATTAAGATGAACGAAAAAAATTGTACGAAATTGTGAAAACACATCTTATATACAATATATATATATATATATATATATATATATATATATATATATATATATATACACACACACACACACACACACACATGAATGACAAAAGTAAATAGACATTTTCGGTTTGGCTTCAGAGTAAATCACTGTAATGACGTGTGTTTTTATACGATAAAGCCAACCGTTCTAAAATACAAGATGTCAAGTAGCATTGTTTTTGAACCATTTCGCTGAAATTTATTTATAAAAAATATAGGTGTACAGAAAGGATTGTCAAAAGTAAATAGGCACAGTATACATTCTAAGGTGTTAGAATAAATGAAAGCGTTTTATGAATTATAGGTAAATTAAATAATATTCTTAGAGAATATGTTATTGGAATAATGTACAATATAAAGTCCTGTGTATTTATTTTATTATTAATATTAAGATAAATGATTTCTTTTGCTAAGTCATGGATTAATTGTCCACTGTATTTCTTTTATTATTAATATTGGGAATCGTTTAAATAATTAGTTCTCTTGCTGAACAACTTTAAGGAGAAAGTCGGTCTTGCCTTTAATAAATAAATAAATAAGTGGAAACTCGTCTAAGTTAAAATAAAATAAATGGCGCAACCTGGCAACTCTCCTCATATAAATAAAAACATTATTTGGCAACTCATGTAAATAAAATTAAAATAAATTGTGGTATCTAGCAACTCACCCTAATAAGGTATACCTGAACATAATTAAATTAAAAAACATTATTTGGCAACTCATCTAAATAAATAAATATATAGTGGTCTCTGGTAACTCTTCCATATATAAATAAGTGGTATCTGGCAACTCACGATCCTCTATATAACCGCTGCTTGGCCCCTCCCCTGGACGCTCATAATGCCTCTGGCTGGAGCCAGGCGAACACCCCTCTCCTTTTTAGGTTAAGATTTAGGTTAGGTTTCCCTTTGTGGGGGTGAGGACATCCCAACTTCTCCCCCAAAGACCTCCTCCTCCTCCTCTCTCTCCCTCTCTTAGGTTAAGGCTACCCCTTTGGGGGGTGGTCATCCTCCCTTCTCCCCCCGAAGATCCCTCCCCTTTTGAACCATTAACTTGTTGCATAACCAATTTGGAACATCCTGCAACATTGATCAGCATTGCAACATTCTTGCACTCGTCCATTTTGTGCCCAAACTACTGTCATCAGCTGTGTTTTGTTTACAAAATGAGCTCTTGTTTCTTACTGTGGCTGCAAGAGGGCAACACTTATTCTGGATATCTCATCGTTTGAATTAAAATTCTCTCTCTCGCCCACTCTCTTTGCCTACGCAATCACTGAATTCGCAGAATATATATTGTAAATTCATCCATGCCAGTTGATATTATTTTATCTTACCTCTCTCTCCTTCTCAGTCTCTCATGACATGCCCCACGGAACCCCATCAAGTTCTCGCGGAACACAGTTTGAAAACCCCTGGTCTAGTGTATATGAGGCAGGTTGAAATTTCCCATAATTAATGTTCTAGCACTACAACCTTTATTTATTTCCTTAATCATACTAACAACAACTTCCTGCATTTGGTTTGGAGGTCTGTAAAATGCACCTATCCGAATATAATCTTTACTTGATACACAAATATCAACCCAAATTGATTCTACCCTATTGTCTAATTTAACACTATCATTCTGAACGGAGGTTAATCATTCTTAATGTATAAGACCAAACCATCCCCTTGCCTATCCATTCTCTGCATCACTAATACAGATTATATCCAGATTTTCACTGATCATATAACTAAATAAGTAATTTCTCTTTATTCCTAAACCTCCGTGCATTTGTATAAATATAATAAGGAAGGTGCGACATTAGAAATAGTGATTATGAAGCGCTGGCTTTAAATTAATTAAAATTGGACTGAAGGATTAAGGCTAGAAATGAGACGAGACTGTAATTAAGGAGTGGTCCAAATTCGACGTAATTTATGTGTAAAGATTCGACTAATTCCTCTTTCGTTCCCAGCCAATTCAACTCATCCTTATCTACAACCAAAGTTTACTCCAATAACTCTCAACTTCTAATCTCGCAAGATTTCCTCCTCACTTATATACAGTATGTACAGTATAAGAGAAAGGAAGAGGCGTGGAACTGAAAAAGTTATATATATATATATATATATATACACACACGGGATGAATTTTACAATTAAACACGTGAAATGAATGAATGAATGATGTAAACCCACAACGAAAAAGAAAAATTACTTCAAGCTCTTTCGTGTATTCAGAAGTACACCTCGTCAGGGATTCCCTGACGAGGTGTACTTCTGAATCCACGAAAGGCCTTGAAATATTTTTTTTCCTTGTGGGTTTCCATCATATATATATATACAGGGCGTCCCAAAAAAATGTATACACACTTTAACAGCTGATAGCTCAATTGATGTTTCTTTCTTTCCAAGTTAAACCCATTAGAATTAATAATGGCAGTCAGACTAAGCTTTGAACAAAGGAAATTCATTCTAAAATGCTACTGGAAGTGTGAAAACGCAGTTGAAGTGCAAAGACAGTTTAGGAGGGAGTTTCAAACAGATCCACCAACGCGACTTACCATCACTCGAATTAGAGATAAGTTTGAAGCCGATGGAACTGTTCAGAATGTCCACAAGAAGCGTTCCGGAAGACCACGGACATCGACAAGCCCCACAAAGCAAGAAAGAGTACTGGAAACGTATCACCAAAGTCCAAGAAAATCTGTGCGGCAAGCGAGTCGTGAGGTAGGAATTTCAGAATCGTCTGTCCAACGCATTTTGAAGCGCTGTCAATGGAAAAGTTACATTCCAAGATTAGTCCATGCTATTAATGAAGATGATGATCCGGACCGAAGAGTGGAGTATTGCGAGTGGTACTTGGCACGATGTGGATGTGGATTGGACGAAGGGGTTTCGTAGAATACCCTCCGCGTTCACCAGACCTCACACCACTAGACTTTTTTTTATGGGGATACTTAAAAGACAAAGTCTACGCTATAAAACCTGCAACAGTCGCTGAATTGAGAGCAGCCATTGAACGAGAATGCACACAAATACCAAACGAAATGTTTCGTGATGTTTGCGATTCCATTGCTTCGCGTTATCAGCAGTGCCTGGACCAGAACGGACGTCAGTTTGAAAACAGGCGTTGACAAAACAATTAAATAATGTCTGTAGATTCTATTACATTTTGAAAATGAAATGTATTTTAATAAACACTGCCTTTATAAGTATTTAAAGTGTGTATACATTTTTTTGGGACAAAAAATTAGTCACCCCTCTCAGAATGTACCTAATAACGTGTGACGGCGCCTCTGGCCTTGATAACCGCACGAATCCGGCGAGGCAGAGACTCTACGAGGTTGTGCATGTACTGAACATCGATTTGCTGCCACTCGTTCATCAGCCGGTCCCGAAGTTCCGCCAGAGTCCGTGGGTGTCTATTCCTGCGCTTCACTTTCTGTTTCCAGCCTGAACAACACCTTCGACGCATTCAGGATTAAAGGCTTCATTGGACCTGCGATGTACTCGTCGCCTCCCATCATTGGAGAACAAACAAAACGGGACTCATCGGACGAAATTACACGTTTCCAATCTGCCGCAGTCCAGTTTTTGTGCCTCTGAGCCCATTTATAACGTGCCAATTTGTGACTTGCTGTTAACAGCGGCCTCTTCCGTGGTACCCTGCTCCAGATGTCCATCGCATGCAGTTCTCGTCGCAATGTCCGTTCGGAAATTGGTCGCTGGAGAACCTCATTGGTTTCTTGGAGCAATTGTTCTCTGGTTTGAAAACGATTTGCAGTTACTAGACGAGAAACATGGCGGCGGCCCCTATTGTCGAGAATTGTTTTCCGGCCACAGTTACGCCGTCGATTGTCAGTTGATTGCGAACTACACCACTCTTTGTAAACTCGCTGGACAGTACGCGTTGACACACCAACAAATTGGGCTACTTCAGACATTTTGTGTCCGTGGGCTCTGCCAAACACGATGGCTCCTTTTTGCCACTGAGTAACGTCTGCCTCACGACCCATTTTGCAGACTATATCCAACACACACTTTGTTCTTCACCACCTCACGAAACAGATCTGATCCTGTGTGCTACGTCACCGCTACTTGTCACTTACCAATGCTACATCAGCGCCCTCTGTGTGACCTTGAACTTCCTACTATCGGTGTTATTAGGGGTGACTAATTTTTTGTCCGGTGTGCTTATATATATAGCCTTAGCCAAAAGTATTAGCTACCCATTGAAACCTCGCTTATGGTGGTGATTATAGATAATATTTGACCAATGAAATAATTAGTTTAGAGTTTTGTGATTATAATATGACTAATTTGGCCCTTGATCGAGCACTTTTGCCGAGGTATTTTAATTTATTTAAATATTTGTGAGTTCCACCTATTTTCTTAAAAAAAAAAATTGAAGTATTATAAAAACCCGCTTTCATGTTTAATTTTTTGAAAACTTTATCAAAATGTTGATGATTTTATCAGAGACATTCATAAGTTTCGAACAATGGGTAAGAAAAGAGAGTTAACCGAATCTGAAAGGGCTAAAATCGAGGTTTTTCATTCTCAAGGATTTTCGCAAGCTTGAATTGCGAGAAAATTTAAATGTTCAAGGTGCGCTGTTCGAACAATTTTAAAACGTCTTCAGGACACCAAGAGCCACGCGTCTAAGCCAAGGAGTGGGCGAAAGAGGGTTACTAATGCTAGGGAGGATTGATTCTTGAAATGTTCATCTTTGCAAAATCGCCAAAAAACATCATTTGAGCTAGCTGCAGACAGGGGCGTCGATTGCTCTAAAATAGTTGGGGGGGGGGGACACTTTGCCTTCAAACAGCGAATGAAACAGTACTCTGAGTAGCTGTTGCGTGTAATATATCAATGTCGTAATTTACCATTTACCCGTTTTTTGTATTTTTTTCAGCATGTTGAAAAAACTCATTTGTATTTAATAATTTCATGTCTTTCTTTATTTAAACATTTTTTTTGTAAAAATAAGAAACTCAATACAAACTATTTATAATATTTAACTTTTCATGTAACATAATATCCCACATATGTTTAACCGAAATAAATCTTTTATTACCTGTAGACAACAGAGGTCAATGTACATAAACTGATAACAAAATATGTTCGTGAAATATAAAACAAATAAACAAACTCAATAAATAATAAAAAAAAATATCTGTAGGGTCGACTGCTTTAGCTACATCTCCCTACCTGCATTTATTTCGACACATCCACTTCCGATAACAGTCACTAAACAACTGACATGTTATGGACCAGTGTGTGAGTGTGACCACTCTATATTTTTAGTTATCCCAAGAACACCCATCAAAAATTCCCCAGAATTCCAAAGTTATATAAATAAATACACAAATCAAAGCAACTTCCATCACACATACTAACCCATTTAAATTAATAGAATGAATTAACTTCACACCATACATTTCATATAAGTCAATATAATGAATCATCTTTACCCACATTCTACCTTACTCCAAAATATATAAGAGCACATAAAAGAGACGAGTCTTGACATTACAGTTGAATTGGAAGTCAAGTAGCAAGTATAGTTGCTTATAAAGAAAATAGTACTACATGTACAATATTGCTATTTCTCATGTTTTCATTAAATACCATGCAGTTATTTTTTTCTTCATCCGAGTAAAGTATTCACTCACTGTAATATTTATTATATCTGACCAGTGGCTTGCCTAGTACCATTTAGTAGGCTGCTTAGTTAGGCCAACATTTATATGTAATACACACATATCACTAAGCTAGCCTAGTACTATTTAGTATTGTAGGGTTTTCAGTTTAGTTACATTTGTAATACACAAAACACTGTCAATGCAAACACATTTAATCTGTGTAGTAAAATAAAAATAAAAAGTACTTAGATACATTAATTTCACCAAAAGCCCTGTAGACCTTAAGTAGGCTAGTTGGGGCCCGAGTGACAGAATACTAACTTATAGACCTATATCATTCTGACTCGAATTAGAAGGTTGATATGATGTTTAATTTGAATCGTCCAGATGTAAATTTTTAATATGTGAAAAAATAGAGAAACGGCAATTTTTAGCTACTATTTCTAGTATTTTCATCCTTTACCCAGTAAATTTCCCAAGATTTAGCACATTTAAAAAAAAAAAAAACAAATCCCAAGCAGCGGTCACGCTGTTATGGACATGTCAACACCATGCGCTGCCTGGTCCATGGTTGCCAACCCAATTTTGAAAAATAAATCTCCAACCGGATATTTTTTATAGACAAATTTCGCCAGCCCAAATTATCATTTCTACCAAGAACACACAAATGCTACGTGCAATTATTAAAATGCAAATTGACTGCTAAATTCCATGATAAATATACACTGGTGTTCATGAAAATAATTTATAATATTGCTATTACATTTGCATATGCATATATAATACGACATACAGGGTGTCCGAGAATTATCTGTACAGTTTTTGGCTGTTATTAAAAGTCAACCATGAAGTGTAGAAATTCCAGTGTTGTCCCATTTTACAGAGAATCTCATTAAGTTTTTTCTGATACCAAGTTTTGACAAGTTTTTTAGAAATTCCAGTGTGTCCGAACATTATCTGTACAATTTCATCTTTTAATAAAATTCTTGATAACACACGTAAAATTCTTAAACAAGATTATTTAGAATCTGTATTTTCAAAAGTTTCTTTTATTAAAGTAACGTTGTTACAAACATTCGATATGTGCACCATTAGTGATTCGCAAAACATCCAATCGATACTCCAAATGTTGCCATGTACGCTGCAGCATATCCACATCAATTCTCTCAATAGCAGCTGTGATTCTTGCTTTTAAATCATCAATGTCTGTCACCCGCGTACATTTCTAAAAAACTTGTCAAAACTTGGTATCAGAAAAAACTTAATGAGATTCTCTGTAAAATGGGACAACACTGGAATTTCTACACTTCATGGTTGACTTTTAATAGCAGCCAAAAATTGTACAGATAATTTTCAGACACCCTGTATAACGTCTTATTAGATGCAACTAATAGTTAGTATTTATAGCAATTCATACACGAAAGTGGGGGTGTCCCCTGCGTCCCCCCCGCAATCGACGCCCATGGCTGCAGAGCTATCTCAAGCAAAAAACAAAATTGTGTCATCTAGAACAGTGAGAAGAAGGCTTGCAGAATCTATCTCAAGGCACGAAAAGCCAGAAAGAAACCATGGCTGTCTGAGACAAATAGAAAAAAAGAGACTTGAATGGGCAAAAAAAACACCAACATTGGACCTCCGAAGATTGGGGAAAAGTGCTTTGGTCAGACGAAAGTAACTTGGAGGTAAGTAGCAAAACCTTCTATTTCCTTGTACCATCAAAATTGATAAATACCGCGCCTTTTGGATTTTATAGGGAATCATAAAAAGTTTCATTTCTCTTGGATTCTTTGATTTTCAGCTCTCTTGGTGCAACGTTTGTAAGGCAAAGAGTAGACGAAGCATACAAGCCAGAATGTATTGTCCCTACAGTAAAATTTGCGGTGGTAGCATAATGGTTTGGGGCTGCGTGTCTTCTGGAGGAGTTGGAAAACTGTTTTTGTGCCAGGGGGGGATGAATTCCTCGTTGTATACTGCCATGTTAGAGCAAGTTCTGGACCCATCTATGGAAAAGCTTTACCCAGGAGTAAGCAAAGGTGACATTACATTCCAGCAAGATAATGCACCTTGCCATACATCTCGAGCAACTCGAAATTGGCTTGACGCGAAAGGAATCAAACTTTTGGAGTCGCCCCCCCAAAGCCCAGTCCTTAATTCGTGGCAGTATTAGGCAAGGTTGTCCGGAGACATAAGTCTTCGTCTAAAGCTGAACTTCATGCTAAGCTTCTTGAAGAATTGGAAAAAATACCTATTGAAACTTGCAAAAAATTAGTCGATTCGATGCCAAGACGCATTCAAGCCGTAATGGTGGGTGTACTGTACTAGGTATTAAAATATTTCAGAGTAAACTTTCTTGTTTTATTTTTTTCTCCTCAAAAGACATAGGAATAACACTATTACCTACATAAGTAGGGTGGCTAATACTTTTGGCCAAGGCTGTATATATATATATATATATATATACCGCAAATGAGGCGGGATGCTGCAGAGGGGTCTACCGCAGGTAGACCCTGAACCATCATTCGAACTCTCACAAAGTAACACACAAAGTATATACAGTGTATATAGCTGAATTTTCATTCTCATGACTATATATATATATTAGTTACTAACAAAAGGTGAAATTTGAAGTATGCGATGTGCCGATGTAGTTTAAAATGCGGGCTAACGACATCCAATCGACGCGTCGAAAAATCAACAAGTTATTGCGTGTTTAGATAAAGTTAGGTTTACAGTGCGTCGATGTTTTTGTCTCGTCGATCAAATGGGTATAGATAGGCCCTTAAAAGTCCTCTAAACCGGGGAACCCCCCAAACCTATAACTGTTCATTGAATGTAACTATGTGTAACTGTAAAAGCGTACACTTGTTTAACTGAAAGCGACACAAATATATTTCATAAAAAAGTGTGAGTTTTACCATGTATAAAAAGGCTTTCATTTTTTTTAACTGTAATTTAAGAAGGGACAAACTAACGTCGTAAATATCAGTGGTGCGCATTTGGTTTGGTTTTATTGACTGGGCCAATTCGTTGCATGTTTGGGCGAAAGGTATATTTCATGAAGAGAAACAAGCGTAATACAACATACGATTCATCGAAAGAATTTGCCAAGCCTGGCTAGCTCAGTCGGTAGAGCACGAGACTCTTAATCTCGGGGTCGTGGGTTCGAGCCCCACGTTGGGCGATATTTTTTATTTTTTATTTTAAGGTTCGGAATAAATAAATGTTTTAATTTGTCGTTTTAACAATTTTGTTAAAAAAAAGCATTTGTGTGGAATAGCTATAGTTGTAGTTAGTTAATGGCCTAAAGACGTTATACAGTTTGCCACCAGATGGCGCAACACTTATTTATTTATTTATTTTTTTTTTTATCTAAAGTTTACTGAAATACAGGACTTGCAAAGTAGGTATTTACGATTAGAACTTTTAATTTTTTTTTTATTTGAGCTAGAGTGATTTTATATATATATATATAAAGCATATTTGGTACTTATGTATTAACGGGGGGCCACCACATATTGATGATTGGTTAGGTTAAGTTGTAATATTTTCGTTAGTTGAAAATTTAATAATCATATTTTTTAAATAGCAATATTTTTAAAAATATTTTTTATAGAATTTTCTGAAAAAAAAAAAAATTTTTTAGGCTTACAGTTGGTACATGATCACGATCCATTCAATTCCATTCTTAATGCTATTAAAAATTTTTGGCCTCCAGAAACAAATGTTGTTCTAATGTGTAACATGTATTAATCATTGTAAATATTTGAAATATAAATCATTGTAAATATTTTAAAAAATATTGCTATTTAAAAAATATGATGTATTAGAAATTTTCAACTAACGAAAATATTACAACTTAACCTTAACCATCATCAATATGTGGTGGCCCCCCGTTAATACGTAAGTACCCCTATTTTATTCTAATTAATTTAAAGCATTGATTTCATAATAAATTACAAAATCAAGTTTGTGTGTGTGTGTGTGTTTTAGTAAAGTTAAAAAAGAAATTTTAAATACATTTGAGTCTCGTTGCTTAGTGACAAAAAATGGTAAATAATTTCGTCATTACAGCTCTTATCTTTACTCATCTTCTTTTAGAACTAAAACCATATATTTAACCAAACATAGGGCGGCTAATTTAACCTTACTCTGACCTCGAAGTAGGAAGTGAGTTTGGTAAAGAGGTAGTGGTTAGGCCCCAGTGGGAATAATGTAGATGAAAGTTTTTTGCTGACTTTCTCTCCCTACTTCACCGCTTCCCCCGTTATCATCCACGGATTTCACTGTTCAGGCCTGCGTAGGTTAGGTTAGGTTAGGTATTTTGGTTAAGTTAGGTTTAGCTATTTTGGTTAAGTTAGGTTAGATTTAATTAATTAAGTTAAGGAGAGGTTAGGTTGAAGTGGTAGCTGTCACTCGGAGGATCGTCACCGTAGGATCTTGAACGCTAAGTGGTGTAAGGTGAGAGGTAATCGGGTCTCTCCCTCATAAAAGGTCTTTTGTGAATTTCAAAATTAAATTAATGATTTTCTACGTTTAATATATTTATAAAAACGCTTATAAAGACTATGATAAAAACGAGAGAAGAGTTTCAAAACCGCTTTTCGGACCACATATTAAAAAAACCTTTCAGTTTGACTATTGCCCGCTATAAACCTGAAAGACCTTTTTCATTTCCCTTCAGCGAAAGTTTGAGGCACTCATCCATCCTTACTAAAGTCCTTTTAGTGCCACTGCCATCGAATAAATGTAACTAGATTTGGAGATGTGTAACCACCGTTCAAAGTAAAAAATTCGGTTAAAACGTTTTCTAAACCTGTGTGCAGCCACTTCTTGCCCGTAATTCTTCTCGAATTTACTTTGTGTTTCCTTTTCTCTGTGGTTGTTTGCTTATATATATATATATATATATATATATATATATATAATATATAATATTTTTTATTTTTTATTTTTTATTTTTTTTTTTATAGGCCTATTTGTTTTCGGAAACGGTGTGTATAAGTGGTGCAAGAAAATTAAGAGAGTAATGGTTGTTTTTGGTTGATGAATGGGCTTACCGGATGTTACTTTTCCACGTCTGTTTATTTATTCAGAGATTTTTTAATGCAATGCCTCAAGATTGGCTGTCTTGCACGCGCATTTTCGAGGTCAGACTCGCGTGAGTCACGGTGAGTGAAGAGTAAATCTCACTCCTGAATGAACGTATTGTGTACGACCTGTTTCCACACACACACACACACACACATATATATATATATATATTATTTTTATGAGAGAGAGAGAGAGAGAGAATATTAATTGTGCTGCGTCATCTCTCCTTATAAGCCCCTGAAGGGCCAGCCCGGCCATTTGAGCCCCTTAACGCTCGCACTCCTCGCTCTGTTTAAAGGTAAAAAAGATACGTAGGTGGAACAGGTTCGTTGGAAACAGAGAGAGAGAGAGAGAAAGAAAAAAAAGTGTCCTTTTTCCCTCTTCTTCTTTCTCTTCTCTTTTGGCCGTTTCAAACGCCGTCGCTTTTTTCTCAGACCGACAAAATCACGTTTGCAAAAAAAGAATTCACCTTTGATCGCCATTTCAAAACGTATTTTAATATTAACTATATATTACTTGCAGTCATGTTGGAGAAAGGTTATATATATATATATATATATATATAATATATATAATTATATATATATATATATATATATATATATATATATTAGTGGTGGGCCGGATGTCAGTTTTTTAACATCTGCGGATGCGGATCTTTAATTTCAATATATATGCGGATGCGATATTTAGTTAATCTATCAATATAATATAGAATTATGAATATGACATAATTTTTCAAATTTCGTGATATTATATTACTGTTATGGCAGGCAATGCATAAAAATTAAAATTAATATTAATTTTTTCATTATGATAAAAATAATAACTTTCTCAAGAGTTTCAGCCACAGAAAATTCAATAAAGTTTCATTGAATTTTCTGTTACCAGGTATTTATATTTTGAGGTTTATATATTTGTTTGTTCATTAATAATTAATACTTTACACGAAATGTGCGTGACTGGGCCTTATAAGCTACTTTATAAGCTAATTTAATTGTAAATTGCATAATTTATTAGCGGTAATATCTGCATAACATTTGCAGTCAGAAGTGCAGATGCGTATGTTAAAAATGATGCAGATGCGGATATCCGGTCCACCACATATATATATATATATATAGTATATATATATACAGTATATATATATATATATACTGCTGTGCAAAAGTCTTAAGACATTTTACATTTTTCCACTGATGTATAAGGAAACTAAAATTTTGTATTTAGTTCAAATACACCTTTAATGAAATAAAATAAAATTCAAATAACCATATTTATACAAATGTACCTTGATATAAACTATACAGCAACCTTTTAATTCATATTGATCAGAATCATCAAAACTTTGTGATCGCAACAATACAAAGCAAACTGTACATAAGCGGCTAATATTAAGTATTGTAGTAGCTCACATTTAACATTGGAAAATAATTGATGAACCGTTGTAATATTTTCATTATCACTAAAATAAGTTTTTGTCCTTTCTACGGATGCATTAACCTTCAGGTTGCCTTTTGTATCGCAAAATAAAGATCTACCAGCATCAGTTATTTGGTTTAAAAAAAAATAGCTAAAATTTCAGTTGAAGACCACCATAGAATCGCGTTTCTGTATAAAGAAGGAAATATATTGAGTGAAATAGCTCGCATCACTCGATTTTCAAAGTGTGGTATCCGAAGCATTATCAACAAGTACAGAGACACAGCTTCCGTAATTGATAAACCCAGGATTGGAAAACCCAAAAAGCTGTCTGACAAGGATGAGCAATACCCGAAAATATTATCCTTTCGGAATAGAAAAGAGACGAGTGTTGAATTGGCAACGGAACCTATTAGCGGAAAGCTTGGGTGTCGTTGTCCATCCATCACAGTACGAAGGTAAGTTTTTAAATCAGGACTTGAAGGATGCGTTGCAGTAAGAAAACCTCCATTTAAGAAAGGGGAACGAGGCTAAAATGCTGAAATTTGCGCAAGAACACAGAAATTGGACTATGGAACAGTTGCCGTGCGTTGGTTTTTAATAGGAAATTTAATAATGTTTTTTTTTTAGTTTAGTAAAATGATAATGTATTTGGAGTGTAGTAAATTGATTTAATTGTATGAAATTAAGATATGTAAAATGTAATTGTTTGAAATATAAAACACATGGAGATATTTGAAATTCGCTGAAGGTTGGAGGCATATAAATACCCAGCAAAAGCGAATCTTTTGACAGAGTATTTAAAAGAAGGTAATTTAAAATTTATTTAACTTAAGTTTCCTCCACGATCTACTGTTAAAATGATAAATTCACGCTCGCTTTTCCCCGTTAGTATTGCTGTGTCCGAATTAAAATAAACTCGTAACGTGATAATTCGTCGTCATTTCCCACTCCCTCGCTTTGCTGAAAAAACAAAAAAGTCCGCTGCAGGCTCCATGTCTCATTGGAGGACCGGCCACGTCTACCCCGTCTGCCGTTTTATAGAATTTAGAAATCAGCGTTAAACAGTAGAAAAAGTGCGGATAACTTAAAACTTAAAGTAAATAAAAATAATTAGACTTTTTTTACGACGCAATGGTCAAAGGTGCTTTGGACTGACGAGTCAAAGTTTCAATTATTTGGATGTAATCGAAGACTATGAGAGACGACGAACAGCTGAAACCTACGAGTATAAAGAACCTTGCTTGAAGCCAACAGTTAAGCATGGAGGAGGTTCAATTCAAGTTTAGGAGTGCATCTCCTCGAGTGGTGTTGGAAAATTGCTGAAAAGTAATGGTATATCAAATGTTGCTAGGTACAAATAGATTTTGACCCACCCTAGCGGTACGAGGCTTATTGGTCCAAACTTTATCTTCAAGCAAGATAATAATCCAAAGGAAAAAGCTGGAATAATTTAAACTTATTTGCGAACGAAAGAGGAAGTTGGAGTCCTTCAAAGCATGATATTGCCCACTTAAAGTCCGGATCTCAATATCATTGAAGCTGTATGGGACTATTTGACAAAGAAAAAGTCAAAAAGAATTTCAGCAACTTAGATGATCTGTGGAAGGCCTTGGAAGAAGCGTGTAACACGATACCACAAGAGTTTATAACATTTATTTGAAAGTGTCACTGGAAGAATTTCAGCGGTTTTAAAGGAAAAGTGTGGACGCACCAGGGCTGTGGAGTCGGAGTCGTGGAGTCGGAGTCGGTAAAAATGTACCGACTCCGACTCCGACCTCAATATAAATTTTAATAAAATATGTTTTTGTGTGTGATATCACTGGCAGCTATGGTGGTTAAACCACTTAAATAATAAACACAATGTTTTCCATTTCAGACACTAATGCCATTAATTCATTTTTTCTTTTCAGATATTTTTTATTTTAATGCTTATTTAATTTCGAGTTCTTTCTAAATTTCATAAGTTTTTAACTTTCAAGTCTAAAACCCCTTTCACAATGGCAAAGACACTTCCAACAAAGTCTGCAGTTTTTTAATATTTTACAATAACCACAGATGGGAAACATTTCGTGTGTCAGTGTATGATAGAAGATGATGATGATGATGAAAAATTATGTGAAGCAAAAATCAGTGGTTTTACTGGCTCTGATAAAAATGCACCAACCAGAGCATCAAATTTGAAAAGACATTTGCAGTGTTTCCATCCCAAAATTTTAGAAGTTGTCATTGAGAAAGATAGTAATAAAAACCTTCCAACTACTTCAAAGTTAACAAAAGATCAGAAATCTACTGAACGACAAGCACCACTTACAAGATTCTTTACTACAGACAAAGTTACCGTAACAATGACCACAGATGATGATGCTTCACGTGGTGGTGATGAAATGCCTCTTGTGTAATTATCATCATAGCAGATTTAGAATTAATATACCTTCGGAGTCGGAGTCGGATAGACAAAAAATTGAGTCGTCGGAGTCGGAGTCGGTTTTTTATGTGCCGACTCCACAGCCCTGGGACGCACTCGCTATTAGTTTATATGAAGGTATATTCTGTATAAATGGGATTATTTTAAGTTGATGTTCATTTCTTTAAAAGTTAACTCGCATTAAATACAAAGTTTTTCTTAGATATATTGCATTTTTCCACTCTGATACATAAGACTTTTGTACAGTATATATACTGTATATATGCAAAAATTGCTCCCACCAGGGTTTGAACCCACAGCCTCTTGAATAGAAGGTGAAGGAGCTATCCCACTGCACTGCAACGGGATAAAAGTTATCACAACCTGTCACACATTTAAACAACCGAAGAAACGTAAAATGCCTCTGGACAAGAAAGAGTTATATGTTTCCTTGGTTGTTTTAATGCAGTGTATGACAGGTTCTGCTAACTTTTATCTCGTCGCAGTGTAGTGGCTGTCGCTCTCACCTATTCAAGAGATGGAGGGCTTCAATCCTGGTGGGGGCAGTTTTTGCATTACGCAAAATCGTGCGTGTTCATGCATTATTATTATTATAATAACCTTGGTTTTGCTTCTGCCCGAATTGTTCATTCTGACGAAGGTCAAGCTTGTCACTCTTCAAGCTTGTCACTCTACCTTAGACCTACAGTTTAACGTGGAATCCGAACCACGCCCCACCAGCAGCCCAGCGTCTTAACCACTAGGCTACCCATTTATCTACCAACTAATTTTTATTGTGTGGAGAGATGAATAGCTGGGTTTCGCTGCGCGCCGCCTGCCGTCACCGGGTCTCGATCCCGGGGTCTGTGGATTCGTAGTCAGCGACGCTAACCACTACACCACCGAGGCGCATTATTATAATATATTTATTTATTTGCGTAATGGTAATGTTTCGATATGAGATTGGGTGATATCTTAGTATATAAGGTTGTATCTGCACTCGGAGTTTAATTAGAAAACATGCAAAGAAGGGCTGGGCATTATCTCTGCCTAATCGATTTCTTTGGGTTGGGCAGAGAGAGGCAGGAGCGAAGAATGTCGGGGTTCGAATCTCAATTCGAAAGAAAAGAAAAGGAAAGTTCATTCCCTTTTCCGCTACTTTTTGTTTCATTCATTCATTAGTTCATTCATCGCTTTACTTTTTTGTTTTTTGTTCCTCTTAATTTTTTGTGCAGATTTTATTTGTTTACCGTTTTAGCCGCTCATCTCTTCGGATTGGTATCATTTTAATCGTTGATCCCGGAGGCATTACACGCACCGTCCTTTCTCACCCTCTGAACCCTACTGTAACCCATCATTAAAGAAATTAAAGAATCCACCAAGGCTCCATGTTCTAACAATGATTCATTGGAGGTTTTAGGCGTCACACCTAATTCGTTGTCCAAATAATTTGGCCATCTTGTCTTATCGAATGTTCTGTATACTTAATGGATTATTTCAGAAGCCTAGTTTATTTATTTATACAGACGATACTTGTAAATACAGACGATACTTGTAAATATTGTGTTTGCATATATATATATGGTATGTGTGTCTGCGCCGCGCGCGCGCGGGATTTTGTTTTTGCGTAGTGTATGCTGTTTAACAGTAATATGAGATTTAAATGGTAGGGCACGTCCATGCAGATCCTCCGATATTTCTTCATGGTTCTTCGCATAATCTGCGTATCGCCGTCGTAAAAGTGCGTCAGACACGAAACTCCAGCCGCAGTTTGTGACAGATTTCGACGAGGTTTATTTTAGCTTAATTTAAAAGGCAAAGATTAAGGTTATCTCACGCAACTTTGGAACGTGAGAATGAACAAAAGAAGAGGGAAAAAAGTCCCTCCGAATGAATGGAGGAGGTCCACGCGGATAAGGTTCACTCTAATCCTCTCTGGCTATATCTGTTCTTCCTCTTCCTTTGTTCGACTAGAAAGGAGACACAAATTGGAAATTCTCACTCATGCTCTCGATTATTCTATCTCATAAGCGAACCAATTTGCTTTGCAGAATTAGAAATGGATCTGACGAATTCTTTCAACAAAATATAGTCCCAAAAAACGCCTGAAATGAATGAATGAGATAATTTTTAAAAAAGAAAATCCATTATTATTCATTAGACCAAATCTGAACTAAATTACTGGAATTATTATAGCATAGTCCTAGATGATAAATTAAACAACTTTTCTAAGGTTAATACGCTAAATTATGGACCAACAAAAATCATAAATGAGCCAGCCCTTAATTCATAATTAGCTACGGACCAACTGTATCTTACGGTAATAAGCCTTTAGTATACTAAACCCAAATTATTATTGAAAAATTCACTTTTGAGACTTAATAATAATTAATATCCCCTTCAGGACGTGAATTTAGATTGGCCTTTTCTTAATTATTAGTATCGTTATTATATATTTACTTTGAACTGTAAAACTCAGATTGTATCAGGTGATTTTTTTAAACATGTGACCCTTTAAAAGGTTTGTATTTTTTTATTAATTGAAATAAAAAGGTGATATTTTTACTGCACTTTCTCTACGCACGGGGAATTAGTCCCATAGTGCAAAACATGCTCTATGTGAAACCACGATACTTTCGATGGAATTCTTGTCCAACAGCTTTCCTGCGATTTATGATAGAGAAATATCATGACCACCAACGTCACCAGATTTAAACCCCTGTGACTTTTATCTGTGAAGTTATTAAAAAAAAAGCGTGTTTAAACAGAAGCCACACACAATAGAAGAATTGAAAGTTGAACAAGAAATTTCTCAGATTTAAACAGATACCCTGTCCAAAGTACTGCAAAATTTGGTTGTTCGTGCGCAAAGAGTTAATGAGATGAGAGAACATCACATAGAGTATGTTTTTTACTACGGGACTAATTCCCCATGTGTAGAGAAGGTACGGTAAAATTTTCACTCTTTTATTTCAGTTAATAAAAAAATACAAATCTTTTTAATCGACAGGCGTTTAAAAAATCACCCGACATGTCATTGAAATTTATTGTAAACCTAGAAGGAAGCTTTATGCTAAGATTTTAGGATTGTATCTGGAAAAGTTACAAATTAAAGAAAATATTTCTTCATAGTTAACTTTTAAACAGTCTGTAGTTGAAATAGAGAGCTTTAAATAGATGTTGACCAATGACCATCTAACACCTTTTTGTCCACAATACAGTCAGTCTACTGACAAGCGTTTTGGGTTAGATTAAATTCCGTGTGAAAATTTTGCAATCGAAGAAATGAGGGGTCCTGCGTCTTAAGGTACCTAAGCGCCAAAATTAAAATTCGCCAGAAATCGCCTCCAAAGTTCAGCAATATTCTGGCAATAGTATCTCTGTTATTAATTGAGGTAGAACGTTCATTTTTGGCTAAATTAGAGTTCTAAGTATGCTAATGAAGATGTTGATGAGTTTTTGGAATAAATTTTTATATTTTATATATATATTTTTTAATTTTTTTATTTTATTATTATGCCGAACTTTGGGTGCGATTTCTGGTACAGAATGATTCCATTGATTTTTCATCACTATCACTAACGCGGTGAGACATTGCTGCATACGTTGATAATAGTTAGAAGCCGGGTGAATAGAATAATCCACGCAATATTCAGCAATATGAGCACGAAACAGGACGCCTCTTAACAGCAACGCGAGTCTTAACCCTTTCATACCCAAATTAAGTCGAAGTAGGCTGAATCAGTTGATGCAAAAATCGTCCTTATAACCTTATAAATAAGGTCTAAAATTGCTTCCAAAGTTAACGATGAAAATTTCACACACTGGGCATTAAAGGGTTAAGGTACTGGCGGGATGTTTGTGTCGTGTCCCTCTCGGCGCGTGGAGCGGGTGACCAATCAAAAAGCAGAGCGGCGTGGCTGCCATGTTTTCATTGGCTCGCGCTCCTCCTGCTGTTCCCGCCACCCAGAGACCGAACGTCCCACCCCCACCCCCAGTTGAACGGGATATTGGGGCCTCAAGACACGCACCACATCTGGGCGGCAGAGCCCAGCTGGCGATAGAGGTGAAAAAAGTAGTTCGTTTCATAAGGTTTTCAACCATACTTCTAGTGTCGTAAGGTCATTATAACCCAAACCACGCGATAGAGGAAGGGTGAAAATAGTGATATCCATCAAAAACACGTTTTCGCCTGTGGTGGCGCTTAGGTACCTTAAGACGCGCGACCCCTCAAATGTGTTTAGGTTCCAAAAGAGCTTCCTATACATAGCATGTAGAATCTTGAAAATAGGATATCCAAATTATGTAGCCAAAATATTGTTCAGCTGAGTAAGACGTTTGTCCGCGTAACGCTGGGCGAAATTTATTCGTCGAGAATTCTAAGCTTTAAGCTATTTTACAATTTTTGTTGTTTGTGATAAATAATTTTGTGCATCTAGTCAGACTATGCTTCAATAATAATGCTTGCACAAAAATTTATACTCTTGTGAAATCGAGGAAAAGCAAGTCAGTCCATAAATTTACAAAAATACCACAGCCATAAAAATTTCGAGCTTCACATCCAAAATCAGTGAGACCAACCAACTTCGTGAAGCTGCACTCAGAATGTAAGTTGTTCGTGAGTTTAAAGTAAATGTTAAGTTCTCACTGGTTTAAAAACTTCTGTTCAAGAGGTAGGATGATTGCTAATTTTGTGCCAAATTTTGCGTTTAAAACAAAAAGGCGTTACCTCAAAAATCATAGACTAGTCTGAAAATTGCGTCCTACATAAAAGGCAAATCTTTTTTGTGTGCATAATAATAAAACTTAAAAAGAACAGGACAAGAATAACACAGAAGACATTTGGCCTTAAAAATTTGAAATAAAAAAAATATTTAGTGACAGCTCTTAGAAAGAAAGAAAATATATAAACAGAAACCCTATACATATTAAAATATACATAGTGAAACCACTGCGAAAGAGTATAGTATATGTTACAGTCAAAAGCCAAAATCAGACAATGTGTGTATTGACTAGTAAAAAGCCGAAATGACTGATTTCGGCTTTTATAACAACATATATACATGTAAAATAATGACCTAAACCTAACCTAACTTAACTTAACAGTCAAAAGCCGAAATTAGTAATCAGTAGATTTCGGCTTTTATAACATGATGTTACATGTAACAATGACCTAAACCTAACCTAACAGTCAAAAGGCGAAATCAGTAACTGTTAGGTTCGGTTTAGGTCACTGTTATATGTATGTATATTATAAAACTCGAAATCAATCACTTCGGCCTTTGACTGTAATATATATACAAAACTCTCAGTATATCTTAATGTCTTATGGCCGAGTGGGTAACGAGGCGGCTTGTAAAATTTGAATCTTCAGTGACATTTGTTTGAATCTCACCGAGGTAAGGTAAATTTGCTTTTAATGTATTTAATCTTTAAACTTAAGTTGTTGTTAGTATGTTGTTCCTGATTAACATAAAACTGACGCGCATGTAATTACATTCGGTTAATGAAAATAAACTGAAATGGTATTTAACTAGCAAAAGGTCGGCGCTACGCGCCGATTTTGCTAGATCTGCGGTGCTTCGGCTGAATTGTGGGCCTACGGCGTATTTTATTTTGAACATCAGTAGCCCTTTATCTGGATATCATTCCTATTCTTCTCACCTTGGGCCTCAGTAATTGGGTTGCCTGCGGCCTTCCAGTTACTGGCAAACCAATTATTCATTCAATAAAACTACAGAAAAGAACGCAGCCATGAAAATCTAAAGCTTCATAAATCTTAATACTGGCAAACCAATTATTCATTCAATAAAACTACAGAAAAGAACGCAGCCATGAAAATCTAAAGCTTCACAAATCTTAATACAATGAACTCGGATTTGAAGCCTAAGATTTTCATGACTGCGTTCATTTCTATAGTTTTATTGACCAAATAACTGAACCGACAGTAATTGGGGGCCCTGCGGCCCGCCAAATCATAGTTTTCATTGTTTCGAGTGCATCAATAATATTGTTATAGTGTTCCATTAATTGTGATAAATAAGCATGATCTTCCTGACCGGAATCGATGTTGGTTCTAATTTTTTTTTCTGAGTTTCCCCATTAACCCCACCCCCTCCCCCATTACCCCACCCCTCTCCCCCAATACCCCCCCCCCATTACCCCACCCCTCTCCCCCAATACCCCCTCCCCCCCCCTCTCCCCCATTTACCCCACCAATTTTTTTTTCTGAGTTTCCCCATTAACCCCACCCCCTCCCCATTACCCCACCCCTCTCCCCCAATACCCCTTCCCCCAATACCCCTTCCCCCATTACCCCCAAGGGGGAAGGGGGCTGGCACCTTGCAAAGGATTCACTTTAATTTTTTTTTGGTTACATATATATATCGCATCTATTTTTCTGAGTTTCCCCATTAACCCCACCCCCTCCCCCATTACCCCACCCCTCCCCCATTTTGTGCCAAAATTATGATTAAAATGAAGAAATGGGAAGAACTGTACCCTAAAAGGGGGGGGCAGGATTTATGTTATAGAATTTTTTTTTAGCATGGGCACTGCAGAATATAAAGACGCATCGAATGGTGAAAACCGCATTGTTCTACACCAATTGTAGCGACCTGTAGGGTAGGTGTGCGCAAAAAAAAACTTACATATATATATATATATATATATATATATATATATATATATATATATATATATATATATTATATATATATATATATATAAGGCTTCATTTCTGAAATAGTATATTAGATTTACATTTCCTCAAGTAGATGGCGCCACCCACTTCGATTAAATTATTTTCAAGAAATCAGTACCCCGAAAAGTATTTTATCAAGCATCGAAGTTTGATGAGAATACTGGCATCACCTATACTAAGGGCATTTGTTCGATGAAAGAATCTTCATCTTGATGAAAAATTCTTGTCTCACTGTACATGTTAAAAGCTACCGCTAAATATTATTTGAATTTTTAACGCCAATTACTTTTTACGTGTTATTCTTGTCCTGTTTTTGTTTTTAAGGTTTATTTTTATTGTCACAGATTTGTGACTATGCTAGTCCAACCAACTAGAATTGTGATTCCTTGAGCTGATGTGACTTCTCAATGCTACTCCAGGCTAATAATATCCAAATAGAAAAATAAATTTATATAACAGAACACCCTAATGCTAACAAGACGATTTACACGAACTTGCCAACCCTTTAATTTTACTGTGAGAATGATTTTCTTTTGACTCAATTTCACTCCCACATTCAAATTTAATTCAATTAGTTGGCACAAAATGAATCAGTTTGTTACAGTGGGAAATCTTAATAATGATTAGCATCTACAACTTAGCAATTGAACTCAATACCTAACTACCTTACTTAACAATATTATTCCTGCAATTATACCCGTATTGGATGTGTATACAATTTCTTTATAAATTGACACAGACCAATGAAATAGATTTTGAGGACTAAAATTGATTAACCTTACACCTTAAACTGTAATACTCCATATAACTTGTGCCCATACCATAATCTAAAATACACTATTGGGCCCTCATCATCATGCAGAGCCATACCAGTGTTAACTCCAGTTGTAAGTATTGTCCATTCACGCTTTAACACTTTATATACCAGGAACCCCTTTAGAATGCTACACTGAACTAATAAACTTTATTTCTGCACCTCCAGCCCTTGTGCTTAGTCTCCAGATAAATTGGTTTTCTTTCATTGGACAACCAACTATTGAAACGGATTGTTCTACTTGCGGGATACTCCAGAGAAGCCTCCAATGCTCTTGACTGGAACTTTGTACTCGTGCCAGCTTGCAGTTTTTGCCAGTACCCACTAGGAATCCCTCTGGTCTGGCTATTTCTCACTTGTCCATGGGTGGGCCCTTCTGTCCTGTACAGTGTGTACACCCATTCAAGCTGGAGTTACTGGTAAACTGACAAGCTGTTCAGTACCTCCACTGATTCTACCTTTAAATAAAATTATATTATAAATACCTGTGCCCTGAAACAATTGCCCACCATATTCTTACATAACATCCAAATCTTGCCCTACACACAGTAGAGATATCTTTAATTTACAACGGTATGAGAATTTATCTGATCTTAGCTTATATGTCCATTTTCATTCTACTCTTGGCCTTAGCCAATGTGAGAAATTTGGCAGAAATAGTATACCAACTTCAATAGATTATATTGACTCCAAATCTCATGTAAAATGAGAAGTGATATACCCATGCCCCTTTAGTCATGCCCTTTATCCAGAAGGGGACTCAACAAGCTTGCAATTAGCAATTTAATTTGAAAAGTAATACCTATCGGGTCATCTTTGCCAAATTTCTCAATTTGGACCTCGACTCTCAATCTGTTTTTACCTAGGTCATAATTTCTTAAACATTGTCTGCCCTTCGTCTGTGGGCCAAGTATCTACAGGATTTATTTATTTCCAACATTTATTGCCTACTTCAGAGATTTAATTAGTTTGATACAATCATAATCGTTTAGGTTACCAAACTTTACGATTTATCTGGCCCACATCGAGTTTTACATGAACCATATATATATTGTCCTAGGTTATGTGGCAATTTTACATTGATCAGTTGCTCCCACGTGACGAATTCTAGCCAATCAGGATCTTTGTAACAGATAAGATACAGGGCGCTGGTCTTCGTGAAGCTCGATATGTTCCATATATCTCAACTGACATCCGTTGTTATATGTAAATATTTTATCCTTACCATGGTCATCTGCTAGATAACTCATCTATTTTTTATTTTTTTTTACATTCTAATCACTTTAAAGCTGACCTAATGATGCGTTCAAACAGCATTTCCAACCAAACGACACAACACTCAATTCTAGTTAATCACTACGCAAAGATAAGTCACTTAAACAGAGACAACAACCAGAAACACGGAGACAGACAAACAGCCAGACACAAGAAAACCTACAGACTCGACACGACCATTACACCCTTCAATAGAGACCAGACCACCAAGATCATCAAAAACATTAAGAATTCGAAGGCTACTGGACCAGACAACATATCTAACATACACCTTAAACACTTAGGCCCACAGGGAATACTAGCTCTCACAAATATCAGCGCATATTCATACCAACACTGTATTATTCCTGACATATGGAAACCAGGTAAAATTACACTGGCCAACAAAATGAAACTTTTTTTTCTCATCACAAACATGATCACACTTTTCTTAATGCATTTTTCGCGCTGATTCCGAATCTGGTTTTATTTTGTTTCTAGCACGTAGAGTTATATAGATACACTGGTTTTGATATGTTTAAGTTTTTGATATTGCTATAAGAAAATTTATGGATGTATAGATCACACTTAGGAATGCTAAACAACAAATACATCATATACTTTATTCAATGTACTTATAAATAAAGAATATATACATTATTTTATTAAAAGCGCTGTGAGTGTGACTTCCTTTTGTAAATTTGGCCTGGATTGTCACGATACAGCATCCAACAATGGTCCGCCATCATGCTTTCATTCCAATATCCTTGGTAGCGCTTCTCCATCATCTGAATATCTTGATGGAAGCGCTCTCTTTGCTCGTCACTCACTGCACCAAGGTTTTCAGGAAAGAAATCTAAGTGGGAATGCAGGAAGTGAATATTTAACGACATTCGACACTCCATTTCTTTGAAGGCATCAAGGAGGTTCTTGACTCCATCCTTATACGCAGGTGACTTGTTGCTTCCAAGAAAGTTTTCACATATCCATTTGTGAATCCTGACTGCATACCCATAAGCATTCCTATAACTTTTAGATCTCCACAAACATTCCATTGATGACTGTCGTATTTGATTGCCTTAAGTAGTATATCCATATTGTCATATGTCTCTTTTAGATGGACGGAATGGGCAATGGGGATGGATGGCATTATATTACCATTATGCAAAAGAACTGCTTTCAGGCTTCTCTGCGACGAATCAATAAAGAGGCGCCACTCAGATGCCACATACGTCTGAGATATGGCTGTAAATAGTCCATTAATGTCATGGCAATAACAGAGAGGACCGTCTACTGAAAAGAATGCTGTTAATTCAAAATTCCGCTTTCGGTAGTAACTAATACGAACATTGTTCTCAAGTAAATTGTTCTCCTTTAGTCTTGAGGCGAGAAGCTCTGATTTCTCTTTAGACAGCGATAAGTCTCTAACAAGATCATTCAACTGTCCTTGGGTTAACTTTTTAGGCTCTAAATGTCTACCTTCAAAAGTGTACTCTGGTTCTGTAGATGGTCCGGAAACGCCAGTTGCACCTTCATCACTTTCCATGTCATCTATGATAGAATCTAGCCTATCACTTGGGGGAATTGGAATGGGCAATGTTTCATCATGTTTTACTGGTCTACGTGCTGAATCCAAGTTTGGATATACAATCTGGTGTTTGTTCTTGGCAGAAAACCCCATTAAGTTCACACTACAAAAATAACAGTCTTCATGATGATCTCTCGGCTCCCTCCATATCATGGGTATGGCAAATGGCATTGAAGCTTTCTTTTTGTAAGCCAATCACGTAATCCATTTGAACAGCCAGAACAGATTTGATGTGGCGCCCATGGTTTATCTTGGTCACCTAGATGGCAACCAAAGTATAGCTTGTATATTTTCTTAATGTCGGTTGTAATACTTCGTCGCTGTGTTTTAGTTGTGAACTGGCCGCATACGAAACAGAACTTGTCGGGGTCATTCTTACATTGTCGAGGCATGTTGACTGACCTGAGCAAACTATAAATTAAAAAAAAATGTACACCAACTTGAATCACAATGCTGCTAGACGTAAAAGCTCACACCTGAAATACATAAGATGTATAATTAAGATAATTGAAATAAATAAGATGAATAAACTAAAAAAAACACAATCAAATGTTGAAATATTAGTATTTTGCCTATTTAAAATGGTTAAATCTGTGTAGTTATATATATGCCTTCATCTTGAAAACTATACGTGCTAGAAAAAATCTGAATGCAGTTTTGGAATCAGCGTGAAAAATGCTATCCAGCCAACACAAATTTTACTCTGATGAAAAATATTTGTTGACCAGTGTTATTACACTACTCAAACCAAACAAAAATCCAACAGAACCAGCTTCCTATAGACCCATTACTTTACTATGCACACCTTCCAAAGTAACAGAAAGACTAATTTTACAAATCACCAACCCACACATACCACTATCGACTACTCAACATGGATTCAGACCTCACCACTCAACCACGACATTGCTCACTACCCTCACGCAGCACATCATGGATGGCATCAACTCCAGACGACCAGCTCAACGTACACTGTTAGCAACAATAGACATTAGTAAAGCATTTGATGCTATCCCACGCTTCCCTCCCATAAACAAAATACTCAACACAAACATGCACAAGAACACCAAAAGGTGGCTGAGCAACTATCTTTCAGGAAGATACTCGCATGTCACATTTAATGGCAACTCATCCAAAAACAAGCATAACATTCCAACACCCATAGATAACAAGCATAACATTCCAACACCCATAGATAACAAGCTTACCTTATCATCATACGCAGATGACATCACTCTAACATCCACCCACAACAACATCAACCCCGCCTCTAACCTACAAACATACATAAACAGTATACAAGACTGGCTCACACACAATAAACTCAAAGTAGCGCCCACAAAATCAACCATCACCTTGCTTACAAGCGACACAAAAGAAGACCAGATAGCTCCACAGCTTACATTAAATAACACTAACATTCCACACACTCACAGGACCAAAATACTTGGGGTTACATACAACACATCATTATCTTTTGCAAACCACATTCAGGACATTAAAAACAAATGTACGTCAAGACTTAACACGTTTAGGGTACTAACAGGCACAAACTTTGGACACCAGCAGGAAACAACATCACTCATATACGAACAATATATTCGCTCAGTTATGGACTATGCTAACCCATGCTGGGCACCCATTATCTCAAACAACACATAAACCCCTTACAGACGATACAAAGCAACGCACTTCGTATCATTACAGGATGCACTTAAACATCACCAATAGAACACCTGCACACACAAACCAAAATACTGAAAGTTAGGGAACATTTAGACATGAGGGGAACACAATTCATGGCAGCAGCGACAACTAACCCACAACACCCTTGCCACTACATGTACAATCATGTACCGACACCTCGCACCATTAAGGTAACACCAGAGAGACATTATAACCAAATACTCCATTCATACCACGCCCCACAGACATCACACAGTACAGAAAACACACACACACACACACACACCTAACCCACAAAGCACTGATACGACTCGGTCCGAATGCGGTCCTAGGTGCGAAGCCGCCACCCATTAACAGGTCAGAGATCAGCCTGAGCAGATCGGATCGAGTTAACTTAGCACGATTCCGATGTGAACATCACCCCAACTTACGGACATATAAACACAGACTAGACAACTCCACAGACGACACCTGCCACCTGTGCCAGGACACACAACAAACAATTGAACACATTATGACAGACTACCACTCTAGCACAACAACGAACACAGCACAACACCACTAGTGCGCTGAACCTCTGGTCCACTCCGGAGAGGGCGATCGGTTACCTGCGTGCCGCCGGCTTGCTCGATCAGGCTGGGCTGATCGGCTAAACAACAACAACAACACTCAATCCCATGGTAAAACGAAGAAAATATTTTGTTTACTTTGTGTCATACCCCAATCTGTTTTGCCATACACCATATTTCAGGCTAAAATTCACCAGATCCACTTCCTTACACACCGCACCTATTTTGACATGCTACAATTATGCACACAAAAAAGATTTGCCTTTGTGCAGGATGCATTTTTCAGACTAGTTACTTCCCTCCCAAAAATGGTTTTTGAGGGGTTGATTTTTTAAAGCACGATTCCATCCCTGTATACAGCGCGCGCGCGCGCACACACACACACGTTGCATTACTAGCCCTACATAACATGAACAGCTTAAGTCTCCAATTTGGTGGTATCTCTCTCGAATGACAAAACTGAGTGCCTCTTAAAGTAAAGTTCTGTTATGATAAAGTTTATACTAAAACTTGAAATGAAATACTACTAATTATTTTAAATTTAAGTATTTCATGTTATGTTTGAATGATAATAAATTCGCCGAAAAAAATGTCCAAAAGTCTCCAAAATTACTGCAGTAATTGGTACGCTTTTTAGTTTCCTTTTGAATTTTTTATGGTTTTTCTCTGTAAAGAATTGAAGTTTTAAAAATAGCAATTATTAATCTTTTTAGCGCTTTTTAAATTTATTTTTTTTAGTAAACTTTTACGAGTGTGCCGTTCCTGCAAATAAATAAACAAATTATACAAAATCACTTTTAACTTCTTTTCAAATCTGAACGAGTCGAAAGTGTTCAGTTTAGAGGCGAGTTGTAATTGAGTGTCGAGTTAAGTAAACCACCTCGAAACCATTCGAAGAAATTACTGAAACAAAAATGTGAACTCCTATTTTATTAGAAATGAAATAAGTTGTGGTTAACCCGAAAAAGGCTCGAAAGGAAAAATGAAAAGTAACCGGTTTCCTTCATTGAAACTTTCCTCAATAACTTATTTTTGTTGATAATAGTTTAAACGCTTTATAGATTACGATGTTTGATAATGTTGTAATGAAAGTTAAATTAATTTACAAATGGCGGAATTAAATTAGATCTACGTTTCCTGACTTAAATAAAGCTGAAGGAATTACAAGAACCATTTTACGTGCGAGAACTTCTATGTCCAAACTACAAACGGAATATGTAATTCCAGCGTTGAAGATACATACGGAGCGTGTCATGAAGTTCGTAGATCGTACAGTTGGTGCTGGTGATCCGTCACCATTTAACCTAATCCCCGTAACGCGGACAGTCAGATCGCGGTCGAAGTGAGAGGATGATAACTCAAAATCTTGGCCTTGCAAATTGGATGTTCCATAACTTTATCGCAAGTTTTGGTCATATAATAAACGAGAGACGCACTACTGACCAGGATGGTTATCAGTGGTTACAGAGTGAACACACACACGCTGTTCTCGCTTGCCAGCTAAAGGCTTATAGATATATGTAATGTGGTCTTGTTACGAAGAACGATTTAATGTTATTTGCATAAACTGACAGTGAAAGCTCCTGCTTACATCAGCTAATTTGGACGAAAATGATGCACACACCTATGGCAGGAATGATCTCTGACGATTCTCAGTTTGCTGACCATTTTAAATGGATACACGCATGGCGAAGGAAAATAGTTAACCAAACAATTTAGGAATTCTGTTTGCAGCCCATTCAACGCGGTGATTTTAGCGTCATGGGTATCTAAAATGCTAAAAAGGTTAACTTGAACTGTTGTTCTGCCGAGAAAGGATTCTGTTACGCGTTACTTCTCCAAACTTACCCCTCGGCGCAAGGGACAAGACCACACCTACAAGCTCTGACGTAGACCTTTTGAATATGTTCAGGGTAATCTTAATTGATGGTCATCTGTGAAAATGAAGATCCTCTTACATCAGCGGCACCTTTAAAGGAAACTTTAAACGACCTTGGCCATACCATGATTTAAAATGTCATGGGAGACGTGTCCCAGCTTTCAATTAGACCCAGGAAAAACTATTATGATGAATGATTACTTTTCCTATATTTTCATCTCGAATGTATATTTGGTTGTGGCATAAAAGTTACTTCCATCACAGGGACGTTTGCTTTATTCAGGCAGGGAATAAACCGGGATTCCTTTTATTCAAAGTCCCCGTAAATTTGTTTAATCCAAGTGTTGGGATTGCAAAAATTGGGCATTTAATAATATAACATATAGTAAAATGTTTAACAAATGAAAAACAAATATGATATAAAGTCAAATAGGCCTAATGTAATTCCCAGAAAAGGCCATGTGACTGCGCCCATGAAACCATACGAACAGATTTCAACGCTTTCTTACTGGAACATGTGACGTAGTTTGTACAACCAATGCGGTGTGGGAATGTCAGTCACGCGATGCCCCACCTCCCGTTTCGTCCAGTCCTGTATTCATAAACAATTTAGGTGTTTAAATAGTACTTGAGATAAATATCAAAACAGTTTAATCTTGTCAAATATGTAAAATAAATAAATAACTCAAAACAGATAAGAATTTTGTGAAACTCATAATGTACTTACAAATATAATATAATATACTTAAAATTATTTGCAAGTTCCAGGATCAGACGGAAAAGGAACGTAAAAATTATTTTCCGAATGTGAAATGAAAATCCGCGCAGCGCAGGGCAGAGAGAATGATTTAGAATGTGGAGAAGAGTGTGTCATAGAGAGCGGGTCGTACACAGTCCATCAAAAGATCGCATTTTTCCCTTCCGTGTCATTTTCATTTGAATTTGTGCCCTTGGGAAATGGGGCCCACTTTTAAGATGAACTTCAGAGAGTAAATTCAATTGCCCTCTAGGGCCTTTGTAGTGGAAACTTTCTTTTCCGGCCCTAGACCTATTCTTGTCCCGCCCTAAACTTTTATTGATGTCACGCGCGAGGCCTATCTCATTTCTTTAGACCTACCTGATTTCCAATCAAGGTTTATCCTCCTTTATTAATCGTATAACGTAAGTGTAATTTAATTTAACCCGTGAGATTAAAAGTATAAAACTTAATAGTGCTTTATAACAATAGTTAAAGGAAAATTTTGAAATTAAAACTATAAACAATGTTAACCTACTTGAGTGAAGTTAAATTGTTTTTTTTTCTGTTTAAGGTGCTTTCAACCCTGCTGGATTATTGACACCATTTTTTTTTTTTTTTGTAGAGAAAGGTGGTGAAAGAAGTAGTAGAAGAGAAGGTTAAGTTAAAGATTGAGCGTAAAACGCGAAGAGATCTAAATAAATGTCCACGCTGCCATTCCAAATGTCGCGCTTTTATTGATACGGTAACATTATAATTGTCGTACATTACCATCGTCAACAACCCGGTCACGAATGGGTCAGTGGAAGGGTCATCCACCACTGATCGACATCCAGTGGTCACCGGGGAAGGGACGTCACCCTTGGGGAGAGAGACGAATTCAACACGAGGAAACAATTACTCATCCGATGCCAATTCTTCAGTAATGATAAAAAACCTCCGATGCTATTTCCGACAAATAAAAAAATCTTTAATATCGATTTCATTTCTAATTGTGACAATACAAAGGCGGAGATTTCAACCAAATCATTTCATTCACCATCAGAATTAGTGTGCGCTCGCGCGTGCGTGAGCAACTGAACACAAGTGAGGTCGAGTGCGTGATATTTCACGGGTGCATTTGCTAAATTTTTATGTGAGGTAACGCTTTTGGTATCTTGGAACTAAAAAAATTTCAAAAAAAAGCAAAAAAAAAAGCATTTTTATTATGAGTAAAAAAATGTTAGTTATGGTTAGGTGAGATTACATTGGGTTAGGCTAGTCAAAATTTTGTTAGGTTTGGTTCGGTTATATTACCGAGTACCTCGCTATTTAATGACTTGGGCGGGATGGGGACGCCCTTCGAGTCTGCAATTGCGTTCGAAACACTTATCGTTTCCTTCTCACTTAGATGACACTAAGGTTAGGTTAGGTTAATTATTTTTTTAGATATGTTGATTTAAAAAAGTTAGTACCGCGCTTATACAGTTATACGCGCGCGCACGTAGGCAACTGGGCATAAGTGTGGTCGAGTGTGTAATAATTCACAGTAGTGGGGTAATTTTTTTATATAACATTTGGTACCTCGGAACATTAAAAAATGTATATACAAAATATAGGAACATTTTTATTGTCGGGAAAAATGTTAGGCCTGATTAGGTTTGGTTAGGTTAGGCTAGATCACAGAGTACCTCACTATTTAGTTTAGAGGAGAAACCTTCGAGCCCTCAACTGTGTCCAAAACACACTACTCCCTTCTCGATTTGAAGGCACTCGCTTTTGCGGAGATATACGCACACGTGTGTGTGTGTTTTATCAATCTCGCTCTCCTTCTGTCCTTTAATAGAATTACTGTCGCTTTAAACTAAACGGGATCTTCTCTGAAAAAATTATGAAAAAAATTCTTCCGAAAAGCCGGAAAGAAAACACTCGACCACGGTTAAACGGTTAATTTAACACTCGGGAAGTTCTTTATTTTCTCTCTCTCTCTCAAAGAAAGGGCCGATAAAGAAAAAGGGTGGGAAGGGGCCTACTGATGGCCCAAAGAAACCGAAGGATGTAGCTGCCGGTCGGGGTGGGTCGGGTCGGGTGCTGTAAGTGCGGCTGAGTCTACGGGTGGCGACGGGTATCGAAGGGTATCTAGCAAGAAGGCTGCGAAGCCGAAGCCTGAAACCCGGATTGCCGCTGTCAGGACCTCCAATCGCTTTAGTCTCCTGTGCGCGAAGGAGGAAGACACCGTTGATTGGGGACTCAGAGGGACCAGAAGTACTTTGCTTCTGCAAACCGGGACAGGATGAAGGTAAGGTGCTTACCTGGGCAGGGAACGGCGCGCGCACTTAAGAAAGGAGTTAGAGAACTGCGCGTGGCTAGTCGGAGGACTGCGATCGTTGTTCACGCTGGTGGCAACAACCTGTTCCTCAAAGGCTGTAGGGTAGGTTCGACGGAAGGGATCATCACTGAGATTGTCTCTTGCGGATGATCTAAAACTTAAGACAGATAGGGGAATGTTGATGGGTATTTTACCGCGGATGAATGCCAATGACCACGCGCTCAGTAAGGTTATTGGCATCAACGAGAGGGTGCAAGACTTGTGCGTCCCACTGGGCGTGAGGTTTGTTGACCCCTTCGACGCGTTTTCGGGTAGGTGGGACCTTTATCAGAGGGATGGTGTCCACCTCGCTGTCAAGGGTAAAGATGTGCTAGGCGCACTGCTCGACCGGCACCTATACCATATGGTGAGGTCAAGCCCGGGGATTGATTGCGGGCCCCCACCGACGAGCGATGATCTTGAGCCGCTGGTGGACGTACCTTCAACTGAAGGGTGCGTCCAGGTACAGGTGGTAACCCTTTCTCCGTTAGATGGGGCTCAGGCTCTGCGGAAGTTGCCCCGCGTTCGTGAGGGGTTCTTCCATTCCCGACAGCCCTGGCTGTTCGGGAAACGGGTCGTACTAGGGGGCGGTCAGAATAGGAAAGGCTTCCTCCGCGCAGTGCTTTTTAATGCTTGGTCGAATAGGAATACGTTTTGCGAGCTACGGGCGCTCTTAGCATCAGAATACCAGGATATCGTTGCTGTCACCGAGTCCTGGATTCCTACTGATGGTAGGGACTACGTTAGGGAGTTCGAGATTCCCTGGTATAGAATGTTTCACAAGGACCGCACTAGTGGGGAGTGGGGAGAGGTACTAATATACGTCAAGGACACGTTGAGTCCGGTTGACTGCTAGTTCCGATCGGAACGAAAGCTGCTTAGCGTCGATCTGAACCTGGGAGGGACGAACTATAGGTTAATCTTGGTGTATAGACCTCCGCATCTCCTCGTCGAGGAGAATACAGCCCTGTCCACCGAACTCCGTAGCCTGCTAGGTGACGGTGTGTGTAGTTTTAGGAAGCTTCCACTGTCGCGGCATAAACTGGGAAGACAGGACTGCTGATGCCGAAGGGAGGAAACTAGGTGACTTTGCTGATGAGAACTTCTTGAGTCAGTGGGTCATTGGGCCTACACGAGGCGAAAGCGTTCTCGACTTAGTATTCACGACCGAAGACAACCTCGTCACTGGCCTCACCGTTGACGAGTCGTTGGCGCGGGAGTGATCACGGTCTGATTAGGTTCTGTGTGTGCGTCCCTCGGGTGAAGCGTAGTAACTCGAGAGGCAGTAAGCTCGATCTACGACGGGTGAACTTTGTTGGCCTCCGGGATAGCGTAGGTGAGATGGGGTTAGAGGTCGGCGGCGATGTTGAGGGAATGTGGAGTGCATTCCGGGACCAGTTTATGGTACTGCAGTCTGCTGCCATACCCTCAAAACCGGTCACCCCTGCTTTAACGCAGCCTAAGTGGTTCAGTCGTGACATCGCTTCGGCTCTCCGAAATAAGAAAGCTGCGTATAGGAAGGCGAAGGCCAATCGTTCCCATGAGAACACTGAGACGTATGTCCGCCTGTGCAGGAAAGTGAAGGCGAAGGTTAGGATAGCCAAACGTAACGAAGAACTCCGGGTTGCAAGTCTCTACAAGGGGAATCCTAAGGAGTTCTTCAGTTATGTTAATAGTAGAAAGCCATTGGAAGCATGATAGGCCCGTTAAAGGACCCCAGCGGCCCGCTGCGGACCTCCGACGCGGACATCGCTAATGTGCTGAATGAGTACTTTGCGGGAGTGTTCACCAGGGAGGACACCCACGTCATCCCCGAGCCAGGCGTCAGGCACGATGGTGCTGGCCTGGATAGTGTTTGATGTACCGCGACAGTCGCTACCGATAGAATAGACAAAATGAGCGCGTTTAAGGCTCCTGGGCCAGACCAGTTCCTCCCGAGAGTGTTGCGGGAAGTGCGCGACCAGGTGGCTCCCCACCCGGCTACAGTTTTCAACAAATCGTTGGAGACGGACCAGGTGCCTGGTGACTGGAGGGAAGCCAACATGATCCCTATCTTTAAGAAAGGACATCACGAAAGTCCAGGGAACTATCGTTCCATTAGTCTCACTTCGGTCGTAGGTAAATTATAGAGGGGATAATAACGGATAGGTTCGTTGACCATTTGGATTCCTACAAGCTGCTTGGGGACTCCCAACATGGGTTTAGACGGCATAGGTTGTGTCTCACCAACCTGCCCGAGTTTTTCCACGTCATATGGAGTGAATACGATAAGAGTAGGGCGATTGATATAATTTATCTCGACTTTGAGAAAGTCTTTGATAAGGTACCTCACCGCCGGCTAATGGCCAAAGTCCGCGCGCTGGGTGTCGATGAGGAAGTAGATAGCTGGATTGGAAACTGGCTGAAGAATAGGCGGCAGAGGGTTGTAATTAAAGGGGCTACCTCGGGTTGGGCCTCAGTTACTAGCGGGGTTCCTCAGGGTTCCGTTTTGGGGCCACTGTTGTTTATCATTTACATAAATGATATCGACGGTGGCATCGTCAGTAGGATCGCCAAATTCGCTGATGACACCAAGCTTGGGGCCAATGTTGGAACGCTCGAAGCGATCGATCAACGGCGTGCGGACCTACGTAGGATAGGAGAGTGGTCCAAAAAGTGGCAAATGCCGTTCAACTTGGGTAAATGCAAGGTCATGCACATTGGCTACGCAAATCCCAAGTCGGACTACTACATGTTGGGGAGTAATATCGAGGCCACTGATTTGGAAAAGGACTTTGGTGTGCTAATTAGCAGCGACCTTAAGTTTATCAAACAGTGCGTAGAAGTGGAAAAAAGTCCAGAAACTGTTGGGTTATATCAGGAGGCAATTTCGATTTCGGAACAAGGAGATTGTGCTCTCTGTACAATTCCCTGGTTCGGCCGCACCTGGAGTACGCTGCGCAGTTCTGGTCGCCCACCCTCAGGAGAGATATTGACAGGCTGGAGCGAGTCCAGGCGAGGGCCACTAAGTTAATCCCTTCCGTTAGGCATATGGGCTACAATCGACACCTACACGCCCTGAATTTGTTTTCGCTGGAAACTCGGAGGCTGCGCGGTCAACTCATCGAGATTTTCAAGTTCTTACACGGGTTCAACGATGTCGATTTTAGAAGCATATTTAGTTTAAATGATAACTCATTTGGCAACAATGGTTGGAAGTTCGATTTAAAACGGTTTAGCGCTACTGTGTGTGGTGGGAACTACTTTACCTATAAGATCTGCGACACGTGGAACAGGCTACCTTCAGAAGTTGTGAACAGTTCCTCTGTGGATCAGTTCAAGAAAGGGTTAGACCGAATCTTGCACACTATTTGAGGGTGTATGAATTTTTCCCTGGCACCCGTTGCCATTGGTACCTCTTCGGTATGGGCTGCAGCCCTTTTGAGGTACTTGTCCTTGTAACCCCTTGTAACTCTCTCTCTCTCTCTCTCTCTCTCTCTCTCTCCTCTCTCTCTCTCTCTCATTTATCGAGTATCCAGTATCAGTTATTCTGATGAATTGTTTCAGTAAAATTAACTCGCCAGTAAAGTGATATATTTACAGTAGTGTTCGGTGCCTTCGTATCTAACTTAGCATATCTAATTTACCTTTCTTTAGTATTTAATTATAGTCGTGAGAAATATTTTGCAAAAGGTGTTAACCCCTTCGAGGCGAGTCGCAGACAGAGTTAAAGTAGTTAAAGTAAAACTTGGTTCTATAAGGCTGTTTTTCCTTTGCCTTGAAGATTGTATCCGAGAAGGTGTTAATTACTTCCGAGGCACGTAGGCCAGACCGTGGGAAAAAGGTCACCCTCTCAAAAATAGATAAGTTCTTTTGCCCTTTTCTTTACTTAAATATTGTTAACTGCATTAAAAATAGACAAAATATGACAGGGCCAGGTAAACTGAAACCTCAATGCTTTAACTGTAAAGTTCAACATTGGTGTGTGTTGACTTCCCTGAAGGAAATATTAGCGACATTACAACAATGAATGTATTTTGAAAACTTGGAGGAATACATGAAAATGCAGTTAAAGAGCTAAGGAAATTCTAAAAAACCTTGAAGCTTGGGTTGTAGTACTGAAATCCAAACCAGTGAAAATAGCCAGAGTGAAAACCCAACATCTGATATAAACTGTAAGGTTGAACGTTTAGAAGAGAGCATGGCCCGTTTGAAAACCACAGTGAATAGTTCGAAAAGTAGGACAAAGGAAGAAGAATTCAAGTAGTTAAAATAAAAGACCCTCAAAACCGGAATACAAGGATTCTGAACCCATCACCATATAAAATAGACTTTACTTACTTGCTGAAGAAGAAGAGGAGTCCTTTTTAATTGGGGATTCTCTAGTCAGAAATAAAGTGGACTTTTTCAAAGCAAAACATGAGACCAAGAGAGAACTTGTTTTCCATATGCCACAAGTCGCGAATTAGACAATGCTAATGTCAAATTGTCCCATCATTGTACATGGTGGTAGCAATGACATTTTTCAGAGAGGGACAAAAGGGCAGACAGGCCATTGCAAACGAATTTAAAAACCTAACCGCATGGGCGGATCCAAGAGGAGGGCCTAGGGGACACGTGCCCCCCCCCCCCCCCCCCGACTAGATCCACAAAGGACGAATAGAACTTGTGAACATTTTGTCCGACAATTGACACCCTAGTAGGGTGACAATAAAAATCGAAAGTTGGAGTTTTTTATTGGCCATTTGTTCAATGCTGCTACTACATGAGAAAACAATGTACTGTAAATATTAGGTCATTCAGATAATATTTAAGGGTGTCTCAAGTGAGGTAAATAATTCTCCTTATTCATTATTTTTTTTAATTACTTATTACGATTGGAGTACGCCTGCACTTAAACTTTATGAACTAAAACTAACGTTTATTTACATTAATTAAAAAAAATATTAATTTATTTTTACTAGGTAATGAACAATTAATTTGTGTTATAAGGAGAATTATTTACCTCACTTGAGACACCCTTAAATATTATCTGAATGACCTAATATTTACAGTACATTGTTTTCTCATGTAGTAGCAGCATTGAACAAATGGCCAATAAAAAACTCCAACTTTCGATTTTTATTGTCACCCTACTATGTATGCATTATAATATAATTTAAATGTGGATCATTCCCTCAGGGGAATGAGAGTTTTTGATACCTTTCAGCTCACCCACAGGAACAGGAAGCTCGTTTCCTGTTGCTACCTCACGGTATGGTGGGTGAAGCGTATGGTATATAAAAAAATGTGGATCAAATAAAATACTCGGCATGATGTCTGTTTGGTGCCCTCCGTAGACTACCCTCTCTGGATCCGCTCCTGTTTAAACCGATAAAATTTAAAAAAAAACTAACATGGGAATGGTTGTAGGGATTCTCTCAAGAATGCATGCTAATGGATATACTTTAGGTAAAACTATTAGCATAAATAATAGAGTAAAGCGCATTTGCGAAAATAAAAGAATAAAGCTTGTAGATTTTTGGCCTACATTTTTCGATGGCAGAGAATACTTTGGCTCAGATGGGATTCACTTTAACCAAAAGGGTAAGAAGAAATATGGCGATCTTCTGAACATTAACTAGTATAATCTTTTTAAATTAGGACCCCTCTCCCCAACCAGTAGTTGATCGTGCTCCACCAGTAGTTAGTCACTTCGCCAGTAGTAAATCCTACTCCATCAGTTGTTGATCTTACCAGTTCATTGTCTGATCAAACGCAGCCATTAGCATCAGTTGATTCACCTTCGGGAAATGACCAATGTCAAATAGGAGAAACGACAACTTAAGGTCTCTTGAAATTATACTTTTCAGTACCAGGTCAATTAGGAACAAACTACTGGAATTTATAACGCTAGTCAAACCTGAAAACTTTGACATATTAGGAATAATCGAATCCTGGACTCATTCTGATTCAAGGGACTTTATAAGAGAATTTGAAATGGTAGGTTGCAAAATGTTTCATAAAAAATTACATTTATATGCTCGTGACTTCCTGCACCGGTAGGATATTTTGGGAATTGAACTAAATTTTACCAATAAAATATTGCATCTATTTCTAATATATAGGCCACCTCGCTACCCGTTGATAAGGGATATAAACTTGTATAATCAGTTAAGTAGATTAGTGAATAATAAGATAAGTATAATTTTTGGTGATTTTAACTGCGATAATATAAATTGGGAAGACAAAACAGCTGAAGCTGAGGGCTCAAGACTATTGGAATTTGCAGGTGATAATTTATTAAGGCAATGCGTTAACATCGCACCAGGGATAATAGTAAACTAGGTTTCATATTCACGGGCGAAGATGACCTAGTCTTTAACCTCACTATTGATGAAACTGAGTAACAGCGACCATAATTTGATTAGGTTTGACCTCAGGGTTCCAATTAGTTCTCGAGAAAAGACTCTCAAAAGGTTGGGTTTGTCCAGAGCAAATTTTTAAAGCTTTCGAAGTTGTTTAAACACACTTGAAGTTCTAATAAGTGAGGATGTCAGTGTCACCTGGAGCCAGTGGCGTTGTGCCCGGGGGAGCCCGAGCTCCCCTAACAATTGGTGTCACACAAGATACGTAAGGCGTCACATCTGTTTGTCACGTGTATTATTTTCATAGACCTATGTTTGACGCAGTCGCCGTTTGTAAAATGTGCTTTCATTTTTCAAAAATTGTCCTTTTGCTGCCTTCTGAACGTAAAGGAAAGGATGCAAGCACTGAGATGAATTTGTCAGGCGTGGCACAAGACAAAAACGTTTAGGCTCATGTTCTGGATATGTTCTGGAACCTTGCTTCGCGCAGGTAGCACTTCACTTATGACGTCAGATATTCACTATAATAATCTATTATTTTAATAACAAATCGCAGTATCACTTTTCCTTTCGTCTGTGTACGGTAGTTATTACACGTGGTTATATACAGTATATCCATAGTTAAATATACGAGTATATCATTACCGTATGACAGTTTGTTTTGTTGCTCTTTTAAATTTTTAAAGGCCCCGCCCGCACCAATTTTTTTCCCCGAAACTTTTTCTTGCATACCAGAGGACACCACAAATATCAAAAGGTTAGATATTTCTCATAGGCGGATCCAGGTGGTGCTGGTGGGGCTGCAGCCCCCCTCAAAGTAAAAAACTAGAACCTGAAAATTATAAAAGGGGTAGTGCCGTAGTGGGCCCCCCAATTTTTTTCATGCATGACGTCCCTACCTGGAGCTCATGTAGGGATCAACACACACACACACACACACACACACACACACACACACACCAAGACGCCGAAATGGTTTAACAAGGAAATTAGCACTGCCATTACGGAAAGAAATAGAGCCAACAGAATACTTAAGTCACATTTCAACCGGACTAATTCAGAAAATTTTATAAACCTACGTTGGAGGGTTAAATCCTGAATTAGACCAGCTAAACATGACGAAGCAGCTAGAGTTGCCTCACTCTGTAAATTAACCCTAGAGAGTTTTTGCCTATGTTAACAGCAGAAAGCCAATTAATAATTCTGTACGTCCCCTGAAAGATAGAAATGGCATACTGAAATTTAGTGATACACTCGAACCCCGTTAATTCGCACTCCGTTATTTCGTACTTGGGTTAATTCGTACATTTCTTCGACCCTTCGAAATATCAGAAATATTTCCAGATTTTTCAAAGATCTACCTGGAAAGTGACCCTACGGAAGTTGATGGTGAAGAGTCTGTATTTATCTCTAACAGTTCCTAATATGTACTAAATAATGTGCGATAAAATATAAAAAAACTACATGTGATATTTAGTGTTCCTGCCTCGAATCTGAAATAAATTTGTGGCTATTCGGAATAAGATAGTTACCACCACTACGACGGATCGTAAGACCAATAACTAAACTAAACATTAATAATGTATATAATGTATGGAAGATTGATTACTCTCTCTCGGGAAGGAACTTGACTGAGACTGATCTAGAGGTGTGCTGTAATATTACTGTAATACTGTACAGTATTACAGTAATAAAACTGTACAATATTATGAAGAAATAGTTTAAAAACTTTGCAATTAATTTGTACAGTACAGTTTAGTTACTGGACAGTAGATTTAAGAAATATACCACACATTCGTATAAAATGTTAAAATACCCAACAAATTTTGTATACAAATACTTCGATACTAAGTACAAAAGTTCGAAATATCCAACTAATTTCGTACTGTCCGGTTAATTCATACCTCCCAGATTATTTGACACGGGGTAGAGCCCCGAAAGTGTCGAATTAACGGGGTTCGAGTGTATATATATATATATATTATATAACGTTGAATGAGTTCTTCGTTACAGTTTTCACGGTAGAAGACAACTAAAGCACCAAATTCTCGGGTGACGTATGACGGTGATCATCCCTCAGAGACCATAACTTTTACGAGAGATGAGGTGTAGTAACTAATTGACGATGAATAAATCACCCGGTCTCAACTTATTTCTTTCAAGGGTATTAAAAGACGTTAGCCACAAATCAATATTGTTGATGGTTTAGTAACTGTATTCAAACAGTTATTCGAATTAGGGAACGTTCTAACCGACTGGAAATTAGCAAATCTAACACCAGTCTTTAAAAAGGGGGGATAGGCAAATTCCTTGTAAACCGCCCGATCAGTTTTAACGTCAATTATCGGCAAGCTGTTACATTACATTACATTGTATTTCATTTGGAAGACATGAAGCCACTTGGGTCAATCGAGGTTATTGAAATACATTATTACAGAATGTATTCCCTATCATCTTGGAATTAATTTAATTTTTTATTCGCAACATGAATTCAGGCGCATAGATCTTGTCAAGCAAACTGTTAGAATTTTTCCATAATTCGTATGCTTTGTACGACTCGACTAGAACAATAATAGATACAGTGTACCTCAACTTTCAAAAAGCCTTTGACAAAGTTCCTCACGCGAGATTGATGACTAAAGTTAGAGGACTAGGAATTAGCGGACCCATTTCCAACTGTGGGGTCCCGCAGGGTTCCGTTCTGGGTCCTTTACTTTTTATCATCTATATTAACGACTTAGACGTTGAGCTCCTAAGTAGAATTTCTAAATTTGCAGACAGTACCAAATTAAGAAATAGTGTAAGTAATGAGGAGGGCGTAAGAACGCTTCAAAATGATTTTGATAGGGTGGGCGAATGGTCTGCTACTTGGCAGATGCCATTCAATTTGGACAAATGCAAGGTAATGCACATAGGTTACAAGAACCGGAAGACTGATTACTCTCTCTTGCGAAAGAACTTGACTGAGACTGATCTAGAGAAAGATTCAGGAGCTTATATTAGTAATGATCTCAAACCGTCAAAGCACTGTGCAGAATAAATGCAAAAAATTTCACTTTTCTACGTGAAGGTCAAAATATGATAATAAAAACCCACTCTAATAGACAGAGTTTATTTCCACAACAGTTTCGATGCCCACTGGTATCCTCTTCGGGTGGCTACAGAAAAACGAATCATTCGTTTTTCTGTAGCCACCCGAAGAGGATGCAATGCCAGTGGGCATCGAAACTGTTGTGGAAATAAACTCTGTCTATTAGAGTGGGTTTTTATTATCACACTGTGCAGAAGTCGAAAAGAGGCCCTTAAAAATTCTAGGTTAAAATTAAAAGAGTCCCAGTTTAGAAATAAGATTATAATGTCTCTCTACGATTCCCAAGTTAGACTTCAACTCGAGTATTGTGTGCAGCTTTGGTCTCCGTGCTTTAGGAAGGATATAGAAAGGCGGGAGGGAGCGGAGGATGGGGGAGAGCCTTATGCTTTTCTATCTTGTTTTCTGCTACTGCTAGAATAATTGAGAACTGCATTAGTTTAATAAGAGGAACCTCTCCGAGTGGACCGAAAGGTCTTTGAGATTCACCCCCCCTCTCTCTCTCATATATATATATATATATATATATATATATATATATATATATATATATATACACACGTGTATATATATATATATATATACACACACACACGTGTATATATATATATATATATATTATATATATATATATATATATATATAATACAACTGCCAGTGTGACCACTTTTGCATAATGACAATCTGACTAAATTGACCACTTTTCTGCGGTCCTGGCAAAATTCATATAAGTACAATGTAAAATTTTCTCAGTATAGGACAGTATAATGATGACCTACATATTGTGGATAATTTTTACTCCGGATTTAACCCTTCCCCCCCCCCCCCCCCCCCCCCCCGAAATTAATCTGTTAAAGTGACCGTGCGATTTTAATAAAACAATGGTGTTACATCTTAATCCTGTCATGACTCACACCTATAATTCGTAGGAAATTGTTTTCACATTTAAATAAATAAAAAATTAATTAAAACGAGTGCATTTCAGTACAAAAGTGGACCCATTTTTTGAAAATTAATGGAATAATCCCTTTCAAAACTGAAAAACACGATTGAAAAATGAAGGTCACTTTGTTGTTAGCTGTTTTGAGAAAAAATATAAAGCTTTTCTAAAGTGACCGTCTGCCTAAAGTTTGGTTCCGATAGCCGTCGCTTTAAGCGGGTTCTGTCGTATTTAGTGGCTAAAAGTTACGTATTGTACGCGTGAACTACAAATGTCCAAACTACCATATTTTGATATCAGACCTTTAGCGACCTACGCGCGCTTCATTGACACTAAAAACCTAACCTAGCAACCTACTTAACTCGGCTTAATCTTACCTAACTCGGGCCAACCTAATTTAACCTAACTAATTAATCTAACCCTAGAAAACCTTGTTAATAAAGTGTCACGTCGATGATATGTCGGTAGCCCGATAGCGACTAGCTTGGTCGTATTTTAGAGTTTGGAAATCCTATTTCGAATGTTATACGAGACATTTCACCACGCTTTGATATTTCTCTTTTTAGCAAATAATCGGGACAACATCCGGAAAATCTAGTAAACTCCACATTTTAAATAAATAAATAAATTACAGTACGACACAAGACAACACCAAGACCCAATCGAGTAGTTTGTAGTTTATCTGAGAATGACGAAAAGAACGTTTAGGGCCAACAAAACAATGCTACAGTGTTTAAATTTCTTCCTACCGACTCATCATCAAAGATCTGTGGATTGCTTCCTCGATCCCCAGATTATAAGCCCCTGAGTTCTTTTTGTGGGGATGTCTCAAGGGAGAATTTACGCAAATAAGAACCTTCATATACTAACGAGCGATATAGGCATATATGCGAGTTCAACAGAAGAGACTCTAAAGCAGTGATGCACAAACCCTGGCCCGCGGGCCAAATGTGGCCCCCACGGGTCTTTTCAATTCACATTTTTCACATGAAAAGGGTAGCTACCCAAAGAAAAATCTGAAATATTACCCCTGGTTATAAAAATGCATATTTATAAAAAATAGAATATCTATATATCTGGCCCCTACATATAAAACAGATGGTTGGTTTGGCCCTCACATCAAAAAAGTTTGTGCACCACTGCTCTAAAGCGTGTGAGCTCGAACCTCCATCAACGTGTCTACCTATTCATGCAAGATAGTGAACAAATGGAGCACATGATGTAGGTCAACACTTTCCAGGTAAAATGTAACTTTTAAATTGCATTTTAATCTCCTGGCAAGTGTATGCCCACTCTCGCGTCTCCTACTGGCTTTTCCCACATTTTTTTTTTCACATTTTTGGTATTATTTGCTAAAATGAAACCGATACTAAACTGAGATGAAATGTCGTATATACCACTCGAAAGATGCAACTCTCTCGTCGGGCCTTTAATTTGGGAACATTACACATTCTGCCTTTCCTATTTTCCAGCCTTGTCTGGATGGCATATGGGTTTAGTTTGAAGTTTTGGTACCAGTTTTTCGATAGTTTTCCATATGTAGATTGTGGTATACCTCTCTCTTCTTCTTTCCAGGGAGTACAGATTTAGTTTACGTAGTCTTTCCCAGTAGTTAAGTTCTTTGCAGCTATCAATCTTGGCTGTGAAATGTTTCTGCATTTCTTTTAGTTTATTAATTTCTTCATTTTTATATGGGAACGTCAAAACTGAGCAGTATTCAAGTTTTGGTATGATCAGTGTTCTCAGCAGGGGAATCATTACTGTCTTGTCCCTCCTTTTGAACGTTGTTAGTACCTGTCCCGCAACTCTCTCTGCTTTGTTTATTGCTATCTGATTTTGTGTCTCAAATTTGACATCATCGGTTATTATTACCCCCAAGTCGACCGCTTTCGTGCTTCTCTGAATTTCTTGTCTATCTGGAGCATAATATGCAGTCTTTTTAAGTTCTTCATTTCTACCATATCTCAAGAGCTGAAATTTCTCGGTGTTAAATGTCATATTGTTGTCTTCTAACAATTTGTATATTTTGTTTGTGTCCCTCTGCAAGGCCTCTACTTCGTTTGTATCGCGGATTTTTCTGCTGATCTTTGTATCGTCTGCAAATGATGTTACTATACTGTTGCTGTTTACTCCACTGTTTATGTCTGTTAGCATGATAATGAACAGGAGTGGGGCCAGTACTGTACCTTGTGGTACTGAGCTGCGTACTTCTGATTCTGATGATGATACATCTTGAATTTTGACCACCTGTAGTCGTTTTCTGAGGAAATTGTAGATCCATTTTCCTACTTTCCCTTATATATATATATATATATATATAATATATATATATATATATATATATATATATATATATATATATATATATTACACACACAGGCCCACAGGGTGTTTCATAACATGTGGGACGCACTTTCAGGATGGATTCAGGACCTGAAAACAATGAAAAGTTCATATAAACATATGCCCGAAATCGCTTTGTTTCCGAGTTACAGCCCGTTATGTGTTCCAGCAAGTATCCGCCTTGAGCTTGAATACACGCCTGAACACGCCATGTCATACACTGCCTGACGCATTCAAACATTCCAGGTATTGCTCGGATTTTCTGGTAGCCTTGTTCTACACGTTGGCGAAGCATTTCAACGTTCTCAATGGGTGTCACGTAAACGATGGATTTCAGATGACCCCACAGGTAAAATTTGAGTGGATTCATGTCCAGGGAGCGAGCAGGCCACGCAATGGGTCCTCCACGGCCTATCCATTTATTAAGGAAATAGTCATCCAAATAGTCTCTGGCTACTCGACTAAAATGAGGCGGAGCGCCGTCATGCATAAACCACATACGACGTCGAACACCAAGCGGAATTTCATCTAGTAAATCGCTTTAATCATTCCTTAAAAAATTGGAATAGGATTCTCCTGTTAATCTTCCAGGCAAAACAAAAGGACGGATTAAGTTGTCGGCAATAAGTCCTGTCCATACATTCATACTAAATTGTTGTTGGTGCCTTGAGTGGATGATGGCATGTGGATTCTCTTCGGCCCAGTGATGAGTGTTGTGAAAATTGATCATGCCATTTCTTGTGAAGGCAGCCTCATCAGAAAACAACACGGAGGATAGAAAAAGAGGAAGGATCATTCGCGAGTACACTGTTGAAGGAACCAAGTACGAAAAGCCTCTCGTGGTGGGAAATCAGCTTCAGTAAGGCCTTGTACTCTCTGAATGTGATATGGGTAAAGCTGTTGGTCCCGTAAAATTCTCCACACAGTTGTGTATCTTACACCCTCTGCTGCCGCTATCCTTCGGGTGCTGACACCAGGATGTTCCTCCACGCGATTCAGGACCCGCTTCTCCAACTCAACAGTTCTGGCGTTGATTGGTCTACCACCATCTGAAACTCGCTTGTTGAATGATCCTGTATCACCAAGACGCTCGTCTATTCCCTGAAAGGTCTTCTTATCTGGCAGACGGCGATTCGGAAACCTTTCCGCATACAGACGTTTTGCTGCGGCAGCATTACACTCGGCAAGTCCATACATGAGATGCATGTCTGCCATTTCTCTGTTTGAATAAGCCTCCATTCTCACTTCAAATGCACACTATCACTGAATAGCACAAAAACTTTTAGGTTTTTTTTCACTGGACTGCACTTATTCACGGTAAGAAGTTACGAATACGAACAGTGAAACACCGCGATGCACCTCTGACTGACTGATGGCTCTACACTCAACGATATTGAAACATGTCATAGAGTGTACGAAACATTACAATCGGCAAGGCCATACATGAAATAAGTCTCGTACACACTCACAAACATTGTCGGCAAGCAGTGTTTGTAAACAGTTTGCGGAAAGAATTTGGAACACAAAACGGGCTGTAACTTGGAAACAAAGCGATTTCGGGCATATGTTCATATGTTTATATAAACTTTTTCATTGGTTTCAGGTCCTGAATCCATCCTGAAAGTGCGTCCCACATGTTATAAAACACCTTGTGTGTGTGTATATATTATATATATTATATATATACTCCCTCTCGCCCTCCGACGGGGTCTACTCCTCATGGGGACATACCTCCGTGCACAGAGGCTACCTTCTTCGCTTCTGGGCACGGCAGCTTCAGAACTACCACCTCAGGGACGGAGCTGGCACTTCATTGAAGCGGTCCGCTCTTTCCTTGATCTTTTCAACCTGCCCGCCCCCTCAGTTATCCCCATTTCATTCAGCATCTACCCCCTCTGGATCCTCACCCCTATCAAGTTTTGCAAAGATCTGTGTGCCCTACCGAAGACTACCACGAGCGCCATGATATACAGGTCACTCTTCCGCGAACACGCAACCCAACACCCGGACGCAGTCGCCATTTACACAGATGGTTCCCGCTCGGAAGCTGGTGTGGCCTCCTCAGCGGTGATTCTGTCCCAGCCGCTGTCCCGGGGCGTCGGCCTGCCCCGCGAGGCCTCCGTTTTTTCGGCGGAACTTTTCGCCATTACGGAGGCCCTCGATATTGTGCGCACCCACTCTGCCAGTTCTTTCGTCATTTATTCGGATTCCGAAAGTGCACTTCTCTCCCTAGAAAAATTTAACTCCCCTCACCCGCTCGTCTGTACCATCCAGCAAACCTTCCACTTTTTAACGACCTTCCAACACAAGACAATCGCATTCTGCTGGGTCCCGGCTCATGTCGGCATCCAGGGTAACGAGACGGCGGACCGCACAGCAAAGACGGCCTGCTCACTGCCGACCTCCTCCCGACCCCTCCACTTCTCCGACTTCTTCCCGGCTTTCCGCTCCCACTTCCGCTCCATATGGCAGCGGGAATGGGACCAGGCCACACAAAATAAACTCCACACGATCAAACCGCAAATAGGATACTGGGCCTCCTCATTCCACCGGTCCCGCCATAATGAAGTAATCTTAGCCCGTCTCCGCCTAGGCCACACCCGCATCACCCACGGACACCTTATGGCGAAATCGCCAGCCCCGCTTTGCCCTACCTGCCATACCCCTATCACTGTCTTACACCTCCTGGTGGAATGCCCAAAGTTGTTCGATCTTCGTCGCAGGTGTTTCCCTCTCTCGGCCGAAAATCCCATACCCAACCGCCTACGATCCATACTCGCCGACGGCCCCCACTTTTCAGCGGAAGCGATTCTCTTCTTCCTTACTCACTCCCATCTGCTCCATCGCATCTAAAACCGTACCTCTCCTACCCTACCCACTATCCAGCGACTGACCCTTACTCATTCCCCTAGTCTACCGCCCCCAGCACAGTAACATCACCCACTCACTGCTTCGCCGAGATATGTACCGCTCTCTTTAGGTACGAATCGGCGGTAAATCAGAGAAAGAAAAAAAAAAATATATATATATATATATACACACACAGGGTGTTTATAAAGTCCCTATCTATTTCAGTGAAAATGTAGCAAAAACAGTATAATAGAAAGCATACATTTAATGAATACTTACGCATATGATTCTACATGAGTACTATCAGTATCTTTACAGAGTTCGAATCTGTCAGCAGCATTGCGGAACACATTTTGGAGCATGACGGGGGTTAATTTTGTAACTGCTGTTACGATACGAGCACGTAAATCTTGTAGATCTGTAACCCTCATTTGATAGACGTTTGATTTGATAAAGCCCAATGCAAAGAAATCCAAGGGCGTTAGGTCAGGAGATCGAGCCGCCCAGGGCCTGTTGCCTCCACGTCCGATCCACTGATTTGGAAATCGTTCATTTAGGTACTCCCGAACAATGTTTGCGTAATGACAAGGTGCCCCCTCTTGTTGAAAGACGAGGTGTTTAAAATGCCATCTGAATGAAGGTGAGATATTTACGTGCTCGTATCGTAACAGCAGTTACAAAAATAACTCCTGTCATGCTCCAAAATGTGTTCCGCAATGCTACTGACAGATTCGAACTCCGTAGAGCTACTGATGGTGCTCATGTAGAATCATATGCTTAAGTATTCATTAAATGTATGCCTTCTATTATATTGTTATTAAGTTTATCCTTTTATTCTGTTTGTATAAATTAAAGTATTAATCTTTAATTTCTTAATATTGTATAAAGTGCCTCGATGGCCAGTACATTGCTTGGCATCCTTTTTCGATAAGCCTAACGATGCTCTCCACAGTTGCTACATCATCTATAATCTTAAACAGAGATTCCTAAATTCTAAATGTTCTTTTCGGCCATTATAAATCACATAAAAGAGTTAAGTGTAAAACCACAGTTATATAAATTCTTTTGCTAATATTATTTGTAAACGTGGCCCCACGGGAGCTCCTCGAGGGAAAACACCTTGAGAGAGGCAGTTCGTGCCTCACCCTTTGAGTGGTCAGTCTTCCTTCGTTTCGAACTCTCTAAGCAAGTGTCGTGTTAAGGATTTGAAAGTGATCTATCCTTGTGAAATAAAGACTGAAAAGGTAATTCGTCATTTATATCCTTCCACGAGAAAAGCATTCCACTCCCACAACGGACGGAGGGAGGGGACGCCATTGAGCAAGGTATAAAGTGTTTTCCGTAACTCGCAGTCAAATAAAAATAAAGTTGAAAAGAAGAACCGTGGACGTCAGCAGTATAATCAAGGTGTAACGAAGAAGAAAATATCATCTTTTCCGACACTGACTACCTATACCAGGATTAGAAGAAAATATTTCATCCGCCAACCTTTCCGCCGACACTGTCACCCGATGCCAGGATTTGAAAACTTTGTTCAGATAGAAACCCCGCTACAAGGAAGTCAACGCATCCGAAACGAAGGTCGGATTTTAGCCGCAGTCACTCACTCGTTTAGAAGAGAGGACCGCAACGACAATTATTATTGGGCACGCGGAGAGGAATTTTACAATTTAATTTCTCTTGGAAACGTCACACGCGACGTACAGCAATGATGTAAGTTTCCACAACGGATCGTTGGAGAAGGGAGAGTCGAACGCATTCGATTCTGCACTAAGAAATTATCGGAATTTGGAGAAGACTCTGAAAGACTTGGATCGTCAACGAAAAACGGAGGAACCGCAGTGAAATGGATTGGGTCACTGAAAGAAGCTTAGAAACTTCTTTGAAAAAAAAAAAAGGAATAAGAAATTATAGAAGTCAAACGTATTCGATTCTGTAAACGCATCGCGGAGAGTCGAACGCATTCGATTCTGCACTAAGAAATTATCGGAATTTGGAGAAGACTCTGAAAGACTTGGATCGTCAACGAAAAACGGAGGAACCGCAGTGAAATGGATTGGGTCACTGAAAGAAGCTTAGAAACGTCTTTGAAAAAAAAAAAAGGAATAAGAAATTATAGAAGTCAAACGTATTCGATTCTGTAAACGCATCGCGGAGAGTCGAACGCATTCGACTCTGCCCAACGAAATCGTCGGCATTGGAGGGGACTCAGAAACGAAAACAAACGTTCTTTCAAGACGGAATAAGAGAAAAAGGAAATAGCGAAAAACTCTGTCACTGGAATAAAGTTGCTTTTAGCAGGTAAGATTAACATTAGTATCAATAAATAAATAAAGGCGTGAATTAAAAGTATAACCCAGTTTAATACATTGGTTTGGGAAATTTGTTTTTTTTTATTATTTTTCTTTTTGTTGTAAGAAGGTTTGTTTTTTGCATGCAATGTTTTGCGCGCGTGTGTGTGTGTGTGTATATATATATATATATATATATATATATATATATATATATATGGGATGAATTTCACAATTAAACACGTGAAATGAATGAATGCTGCAAACCCACAAAAAGAAAAACGATTCAAAGGGCTTTCGTGTATTCAGAGCTACACCTCGTTAGGGAATTGTAGCTCTGAATACACGAAAGGCCATGGATTCGTTTTTCTTTTTCCTTGTGGGTTTACAGTATATATATATATATATACAGTATATATATGTATGTATGTATGAGATGAGTTTCACAGACACGTGAAATGAATGAATGATGCAAACCCACAAGGAGAAAGAAAAATGATTCCAAGGCCTTTCGTGTATTCAGAAGTCATTCCCTGACGAGGTGTATTCTGAATACACGAAAGGCCTTGAAATAATTTTTCTTTCTCCTTGTGGGTTTGCATCATGTACGTACAGTACTATATATATATATATGTATGTATAGGTGAACTATATTTGTCGTTTGTAAACAATGTAATTGTTCGTTTGGGAGTTTAAAAAACAAACGATTTTTTGTTTGTCTGTTGTTCGCAGTAAATCTAATTCAACCTTCTCTTTTTTTTGTTGTAAGAGGAAAGGAATTGACAGGTTTGTCTTTTTGCATGCAGTATTTGCGTATATAAATATATGCATAGGTGAATTATATATTTTATTGTTTGTAACAAAAACGGTTTCTGCAAAGTATCAGATTGTAACATAAATTCTGCTCGATTAGAAAATGGACGATAGATAATAGAATAAACCTCAAGATAATGTGAAATAGTTTTAGAAATGTTGCAAAATACACGCGGCGACAGGTTCGCACTTGTTTTATCACGATACAGAATGACTTAGGTTAGTGTAGGATTAGGCTAATGAATATTTTCTCTGGTGTTTTTCATACAGTTACAACGCCACCCCTACGATATTACAGTAATTGAAAAAACATGGAGCCCACGAAAGAGCACATTCGACATGTGATGCTGTATGAGTTCCATAAAGGATCTAACGCTAGTAAATCCGCAAAAAAAAACATTGAGAGTTTATGGAAATAATGATGAGAGCGAATGGATGTGTTTGAGATGGATGGTTTGAGAAGTTCAGAAATGGAGACTTTAGTCTGAAAGATTATATTATCAACGAACAGGACGACCAAATAAGTTAGATAAGAGTTGCTGAAAGCAACAGTGGAGGAAAACCCAACGGTAACTGTAAGAGAACTTGGCCCGCAACTCGGCGTTAGCCATATGACCATTCATCGTCATTTGAAGCTGTTAGGAAAAGTAGTGAAGGTTGAAAAATGGGTTCCGCATAATTTGTCACGAGCGAATCTTCAACATCGAATCGATATTTGCACATCACTGCATTCTCGGCAACTGCAGGCACCGTTTTTGAATCGGATCGTCACTGGGGATGAAAAATGGGTCCTCTATAACGATATTAAGCGTCGACATCAGTGGCTTAGCCGTGAAACAAAGCCTGAACCTCAGCCAAGGAATGGACCCCATCCAAAGAAAATTTTGCTATGCGTTTGGTGGGCTATGCAAGGAATTATTCACTTTGAACTTCTGCCAGATAACCAAACAATCGCAGCTGAAGTCTACTGCCAACAACTCCAACGATTGAAGATGGCATTACAAGAAAAACGTCCCGCATTAATTAATCGCAGAGGTGTTCTATTCCACCAGGATAACGCGCGCCCTCACACTGCTCAAATCACCACTGCCCAATTGGAGGCATTTGGTTGGGAAAAAATGCCTCATCCACCTTATTCTCCGCACATCGCACCTTCAGACTACCATTTATTCAGAAGTCTGCAACACCACCTAGATGGACAAAAGTTGCAATCCAGGGAAGCTATCGAAAACGAAGTGATCGCTTTTTTTTTTAACTCGAAACCAAGGGATTTCTTCGAACGTGGCCTAAAAAACTTTTCTACAGGTGGGAGGAGGTTATAGAAAAAGAAGGGAATTATATTGATGATTAATTTGTCATTGTCATTGTCATTTAATTTTTGTTCTGAATGAACTAAAAAATCGAGCAGAATATATGTTACAACCTTATATATGGCAAATTTATGGAATTTGAGAAAAAAAAAATTTTAAATGGGTATTTAATTTTTTAAAATTTGGATTGTCTCGTATTGTTATAACAGAAAACGGAATTTTGGATTGATTTTCATTTTTATAGTGGGCTCTCAAATTAATTGTACCTATACGTTATGTGTATATGTAGTTCGTGCGTGTGTTTGTTTGACTCGTTTAGCGCGCGGATTTGGCGCGTTTCGGCGCATTTAGATTTAGTAAAAAGGATTTTTTTTTTCTTTTCTCTCTCGCTCTTTCGCGTCGGTACGCAAACTTTTTTCTTTTCATACTTGTTTTTAATTGGTAGAGAGTTGATGCGCAAAGTTTCGTCTTTTCTTTTTCTGCGGTTACCGTGTTGGTACGCAAATAGCTTTGTCTTTGTTTTATTTTATGCTTTGCGGCAAATCGCTTCTACTTTTCGGTTTAAATTAAAATGATTTCATACATTTCGAGTAATATGTCGAAATCGACAAGCAAGTTTTGTATCTTCGTTTGGGATGACTTTATTGTTTGTTTGTTTAAACCGAAATAGCTAATGTCACGCTTAAGTGTTTTCGTTTCAATTCTGTTGTGTATATACGGTATTAGGGATAAGTTCTTTCTTTTTTCGCTTCGCCTTCCTCGTTTGTAAGTCCATTTTTCTTTTCTTTTGTCGTTTTTCGAAGAAAAATGGATAGATATAATTATCGGACGAGTAATACCCCTAAGGTTCCAATTTTTAAGGGGAGAGAATACGGTAAATTGGTACCCCCATACGTAGACGATTGGTTTGACGCATTAGAGGGATATTATGTTAATTATAACATTCGCGATGATATCGCGAAGATTCGGATGGTTACTCACTTCTTAGACGATGAAGAGGGATGCGCAAGGAACGTCTTGCACTCATTTTTGTTGGAAAGTCTTACTACGTGGAATGCTTTTCGGAATTATGCTACTCAAGTGTTCCAACCAGTAGGTTATAGCGACCAACTGATTGCGATTGCATTAAGGAAAACGGGGTGGTCGGAAGTTTTCTGGACCCCGCGCGAAACCATCGATGACGCAGACAACGAAGTATGTTCGTATGTTTCGGAAACGCCTTCTTGGGTTCACGAAATGGTGTTTTTTGACGAGAGCTCACAAATCTTCATAGTTGTCAGGCGAATTACATTAAACAAGACGTACACAAGAAATAAGTTAAGGCGGCTACGGGAAATTAAGATTTCCGTTCTCGTTTGACCTGCATTGATGATGGTTGGGAAGAATACAGTACCGGAGAAATTATTCTTCCTATTGAGTTTGATTCAGTCCCTTATTTGACCCCATTTGTGGTCATATCTGAAGGAGACTGGGATGAAGATTTAATCTTGGGGTTGAATTTCTTTGTTACGCACGATTTCTATGTGGCCAATAGAGAAGCAAGCCTAATTCGAGGAGAGAACCCACCTTTCGAGTATGTTTGTCAACCCTACTCTTCGCTCTTTTTGACGGAGGGTGAAAGAATTGTTTCAGAGAGCCCGAATGACTCCCTGGAACCAGCTCAAAATAAAGAGGAACCACTATTAGATGGGGGAAGATTCCTCATCAATCGTAAATTGTTCCGTTCCAGTTCCGGCGAACGAGGAACTAGAAAGTCAAAATACCTTCGGTAATTTTGAGCATGAAGACTCGAATGTCTTCGCAGTAGACCCTTGTGACTCCATCGAGCGAGTCACCCCCTTCAGTACAGTTAGGCAGGAACTTGAAGTTCCCAGAGTTTCGGTTATTCCAAATGAATCTGAAGACTCGTCTCCTTTGAGTTCCGGTTTGGTCATTTTGCTCGAATCCCTATTTAAGGAAGATGACTTGATTCCGTTTTCAAAGGTAGAGGATTTTCCACCCAATTCCGAGACTAAGCCTACAGGTGCCGGGAGCGAGCCCGAACGTACTCCGCCGTCGGAAGTTGTTCGTACAGAAAGGCAAGCACGGAATACACTTGTCTATCCAGTTAGTTTGTGTAGAGTGCACGATACGCTGGATGTCCTCGGTACGACGAGGGAAGTGCTCTATGAAGAGACTGTCCCAGACATCACGAGAGAAGTTCTCGATGAGGGAATTTTCCAGGGGAAGTGGTCTGTGACGAGATCGTCCCAAATGAAGTCCCTAATCGCGCAACTTCTGCTCATACTTGAAAGAGTAGTGAGCATTGCGCAGATTTTCCGAGGAATCCCCCTTCTCCAAATTTACGTGAGGTCACTGAAAACTCGCCTATGTCCCTCGGACATGATGCAAGCTCGGCTTATGACCTCGAGTCTCATTGTCTTCATGAGGTTCAAATCTTGCCACCAGCCAACAGCGCGTCTTTGACGAATTCAGAAGAAAATTGCCACTCTTCTCTTCCCACCAAAGGGAGTGATGTATCTCTGCATCGCTCTACGGGACAACGTTCATTCGATTCCGTTCTTTCTAATCAGAAGGTTTGGAAATCGAAATTTTGCAGTGCCACCTCAGACACCTGCAGAAAGTCGTCTTCTCCTACTAAACAGAAGACTTATTTTCCTCCTGTTTCCCGTCCGATGAAACAGAATACTAATTTTTCTCCTGTCTCCTTGTTGGTCCTTCCTCAGGTCAAACCACAGGTCGAGAACCTCGGCATTGACCATAACCTTCCTTCTCCCGCTCTAAGTGTTCTTTTCTACCACCATAAAACAGCTTTTGGTTGGGAATACTTACGTTCAGAATTCATCGGCTTTCTTCGTTCTTGTCATCTTAATCTGTTTAACCTCTTAACGTCTGAAGATTTTGTAGGGTTAAGTTATGAATGCGTGTATTGGAAACGGTACAAATTCGACCCAGTCGTCCAAAAGAGGTTAAAGTCCTTTCTTACCCTTCTCTATTCCTATTATCTCGCAGCCCGATAGACCACCACCCTTCAAGGTTGGCCCCACTCGTACGGACTCCTGCCTTTTCCTGAATATTCGATTGGTCACAATTTTCTGGAGCCATCTACCACTTTGATTTCAAAAGCGGAATTTCCATCACTAAGGTCACTCGCGTAGCTCCAAAAGGACCGAATACACGAAACGAACAGTGGTAATCATAACGTCGGTGTGTTCCATTTACAAATTGTTTCTTTAACCGTATTTCCAGTTCAAGAGTTACCACCACACGTACCAGTGCATTCATGCCCTACGCACTAATTTATTGAAATACGCTGGAGACGTGGAATGATTGATGTCGGAGGCAATTAGCCACCAACGCGTACATCCAAAAACTTGAGCAGTGTCCACACGTAAACCTTTCACTGCACAAACCCTTGAAATTTTATACCTTCCAAGCTATTGAGTTTAGTCATTTCCAAAGTTCTAAAAAAAGTTCTCAAACGACCCATATCCGCCCTAAACCTTGCAGAAATCGTATAAATTTCACTTAGGCACTTTTTCCCATAGTTCATTGAAATTCCTTTCAATTTTTGTTCTCATAAAGTTTGGTAAAATTCGCGTTTGATTTAAAAGTGAATGCACACGGTGAACTTAGACCAGTGTACAAAGTGGACCTAAACAAATCGGACTCCAAGTGCTCAAGGACACAAGTGACCGTTAATTATAAGTGTTCATTAGTGCATAAGTATCGATTTTAGTGTATAAGTATCGATTTTAGTGTAAGATTTGAAGATTTAACTGATAAGTATAGTGGATTAAGTATAGAGCAAATGTATTTTGTTTAGCTATTTTTTTTGTCTTTATGGAACATTACATCCAACTACTACTTTAACTATTCTTTGTCTCTATGTACCACTACATCCAACTGCTTTAATTTCTTAATATTGTATAAAGTGCCTCGATGGCCAGTACATTGCTTGGCATCCTTTTTCGATAAGCCAAACGATGCTCTCTTAAACAGAGATTCCTAAATTCTAAGTGTTCTTTTCGGCCATTATAAATCACATAAAAGAGTTAAGTATAAAACCACAATTATATAAATTCTTTTGCTTATATCATTATTAGAGTAGGACTTTGCAAGTTTAATAATCTTTTGTAAACGTGGCCCCACGAGAGCTCCTCGAGGGAAAACACCTTGAGAGAGGCAGTTCGTGCCTCACCCTTTGAGTGGTCAGTCAACCCAATTGGGTTTTCCTTCGTTTAGAACTCTCTAAGCAAGTGTCGTGTTAAGGATTTGATTTTCTAACTACTCTGCATTGCAAAAGAAATCTAATATTTTAAAAGTGATCTATCCTTGTGAAATAAAGACTGATAAGGTAATTCATCATTTATATTCCTTCCACGAGAAAAGCATTCCACTCCCACAACGGACGGAGGGAGGGGACGCCATTGAGCAAGGGTATAAAGTGTTTTCCGTAACTCGCAGTCAGATAAAATAAAGTTGAAAAGAAGAACCGTGGACGTCAGCAGTATAAATTTCATTGTCGGTGCAAGGAAGCGATATACTGAGTTTATCTACATATCGGCGATGGCTGTCTAACGAAGAAGAGGCCATCTTGTATCTGCCGACATAGGTATCATCCATGCCCCATTGTAGTGATTCCCCTTCCTTCATTTGTATAATTATTTACTTTTCTTTACTTCTATCATTATTCATTCTCTTTACACGCTTTTCATTCGCGTTTCGCATACTGTATAAATAATTTCGTGGTAGCGTGGTCGGGGTGGAAAACTGTTATGCAAAAGGAGACTCGGGTTAATTCATACACTTATTTAACATTTTTACTGATTTTATTATTTATGCCGAAATGACTTAGTTAAACGGGGTAATGTGAGGGAGAATTTAATTATAATACTTAAGACGAGAGAGAAAAGAATTTAAATTCACAATTACATTCTAACACGGAAGGACACCTTTTTAAACGCGAGGCGGGCCGATAACTCAAGGGTACTTCCTCTCTCTCGTCCCGCTTGGGGCGACTCCTGGTTGCCAACCAGTATTTTATTATAATTTTAATAAACTTATAACAAAAACATTCTAATTAAATATAATTACAATATAAACAACCATAATTTATCGTAATTTCATTTATTTAATATTATTATCATCTTTTAATTTCTTATAACCAAAACATTCTAATTTTTAATTAGACATTACTACACTCATTCTCAAATGAAGTTGGGAGTAGAGGCCCGAGTCAGTTAAAAGTGGGTGGCCGGCCCGCCGCCGCTTCGTTGTGACGTGAGATACAGAAAAGACAACCGCCCATCTCCAGGTAACACTGGGTCTCCAACCCACGACTCAGCGGAGTCTCAGAACTGCCGGGCGGCACTAACCGATCGAGCCACAAACCGTAATATATATATATATATATATATATTATATTTTCGCCTGTCTGTTTTGTCTGTTTGTCTGTCCTTTATGCAAGCGCAAACCGTTTGACCTAGAGCTACCAAATTTAGCACGGACACCTCTTATGGGATGAAGAATGTCAACACAGAGTCGGTCAGCCTGTCTGTTTGTATGTTAGCGGAACGACCTGGCGTTGCCGGGGTGGATGTTGAACGCTATAAGCTAACGAAAATATCACGACTTAACCTAACCAATCGTCAATGGACCTAACCAGGCATTCGGTTGACCTAACCGGGCATTCAGTTGACCTGGGCAACGCCGGGTACCTCACCTAGTATATATATGTTACAGGGAATCTCTGTAAATAGGGATTTCATGAAATCCCTAAAATGTTCAGAGATTTCACGTAAGGTTAAGTCGTGATATTTTCGTTAAACCCCTGGGAAAATTATTGAATACTCGGTTACCTCAACTGTACGACCCTGACGATTGGTTTGGTTAAGTCGTGATAGTTTCGTTAAAACTAACGAAAATAACACGACTTAACCTTACATGAAATCCCTGAACATTTTAGGGATTTCATGAAATCCCTAGTTACACAGATTCCCTGTAACACACACACACACACACACACACACACACACACACACACACACTCTGCAATGGTTGTTTAGTTGTTTATAGAGACACTATTCGACTTGAGTAATTAAATTCTGCAATATTATTAATTTGTCGGTTTGAGGATGAAAAATTGATTTCGTCGACATAATTTTTTTATGTTGATCGCTCCATGTAATGACTGGTGATTAATTTTTGTCATGAACCAAATGAGTAAAAGGGCAGTCGGAGTGTTTCGTAAATTGGAAGAGAAATTTTGTATCCGCAATTACTGCGTTTCTCCCTTCCAATAAAACTTCGTTTGGGGGCCGCTGATTATAGGACAAATCCTTCTCTTACAAAAGCTTTTCCCATATATCCCCAAAACTTGTTTTGCTTCCTTATAAATGTCCCGCTTTTTGTTTCAGTTTTAGGAGGCAAGTTTGTGCGTAACTTTAAATTTAACCTCCCCTCCCCTCCAAGTTTATGAAGTACCGTAACACGCGGGGGTAAGTCTGTATATGTCAAATATGAATTTTGATACTGTCCCAAATTTAGATCTTTAAAATGAATGTTAAAGTTGCAGACAAAAAAAAGAAAAAAAGCTAAATTTGGAAAAGAATTCGATATAAGTCATTAAATATAAAACAAACGATACATTTTTAACGAATTTACTTTAAAGCTCTCCGAATCCCTCCCCATTTTACGGTATTTGAATAGAGGTACCTTGCCTAGGGGCGATACATGCTCTTGGAGAACCCGATTTCACGGCTAACTCTGTATTATAGTATAATATACAATCAAGTAGTCTGTGCTCATCACGAGACTTGAAGATCACCCGCTCCCGAAGATTGTAACCCTCCCTCTCCCTTAATAATATTGTCTTTCGTAGCGCGGAGAGACACTCACTGAGGCGCGTTGTGGTAGGCTGGCGGGAAGCGAGCTCAAATCACGGATAACTCCGTCATGATCGCGGATAAGTGCACAATTGTCAGTTAATCACGGTTAACTGGATTCACGCGCGTGAATCACGGATAACCGCGTGAGTACTGTATTATTTCCCCTCATAGCAGTAACGCAGTACTCCTCTATTTTGTATCCTTTTTGTATTTTATTTCATTAAAGTAAATATTCGGAATTTAATTTTTTGGTGTGGAAGCGCGTAATCATCTTTTGCGTGTCACGTCCTCCCCTCATTCGCTCTTTAAACATCCATTATTTCACTAATAGTTTTCTCTTTCCCATTTCTTTCCCCTTACTTTAATCTCTCCTTTAGGGAAAGGGGAGCCGAGTGCCACTTTGGTTGGCCCTGGTTGACTTTGGTCCCTTCCGAAGGTTGGTTCATTATTCTCTTTCGTTGTCTCTGGTTGAGCTGGCACTGAGGAGTTTATGATCGAGTGCGTACAGTCGTGTTTGGTTGTTTTTCCCCTTGAATTTGGTTGGTTCGTTGCCGTCGGGGTTGATATTGACTTAACCCTCCTGAGGCAATTCGGGGTGGGGGTGGGGGGACACTGATTCCTTGCGGGATTTGAAGGGTCGTTAGCGGCACTTGAGATGTCCTTATCTCTTTTCTTGGTCAGAGGGGAAAACATCCTTAAATGAAATTCAATTTCAAACTTCCCAGCAACGTCGTCGTCCCCGATCTAAAATAAAGAAAAACTCTCTTTATTCTCGCTAAATATTTTATTGAAAAAAAAAAAGTCACTGGAAAGAACGACACACTCTGACCAACAACATATATATATATATATATATATATATATATATATATTATATATATATAAACTACTAGAAAAACTCTTGTTACTCCGATTAAATGATTTCCTATGGACATCTAATCAGTTTGGCCTTGAAAGGTCCCACTCAACTGACCTGTGTATCTATGTATTTAAAGAAACAATATCTAAATACATTGACAGTAATTCAACTATTTATAGTTGTTTCCTTGATATAAGTAAGGCATATGATAGGGTGAACCACAACATTTTATTTGCAAAACTAGAAGACAGGAAGGTTCCCATGTACATATTAAATTTAGTGAAATTTTGGTATTCCAACCAATCTTTCACTGTTTGGTGGGGCAATGTACTATCCGAGTGTTTTGGCTCCTCTTGCGGGGTGAGACAAGGCTCCTTGCTCTCCCCTATGCTGTTCAATGTGTATATTGACGGATTAATTGCTTCACTTAATGAGGCAACAGTAGGATGTATAGATAACACAAGGATAAGTAACTTAGTTTATGCCGATGATATGGTGTTAATAAGTCCCTCTGTTAAAGGTCTGGATCGGCTACTAAATGTCTGCGAAGTGTATTCGCAGAAACATGATATTCTTTTTAATGTTACAAAAACTAAAGTTATGCAGTTTCATCCTAAAAGCTGTATCAGCCAGCTGATATAAGGTTTAAAATGAATGGTGAGGTAATTGAGGAAGTACAAGAGTTTAAGTATTTGGGTCAAACTATTACCAGCTTTTTGAGTGATGACTCGGATGTAAGAAAACAATCTCGAAGCCTGTGTGCTAAAGCGAATATGACCATAAGGAACTTTCGATTCTGTACAAGTGAAGCTAGAGAGACACTCTTTCGTACTTTCTGCAGTAATATATACGGACAGCAACTGTGGGTGAATTATAAAAAAGGTTCTGGCAGAACCCTAAATTTGCTGTACAACGGGTCTTTTAGACTCTTACATAAATTACCTCCGAGACGCTCAGCTTCGCAAATGTTTGCTACCCGCAATGTCCCTAGCTTCCCGGAGGTAACAAGACGTGCTCAACACAGTCTAATGCAAAGAATTAAAAAATCAACCAACCCGATCATCCAAGCTATCCATGAGTCCTGCCATTTATCCTCTAAGCTATGGACTTGTTGGTACGAAAACGTCTGTCTGTAGCTCCACTTAACTTCGACAGTGCAGTACTATTTCTAATCAATTGTATATATTTCTATCCTTAGTATATGAACTGTCATTGTATTAATAATACTTGTCATATGAACTGTAGTCTGCCAATAAACCTTTTATATATATATATATATATATATATATATATATATATATATATATATATATATATATATATATATATCCTTTAATAGTAGTAAAAATTTAATTTTATGTATTATTTATTATTATTATTTATTATTATTATTTTCACTTTATTAAATGAAATTCCTCCCTTTATAGTGATCGCACCTCCTCCTGTTCGTTAAATTCATTTATTTAATGAACTGTTCGCGTTAATTAAGAATCAAATCAATAACTTGACTCGAGACCGTTTTAAACGTAGAGGAGTCACTGATACGGGAATGAGCTTTTAAGCATCCTGCAGTAACCCGAAACCTGTATTCAAAATAACTTTAATATTTATGTAGCGTTGTTAGGGTGGTATTTATCATTCGGTTTAACGCGTTATTAAACCTATAAAAGTTCAGACTGACTAGCGTGCGTTGTGGACTACTGAAATCTGAACTTCTTAAAATACCGTAACTGTTTACCGTTTGTCGTATTTCTTCATCAGAAATGTACGAAGGACTTCGTATAAATACGTTCGCGAAATTTACGTGTAAGGTGCCGATTTGTTAGTCAAATACGAGTCGGATAAAATTGTAAAAATCGCATAAATTAGGGGCCTAATATAAATTTAGTCAATGCGCGCGTTTGCTCCGTTGTAAAGGATTGATTTCACGAAACTATCAACAACATTCCAAGCTCAATTCTAGCGAGGTTTCCCAATATGAAATACAGTAAATACATTGTCGCAATTATGAGAACACTGCTTGCGTGGAGAGTATAGTCGATAAATTGCCGGTGAAAGGGCAAATTAAATTCAGTTTAACATCGACGTGCGTGAAATATGACACGCCCGTCATGTTAATAATAGTGTTGAAAAAGACACGTACAAAGGTGTTTTACGTGAGGAAACGAGACGTCACACTGAGTTTTCTATTTTTTATTTTCAGAGATTTGAGCAATAACCAGATTTCAAGTATCGCCGGAGACGCCTTTCTCGGACTTAAACTCCTGAATTCCCTGTAAGTATTGATCATAAAAGTGGAATATAATAGTGTACTCCTTTCTGTCGAAGAGACTCGTTCATATTCAGTTTTCACTCGCGTTACTCTCATATTTTTCATTCCGCTTTTTATAAACACCCCTTTTGTTTCTAAATTGGATGAGAGGATTTGCGTGCGTCATGCTTATTAAACGTCTTTCCCTTTAAATATCTCCCTTATATAGAGTTAAATTCATGGGGATTCAATTTTTTAGGCGCGTATCAGCCTTCGAATTGTCCATTTATACCCTTCGTTGAAACGAAAGGTAAAAACAATGCGTGTGAGAAGAAAAAAAAAACTATCAAAACACGTCTTTGTTTCCGCGGAAAAGCGGAATGGAAACGAAAGTCTATTGTAGAGTGGAGCATTTTAGTTTTTGTTTTTGAACAAAGACTTATTCTTCCCGTTCATCTTCCATCTTCGATTAGACTCATTTAGTTCTGTCTGTAGACGCGACGTCTCCCTGCGTTTTTGGGAGCCTAATTTATGCGTGCATCTTATCGTGGCTCCCTTCTCGCCCGTTTTAGTTATTCATGGGGTTCCCCCTTATTAAAAGACGCTTGGTCAGGATTAATCTCTCTCTCTCTCTCTCTCTCTCTCATGGTGGCACAACACCGCGAAGTGTGAACGACTCAACATATCACTTGCCGCATAAACACCCTTTACGGCGGGAGACCCAAGTTGAAAGTCGGTGACATTCAAAGAGTTGGCAGACCACATACACATCACAGACATCCAATTACAGAAAAGACGCGCGCATACTTGTCTGTCTTGTCAATAGAGAACATAAGTATTTTGTAGAAATATATAATCTAGTGAAGAAAAACTTTTCTGCTGTCCCTATTTCGTTTTTTTCTCTTCCTTGTCTTGGGTGGCTGGGTGCATGTGAAGGGTGAGGGCATAGTGTGGAAAATCTGATTTCCGTTCTCAATTTCTGTTCCAACTCCTTTCCTGTAGAAGCATTTCATCACCTTGCCAGCGTGATGGCTTTGCGTACATGGGTGTAGACATGGAGAGTTTGCTTAATTCTTTTGAGGCTAACCTGGAGTGGGCCACTGGGTCTTCGTTGGCCCGATATCTAGGTAAATAGAACTGTAAATATTTTGAATAAAATGAAAACGTATGTTCGAGGTTTTTGTGACGATACCAAGTAGTTGATGTACGATTAGCACAAATATACGAGTATTAGTTTATACAACGATGCTCTCTAGTGTACGATTTGTGTGTGTGCATAACGTAATTGTTGAGCTAGTTTATAGATTCTCTTTTATAGGGTGAAGGTATTTTCTTCAACCTTTTTCCGTACCCCCCCCCTCTGTCGGGGAGGGAGCGGAGGGTGGCGCGAGTCTTATGCTTTTATCTCCAGTTTTCTACTGCTGCTGAACCAGTTCAATGAGTGGACCGAAAGGTCTTTGAGGCTTCTTGTCCTTGCAATGTCTTTTTTTTTTTTTTCCCAGACGATATGAAATTAGGAAGTAGTGTATGTAGGTAATGAGGAGGGCTAAGAACGCTTCAAAATGATTTTGACAGTTTGGGCGAATGTCTGCTACTTGGCAGATGCCATTGAACTTGAAGGAATAAGGTAATGCACATAGGTTACAAAAACCCGAAAATAGGCTGGACAAAGTACTGAATACTCTCATGGTTTAAGACTAAAACATAACAACTTTGCAGGAGTTCGCCAGTGCGGTTTCTGTGTGCATGCGTAATTATAGAGCTATCTTATATATTCTCCACTTAACTGTAAAATTTCCTTGGCTACTTTTCCAGGGTCAAGGTATTTTCTTCAACCTTTTTCCATACCTGCCTCTGGCAAGGAGGCAGCGGAGGGCGGGGAGAGAGCCTTATACTTTTCTATCCAGTTTTCTACTACTGCTAGAATAGTTGAAAGAAAAATGAACTTGTTTAATAACGGGAACCTCCCAGAATGCACCGGAAGGTCTCTCTCTCTCTCTCTCTCTCTCTCTCTCTCTCTCTCTCTCTCTCTCTCTCTCTCTCTCTCTCTCTCTCTCTCTCTGTTTTAATTGACAGACCCTACTGTACGCCGCTACCACGATATTTTAATATTCCTAATGGTGAGTTCGTTTGTCCGTTGTTTGGAGAGTGGTTTTACGATCAGTTGGTCGCAGTGTTTTCGTGTTCACTCGACGGAAGATGGGATTCGTCTGTTGTCCGTTCACGGGGTAGGATAGAGTTATTGGCATAACTGATACCTTTCGCGTGCGTTTCATTCGAATTTTAGGTGTGTTTTATTAATTTTCGCTTATTTCGTCTTATTCATCGCGGTTAAACTTGTATTTTGATTGGTTGTTTAAATGGTATATAATATACGTTTGCGAAGAACTGTTTTTCATTCATTTCATCCGCAATCCCCGAAGTTTCTTGGCTAAAGAAACACCACGGAGTGTGTAAGAATAAATTAAATGCTGTTTTAGAAGTGCAAATATTGACTTCTTATATTCTGTAATTATTCTTTCATTGCCAGATTCGGTGTCGATCCCCGATCCCCTGCATTCTTCTTTGCAGTTACTTCCCCAACTCCCTTTTTCTCTTTCAATCGCATATTCAATAAGGTCCTCCCTTTCTCTCGTCTATCCCGCTTTTCAAGCTCCCCACCCCCTCCCCTTTCTGCATTCTGTGATCAGTCCCTTTGGTTTGGTCCTTTTGAAAGCGTTCTATTTATCTTTCCATCACTTGTCGTCCGTCTATCGCGCGGCGGTGGGACGTACGCGACCGTACCTTAATTTAGGCGCAGTCAACCCTCACCCTTAAACCGCCTCTCCATTCGGGCGCAGACTGTTAGGAGGGATCTCTCGCTTTAGTACCCCTTGAACACGTACATACACCTCGGAATTTATACTACGTATAGATGTACAATGGCTTCTAAGTTTTATATATATATATATATATATATATATATATATATATATATATATATATATATATTAGTTCACTCTTCGATGTAACTTACTTCTCTTTTCCGCACACAGTGTCTAATTGTTTATATAATTTGAACCGACACCAATTAATTTATTAGTTTATAATTTGGGGACGCATACTTAACTTTATTAATTCAATAATGATAATAATAATGAGAGGATAAGTAAATAAGTTGGTTACGTTATATTTATTTTATTCAAGTGCTTGTTTTATTAATGTCTTAATTCATGTTTTTAACTCGCTTAATTAATTTAGAAATTTATTTGTTTTTGTTTTCTTTGAGACTTTTTTATTTCATTTTTAATTATAGCGTATGTAGAGAAGTCTATGAAGTTGATTTATTGTCATTAGGAATAAAGTCATTATTTACCATGAAAAATGACACTCAAAGAAGTAATTTAACAGTTGGCAATTAATTATTCAATACACACCAAATAGAAGCGGACGTTTCGTTGTCCCAATTTTGATAATTTTGAAATGTCTAATCCCTTAGATTTTTTTCAGTAAGTTAACTGAAATGTCTAAACTGCCCCAATTTTTTTTTAAACAATTGAAAAGACTAATTTAAAATGTCTAATGACATGTTTAATAAATTGTCTAACAGTGAAATGCCTAATGCGTATGAAAGTTTAGGAGTTTAAGTCAAGTTTATTTGAAAAGAATTGCTTCACACCATTATTCTTAAAAGTTTTTACTTTCAATTTATATCCCTTTCTTCTCGTAATTGATCCGTATCCCTATTAAATAACTTCCCGTAATTTACGTTATTAAAGCCAATTATCACTTTTAAATACTCTAATTAGTTTCCGTAAAAGTCGACGCTTTTCAAGTTAATATATTCTAGTTCATCTGATTTTCCTCAAATATTTTACTACTTCGTTCCGAATTCATTGTGGTTGCTCCAGCCCGAACCCTTTATAACTTCTAAGCGTCTTTTCCCAAGTATAGACTACCTAACTTAGAGATTGAATCTAGGGTAGGCCTAGTGTATATCAAGAAGCCTAGGTTTAAGTTTAGTCTCGCTGGTTCTTAATCTTGAAACACTTTACTAACGAAGGCCTACCAAATAACTAAAATTAATAAATGCGTGAAAGACAAGCGTATATAGGGATAAATGAATAAATGTGCAAATATAATTGTTTTCTCGGTACTTACGTATTATCGGGACTACCAAACTGTTTATTATGTATTTTTGCTCTCGTCATTTTCGTTTAAACTAACGAAAATATCACAACTTAACCTAACCGATCATCAAGGGCGTACAGTTGACCTAACCGGGCATTCAATTAACCTAATCCCCATTCAGTTGACCTAACTGGGCATTTCATGGTTGAAAATTTCTAATGATCTGTAAAAAAAAGGAAAGATTTTAGATTAGGTTAGGTTAGCTACGAAAAAAATAAAACGGAAAATGCCCGGTTAGGTTAATTGAATGCCCGGTTAGGTCAACTGTACGCCCTTGATGATTAGTTAGGTTAAGTTGTGATATTTTCGTTAGTTTAAACGAAAATGACGAGAGCAAAAATACATAATAAATAGTTTGGTAGTCCCGATAATAGGTAAGTACCATTTTATCTTCTAAACTGCTAAATAACTGCATCAGTTTCAAAATATTTTTAACCACAATGTCATTTGTTATACAAATGGAATGTTTAATTTCTTCGTCTTTATAAATTTGAAATATTTTAAGCACCGTTTACGGATATCTGAAATATCTAGTGAATATTTCAAAATAGCTATTATTTGTTTCGGAATGTCCGAGTTCATTATGAGATGTCGAGTAAACGTTTTATTTATATATAACCAAACACCTCGTACTATTTAGAGTGTAAGAGATACGATTAAGAAATAATTGTTCGTATTTTTATTATTATTATATTATTATTTATTATAAAAATTACGTTTAAAGGTCTTATTAAATCGCTTTCCTCATACTTCTTAACTGATTGCGTTCTAGGGTCCTTTACGGAAACAAGATCACAGAACTGGCGCCAGGCACTTTCTCAGGACTTACTTCCCTGCAACTTTTGTGAGTAATATATATATTCTCTCTCTCTCTCTCTCTCTCTCTCTCTCTCTCTCTCTCTCAATTTATTTAACGTTTTCATTATATAGGCTATTTGTTTAGTTTTGTTTTTAAAACGGTTTGGCTACTTTTCATTAGTATTTTTTTTAATGAATAAGTATAAAACGAGTATCGGTATTATTATTATCGGACTGGAACCTGATTTCTTGAAGTAATTTCTCGACTTTTCCGAAGAATTGGTTGAAAGTAATTGGGCACAATATTAGAAATTATTAAAGTATCCCATTCAATTAAAAGTTGTAGAAAACTATAATGAGAGATTAGTTGGAAGGGAAACTTAAGTGGATTAGAAAACGAGATTCGAAAAGTAAATAAAATTTGTCATGAAAATAAAAATGTAGTTAAAATTAAGTAAATATTTATTTCGGCATTGGTACAACATAACTGTACTCTTTCAAAGTGTGTTACACGTAATTAAGTTGTTGTTACAGTATACCTGTAATTTCAATGGTGGTCAATGAATATTAAAAGGTCATTTAATTTTTATATTTAATGAAAGTATTATAATGTCAGATTTTGGTGTGTGTGTGTGTGTGTGTGTGTGTTTCATATTGATGTTGAATATAGCGAAATTGCATTTCCTGAGTCAATAAGTTCACAGCTGTCGCGACTCGCGAGGGGCCGCACAACCCCTCGTAAGGGACACGTTTTCTGATGTTCAGGTCGGGTCATGTCATTTACGACACGCGCAAAGGCAGCGTCGGCCCATGCATGATCGTGGGTGGGCAGGGCACCTCGTTTCACCCTCCACATCCTGACGGGGCGGAGTCCCCCTTTCCCGCACCCAGATCGCCCTCGGATATCGCGTTAATCGGCCTTACATAAATATTCATGAGATTCCTACGCGTCCCAGGTGCTGAATTAACGCCAGGTGTGCTTAACAAACGGCTTAGGCGCCCTATTTAGAGCCAGCCCCCCCCCATTTGGTCCCGCGGCTTAAAACGCCTCCACACCCCCTACACACCCCGAAATTAAAAAGGAATTGCAGAGAGAAAAATCAGGGCCTTCTCTCGGCGGTTAAACGCAATAATATATAATCGTTGATTGAAGCCTTTGAACGAGAGTAGGATTGAAACGGATTTTATTCACGTCTCTCTTATTTCTAAAATCAAAACTAAATCGGACCTAATTAAAAATACTTAACGTACAAATCGTACATTGTGCGCTTCTAAGCCGTACGCATTAACGCGAAGTCAATAAGAAGAATTACGTCATATACGTATTTCATATCACGTTCGAAGACGAACGGAAGAAATAAAAGTTGCAAACTAAACTTCCCTACACACTCCGCTACAATTGAAATAATTAAACTCGTTCTTCCGCGACCTTCTTCGGTACTCAGTTTCCGCAAATGGTGCTGAAGGGGGAGACACGAGACGTTTTTGGCACTGGAACTAATTCGGTCACGGATGGAGGGAGGGAGCAAAGGAATAGAGCTGAGCCTCCATCACTTCATTTATATGTATAATATTGTGTGTGTGTGTGTATTGCAAAATACGTGGTTTTTTTATTCATTATTTTGTAAAAAACAAAATATGTACAGGGTGGCCAACAAAGTCTCTTTGCATGAAAAACAAAGGCAACACAAATATGCTGTAATTTTACTGCGAAGAGACTTTGTGGCCACCCTGTATGTATAGTTTAAATATATAAAATAGACTTTAAATAAACTTAGATTTACGACTACAGCGTATAAGCTGAACTTTTTTCAGCTTTTTTTTATTTCAAATAAAAAATCTAGATAAGTACCTATATGACCAATAAAATAATAGCTAAATGTTATAAAAACCAATAAAAATATCCATTATGCGTATAAAAAATTATAAAAGATTTTTATATTAATGTTAGGAACAGTCTCAGACACGGGAAAGTACGCCATATTTAAAATCCCAATCACTCGTATATTATAAATTACTCTTAACCATCAGGAACTCGAGTTAATATTGCCCTTTTTGGGATAGCCAAAGAGTGTGTTTCGCATTATGTGATCGCTTTCAAGTTGGTATTTTATTAAAGATTTAATTAAATCTCATTTTAATTTAATTTTAGAGGTCTTCGGGATTTATAACAAAAATTAATCGTAATAAATTACTCTTACAATTCAACAGGAAGCATTAATAGGATCGTAAGATGTGGCAGAAGAAGGATTTTGCGTTATTTGATCACTTTTAGGGTTAGATTTTGGAAAATGTGCTCGTATCGTAACGGCAGTTACAAAAATAACTCCCGTCATGCTACAAAATGTGTTCCGCGATGCTGCTGACAGATTCGAACTCTGTAGAGATACTGATGGTGCTCGTGTAGAATCATATGCTTAAGTATTCATTAAATGTGTGCCTTCTATTATATTGTTGTTGAATTTTACCTTGTTTGCCACGTTTTCATTGAAATAGATAGGGACTTTATAAACACCCTGTATATATACAGAATATAACAAAAGTTCGTTTTCATAGGGAAATAAGATCAACAGAATTGAACGAGAAAATAGTTTTAACTCTACATTACAAACAATACAATCAACTTGCCAATTAATCCAGTACATGTTCGCCGCTCCGGTAACGATAATTGTGGCGATTCACCGTTCCATTTTAATGAAAACAAGCCTCGTCGCTAAATAAAATATCAAAAAAGATTTCCCTTTGACAACGGACTTTTGTTACACCCTGTATACAGGGACGTAGACAGGGGGTGGGGCTACGGAGGCTTCAGCCGCCCCCGAAATAAAATCATAGGTTTCATATTTCTATGCATTACTTATGAGCAAGTACGCCATGCCAAGTACCTTCAGCACATGTTTAATTATTGTAATACATTTAGGAATGTGTTTTTACTCATTTACACACTTTAATATATATATATATATATATATATATATATATATATATATATATATATATATATATATATATATATATATATGGGGTGAATTTCACAATTAAACACGTGAAATTAATAAATGATACAAACCCACAAGGAAAAAGAAAAATGATTCCAAGGCCTTTCGTGTATTCAGAAGTACATTCCCTGACGAGGTGTACTTCTGAATATACTAAACCCTTGGAATCATTTTTCTTTTTCCTTGTGGGTTTGTATCATATACTGTGTGCACACACACACACACACACACACACACACAACACACACACAGTATATAGAAGAGATGGAAAAACGTTTTCAATTAAAAGTTTGAAAGGTTTCGAGTGGGGGATTTTTTGTTATGCCAAGACGAAGAAACAAAAAATTTGAAAAACGAAACAAAAATGTTGCGTGCATTTATTGTTTATGAAGGTAACAGAAGGCGCAGAATTCCTCAAAGTGGGGCGTGGGACACGGTTCATAGGAATGGGCTTCGTTCAGTTTGCATGCGCGGGTTTCTTCACAGTTCCCACGCGTGGGTTACCCACTCATTCAGTGACAATTCTCCTTTCTCCCTCAAGTTTCATACAATAAATTTTTTTTTATTACAGTCAGTGAAAACACTTCGTTTTCTCAATAGGAAGTAGCACTATTTGGAACTAGCATTAGTGAAAACGCTAAGGCTTCATGCTTATTGAATCTGTGCCACGCACCATGTTCGCCAAGAGTATGTGCAACTGCTGTATAGTTATAGGGTAGGTGGTAGTTAAAGCTTGGCTGTGTGGGAAAACATCGAACTCGCAATGGGAGGGTTCCATGATCGAATCCTGCGGATGGACGGCGTGAATTTCTGCAAAAAATTCTAAAACCAAATTGCCCTTTGTCCACCCAACAGCGTATATGGATATATGGTCTATAACCCCAAAATGTGAAATAGTTTTAGCTTATACCTATTGGTACTGAATGTTGATGCCTTTATACTTGTCTTAAAGCCTTGTTTTTTCTTATCATATGTACATTATTATTATATTATTATTATTTTTATTATTATTTTTATTATTATTTATATATTCCAGACTTCTGAACGCAAATAAAATTACCTGTCTAAGAAGGGATGTTTTTGGTGACCTGCGCAACCTGAATTTACTGTGAGTATAAATAGTGAGAAGCACTTACTGATTGACAGTTTATATAGTATGTACAAGACGTCCACAAATCTAAGGCTTATTATTTATTCGCGGACACTTTGCGTAATTGTAGACACGTTTTTAATATCTCATTTACTTAAATATAATAGTTTATTAATATTCACCTATTCGGGCCTAAAGAAAAAGGTTTTTTTTGTCATAAATTTTAAATCTTCAAGAAAAGATATTGATTGTACATTTTGAAGGAAGATAAAATATGCAATTTTTATACGGAAAATGAATGCTAAAATGCTTTTATACTTCAATTTGGGGATTTTTCCTCATTCGATATTTGTCAATGGTCGTCGATGCTTTTGTCCTTCGTTTTTTACATACTTTTGAATAGAGCGTTCGAGGCAGCCATCTTGCCCGAGTTTATTTCATTTTAGCGAACTTCATTATTATTGGTAGTGCGGCACGCCGGGAGAATTTGGTGTATTGTTGCGCATTAGTAGCGAGTTAGTGAGTGAGTAGTGGCGCCCACTCACTCACTCTGCCCCCAATTGAATTTGGGCGTGCTCGGAAGAAAACCATTCTCGTCTCATAAGGAATGCGTGGCGTGCCTCCGCCGCCCCTTTTCAAACTCCTTTCTTCGCTTCTTCCATACTCAGAGATGCATTTGCTCTTCTTCATCTTATGAAAGGGCCTCGTGCTCGCCCACAATATTATGCACACGCCCTATGAATTGTATAATCTTATATATATATATATATATATATATATATATATATATTATATATATATGTTAGTCAAAGTGTGTAACCAGCCATTTCGCGTAATGGCTGAAACTTTTAGTCATTACGCGAAATGGCTGTTTCACTTGGTCATTTCGCGAAATGACTAAAATCTTCAGTCATTACGGGAAATGGCTGAAATTCCACCTTGGTCATTTCGTGAAATGGCTAAAATGACTTTTGTCATGAATTCATAGAAATAACAAACATCACAATAAAATTGGGAACCTTTATTTAACTAAATCTGCTAAAACATACATACATCCACAGGTCTGTTCAAATAAGTGAGAAACACTCTTCAAATACACATTTGAACACATTTGAACACATTTGAACATATTTGAATTTCCATTATAGAGGTTTTCAAATACTAATCGGGCCTTCAATGTTATTCCGATGTCCGTCATTGAAGGGCTGGTTAGGTCATCTATATGCCCTTAACAATTGGTTAGGTTAAGTCGTGTTAATTTTGTTAAAACTAACAAATAACACAACTTACAAGATCATTTGCCCGGTTAGGTCAACTGTATGCTCTTGACAATTGGTTAGGTTAAGTTGTGTTATTTTCGTTAAAACTAACGAAAATAGCACAACTTAACCTAACCAGTTGTCAAGGGCATACAGTTGATCTAACCGGGCATACAGTTGACTAACCGGGCAAATGATCTTGTACGAAATGACCAAGGTGGAATTTCAGCCATTTCGCGTAATGGCTGAAGATTTTAGTCATTTCGCGAAATGACTAAAAGTTTCAGCCATTACGCGAAATGGCTGGTTACACACTTTGACTGTAACACATATACATTCCGTATATACATTGTGATTGGAAGCAAAAGTTAAATTAATTTTTATTGATTTAAGTATAGTATTTTTGTGTGTTTGATTCCGCCGCAGGTCTCTGTACGACAATAATATCAGCACCATTCCGAATGCAACTTTTGACACCTTGTCCAGCATTCAAACACTGTAAGTAGAGATGCGTTTGTTTTTTTGAAAACTTCTTTTGACTCTCTTTTTCAACTTACTTTTCATCGTGTTTTTAACGTCAGTGAACAGAAAGCGAATTTTGTCAAGAGAATTTTTTTTTTTTTTTTTTTTTTTTTGACCACGCAAAAATATTTGGTTATGCCAACCAAACACGTGGTTAATACTACGCCAACCAATATAAGTAGTTCATCAAACCCATGTTATGTTGGCACTAATCATTTAAGCTTACTAGAAACATGAACGTGTTTGGTAGAATTATGTGGCATGGTTGTATTGACCATCGGCAGGTTGGCGTTTTGTTAATCATGTAGGCGGGTATTTTTGTTTGTGTGACTGGCATGAGTAGGAGAGGAAGTGTTTGTGCGAGTTTACCTCTTTCTCATTCACGGTTCTCAGAACTGCGTGGGATTTCGTCTCTTTATTTCCATTCATTCATCAATAGGAAATTTAATTAAAAATATAATAAACCTTCACTTATTCAAGCTCTTCTTTTAGTATTTGATTCGAGTGCAATTAACATATATATATACACACACTGTGTGTGTGTGTGTAGTATATATATAATATATATATAATATATATATATATATATATAATCCGCGGATATTTAGTTAATCTATCAAGATACTGTAATATAGAATTATGAATATATGACAATTTTTCAAATTTCGTGATTTTACTATTATGGCAGGCAATGCATAAGAATTAAAATTAATATTAATGTTTTCATTATGATAAAAATAATAACTTTCTCAAGAGTTTCAGCCACAGAAAATTCAATGAAACAAGTTTCATTCAATTTTCTGTGTTACCACCTATTTATATTTTGAGCTTTATATATTTGTTTGTTCATTAATAATTAATACTTTACATGAAATGTGCATACTGGGCCTTATAAGCTACTTTATAAACTAATTTAATTGTAAATTGCATAATTTATTAGAGGTAATATCCGCATAACATCCGCAGTCAGAAGTGTGGATGCGGATGTTAAAAATGAGGCGGATATCCGCAATTTTACATTTTAATTTAATGCAATTTTATATTTTAAACTTTTAATCGTGTTGCACTTATTATTTTATTAATTAATATAAAATATCATACTATAAATAAAAATTATGTTACTGTTATTATGAATGGATAATTATTAGATATTGAATTATATATTAACTTTATTCCAAAGCATATTTGTTCAAAGGTTTCTTACTAGATAGTTACTGAGGATTTGTGTTTATTCAATTCAGGAAGAGTTTAGCATTGTAGCTCTTATTCCGCTTAATTCAGACATCAGTTCAAAGAATTATTATTGTTATCATTGTTGTTGTTAGCGTTATATATTTTGTGTTTAGAAGGTTTGTACTATTTGTGAGGAGGCTCCCTTACGAGAGTTTAACTGGTTCCTAGGAAGGCATTTGCGTTACAGTTTGCTTGGACAGAATTATCGTGTGTGTGTGTGTGTGTGTGTGTGGTCATGCCATCATTCGTGAGTCACGGTTCGAACCCTTTAATTTCTGCTTTCTTCAGCCACCTGGGCCGAAACCCGTTCGTGTGCGACTGCTCCTTGCAGTGGCTCTCCGATTTCCTGGAGGTTCATCCGATCGAGACATCCGGGGCTCGATGCGAGTACCCGAAGAGACTGCAGAGAAGGAAGATCACAGCCCTCACCGACGAAAGACTAAAATGTAAGTAAACTACCTCTCTGCCGTCGAGAGAGAGAGAGTCTCTCTCTCTCTCTCTCTCCTCTCTCTCTCTCTCTCTCTCTCTCTCTCTCTCTCTCTCTCTCTCTCTCTGGCTACTTTTCCAGGGTCAAGGTATTTTCTTCAACCTTTTTCCGTACCTGCCTCTGGCAGGGAGGGAGCGGAGGGTGGGGAGAGAGCCTTCTACTTTTCTATCCAGTTTTCTACTACTGCTAGGATAGTTGAAAGAAAAATAAACTTTTACAAATTTTCCCTGGCACCCGTTGCCATTGGTACCTCCTCGGTATGGGCCACAAGGCCTTTTGAGGTACTTCTTTTCTTTTCCTTGTAACTCTCTCTCTCTCTCTCTCTCTCTCTCTCTCTCTCTCTCTCTATAAACTATAAAATAGTTAATATCTGGAACCAACTTCTCTCAGAGGTTGTTTCCAGTCAGTGTAATCTGTTTAAAAATAGGCTAGACAAAGTACTGAACACACTCATAGTTTAAGATTAAAACCTCAGAAAACTCTGCAGGAGTTCGCTTGCTCGGTGGCTCTGTGAGCAAGCTAAATACAGAGCTATTTATATATTCTCCACTTTCCTGTAAAATTTCCTTGCTACTTTTCCAGGGTCAAGGTATTTTCTTCAACCTTTTTCCGTACCTGCCTCTGGCAGGGAGGGAGCGGAGGGTGGGGAGAGAGCCTTCTACTTTTCTATCCAGTTTTCTAATACTGCTAGGATAGTTGAAAGAAAAATAAACTTTTAATAACAGGAACAGTTCCTCGGTGGATCAGTTCAAGAAAAGGTTAGACCAAATCTTGCACACTATTTGAGTGTGTAGAAAATTTTCCCTGGCACCCGTTGCCATTGGTACCTCCTCGGTATGGGCCGCAAGGCCTTTTGAGGTACTTCTTTTCCTTGTAACTCCTTGTAACTTGTAACTCTCTCTCTCTCTCTCTCTCTCTCTCTCTCTCTCTCTCTGATTTAGAAAAGGACTTGGGTGTGCTAATTAGCAGCGACCTTAAGTTTACGAAACAGTGTGTAGAGGTGGAAAAGAAAGCCCAGAAACTATTGGGTTATATCAGGAGGCAATTTCAGTTTCGGAACAAGGAGATTGTGCTCTCACTGTACAATTCCCTTGTTCGGCCGTACCTGGAGTATGCTGTGCAGTTCTGGTCGCCCACCCTCAGGAAAGATATTGAGAGGCTGGAGCGAGTGCAGGCGAGGGCCACAAAGTTAATCCCTTCGGTTAGGCATATGGACTACAATCGACGGTTACGCGCCCTGAACTTGTTTTCGCTTGAAACTCGGAGGCTGCGCGGTCAACTGATCGAGGTTTTCAAGCTCTTACGAGGGTTCAACGATGTCGATTTTAGAAGTATGTTTAGTTTAAATGATAACCCAACTCGCAACAATGGTTGGAAGTTGGATTTGAAACGGTTTAGGACTAGTGTGTGTGGGAATTACGTTACGTATAAGATCTGTGACACATGGAACAGGTTACCTTCGGAAGTTGTGAACAGTTCCTCTGTGGATCAGTTCAAGAAAAGGTTAGACGAAATCTTGCACACTATTTGAGTGTGTAAAGACATTTAGGACTTTCTGCGGAAATTTCTTTTCCTATAAAATAGTTAATATCTGGAACCAACTTCCCTCAGAGGATGTTTCCAGTCAAAGTGTAAATCTGTTTAAAAATAGGCTAGACAAAGTACAGAACACACTCATAGTTTAAGATTAAAACCTCAGAAAGCTCTGCAAGAGTTCGCTTGCTCGGTGTCTCTGTGAGCAAGCTAAATATAGAGCTATTTATATATTCTCCACTTTCCTGTAAAATTTCCTTGGCTACTTTTCCAGGGTCAAGGTATTTTCTTCAACCTTTTCCGTACCTGCCTCTGGCAGGGAGGGAGCGGAGGGTGGGGAGAGAGCCTTCTACTTTCTATCCAGTTTTCTACTACTGCTAGGATAGTTGAAAGAAAAATAAACTTTTACAAATTTTCCCTGGCACCGTTGCCATTGGTACCTCCTCGGTATGGGCCGCAAGGCCTTTTGAGGTACTTCTTTTCCTTGTAACTCTCTCTCTCTCTCTCTCTCTCTCTTCTCTCTCTGGGTATCGTGGGGAAATAGGTAGGTGGATTGAAAACTGGCTGAGGAATAGGCGGCAGAGGGTGGTAATTAAAGGGGCTAGTTCGAGTTGGGCCTCGGTCACTAGTGGGGTTCCTCAGGGTTCCGTTTTTGGGCCGCTGTTGTTTACCATTTACATAAATGATATCGACGGTGGCATCGTCAGTCGGATCGCCAAATTCGCTGATGACACCAAGCTTGGGGCCAATGTTGGGACGCCGAAGCGATCGAGGAACTGCGTGCGGACCTAGGTAGGATAGGAGAGTGGTCCGAAAAATGGCAAATGCCGTTTAACTTGGGTAAATGCAAAGTGATGCACATTGGCTACGCCAATCCCAAGTCGGACTACTCGATGTTGGGCAGTAATATCGAGGTGACTGATTTAGAAAAGGACTTGGGTGTGCTAATTAGCAGCGACCTTAAGTTTACGAAACAGTGTGTAGAGGTGGAAAAGAAAGCCCAGAAACTATTGGGTTATATCAGGAGGCAATTTCAGTTTCGGAACAAGGAGATTGTGCTCTCACTGTACAATTCCCTTGTTCGGCCGTACCTGGAGTATGCTGTGCAGTTCTGGTCGCCCACCCTCAGGAAAGATATTGAGAGGCTGGAGCGAGTGCAGGCGAGGGCCACAAAGTTGATCCCTTCCGTTAGGCATATGGGCTACAATCGACGGTTACGCGCCCTGAACTTGTTTTCGCTTGAGACTCGGAGGCTGCGCGGTCAACTGATCGAGGTTTTCAAGCTCTTACGAGGGTTCAACGATGTCGATTTTAGAAGTATGTTTAGTTTAAATGATAACCCAACTCGCAACAATGGTGGAAGTTGGATTTGAAACGGTTTTAGGACTAGTGTGTGGGAATTACGTTACGTATAAGATCTGTGACACATGGAACAGGTTACCTTCGGAAGTTGTGAACAGTTCCTCTGTGGATCAGTTCAAGAAAAGGTTAGACGAAATCTTGCACACTATTTGAGTGTGTAAAGACATTTAGGACCTCAGTCTGCGGAAATTTCTTTTCCTATAAAATAGTTAATATCTGGAACCAACTTCCCTCAGAGGATGTTTCCAGTCAAAGTGTAAATGTGTTTAAAAATAGGCTAGACAAAGTACTGAATACTCTCATGTGAGCAAACTAAATATAGAGCTATTTATATATTCTCCACTTTCCTGTAAAATTTCCTTGGCTACTTTTCCAGGGTCAAGGTATTTTCTTCAACCTTTTTCCGTACCTGCCTCTGGCAGGGAGGGAGCGGAGGGTCGGGAGAGAGCCTTCTACTTTACTATCCAGTTTTCTACTACTGCTAGGATAGTTGAAAGAAAAATAAACTTTCACAAAATTTTCCCTGGTTCCCGTTGCCATTGGTACCTCCTCGGTATGGGCCGCAAGGCCTTTTGAGGTACTTCTTTTCCTTGTAACTCCTTGTAACTCTCTCTTCTCTCTCTCTCTCTCTCTCTCTCTCTCTCTCTCTCTTCACTCACCAACTTATTATCGATTAAAAATGAATTGAAGCAGTCATTATTACATTTTGCGGATAGTTGCCGTTTTAATATAAAGTTCGCTTTTATAAAATTTTAGCGTCGCTGATGACGACGGAAAATAAAAGTTTACGAGTTCGTTAGGAGACTCCTTCGCTGTTTACGGAAGAATTTTAATCAAAATATTTTGCCAATGTTTGAGATTGACTTTCGTCGAAAAGACAAACATTTTCTTCAATAGGAACCTTTGTCGACCCTTAATTTAAAATTATCATTTAATTCCCCATCTCCTTTCCCTGAAGGCACCGACGATACTGTGAGTCAGTACGCGGGGAAGTGCGTCTCTGAAGAAGAATGCCCCAGGGGGTGCACATGCAGGGGAACTACCGTGGATTGCACAGCAGGAGGACTAACTGCCATGCCGGAAGCACTCCCACAGTACACCACGAATCTGTAAGCAAGCACTTCTTTCTACTTATAATATATATATGCGCCTCGGTAGTGTAGTGGTTAGCGTCGCTGACTACGAATCCATCGGCCCCGGGATCGAGACCCGGTGAACCCAGCTGTTCATCCTTCCACACAATAAAGAAAGTGGTTGGTAGATAAATGGATACCCTGGGTGGCCTAGTGGTTAAGACGCTGGGCTGCTGGTGGGGCGTGGTTCGGATTCCACGTTAAACTGTAGGTCTAAGGTGAAGTGACAAGCTTGACCGTCAGAATGAACAATTCGGGCGGAAGCAAAACAAGTTTGTTTTTTATATATATAATATTAAACGTTCTTGTGCATGGATTTGTGAAGAATATATGTATTGTCACGCACCTAAATTTGATGTGAGGTAATATAAGTTACCAATCAAACACACCTTTACCTGGCCTTTACCTGAGAAAGGTAAATGTTTACTCGAATGAAAAAGTACAATTAAATGCAAGTTCGAAAGGTGATGTTAAAAGAGAATGGCCGTTTTTTAAGTTATTCGTATGTGTGAAATGTATGAAACATGAAATTATAATTTAAACAGATAAATAGAAATCAGGTAGACCATGAAAAGAATTCGTTCCGGTTAAAAGTACCTGAGATGGTTTCGTGTAACGCTGTAAAATTACGGAAGAAAGGTTTCACATTTTTTTAATATATCATCGTTTAATATTCTTCCTCCGAGATAAAAAAAAAAAAACTTTTTTTTTCTCGTGTTTCAGTCTCCTCTCCGATAATGAAATTCGTGAGTTGGGAAGCACCGAAATCCTGCCCAAGTTGAGTCGACTGAAGCGTCTCGTACTTTCCAATAATCAGCTCCGAATCATTACCACAAATGCGTTTCGAGGCGTCAAAACGCTGCAAGAGTTGTAAGTTTATCACTCGTAAAACTCAGGCTTAAAAAGAAGAAAGGAGTTAAGGAAAGAAAATACGAAAATAACACTTTTAAGATTCAATTTTGAAAGAAAGAAAGGGAACGACTGATGATATAAAAATTAAGTTATTATTTACTGATTAATTATTTGCATAAACTTTGAATTTTTGGAAGCGTTATTAACTAACTATTGAAGATTTATTTTTCGTTTTCAGGGATTTGTCAGAGAATGATTTGACTGAATTAACTTCTCACATGTTGGAAGGTCTTACTAAATTAACTAATTTGTAAGTCATTTTGCTTTTAACATTTTAAATTATGATACGATGAAAAATTCTAAATTGACGATAGTGTGTTTTATGAATCGTATTTTAATAAAAAAGTGTTATACAGGATTACCTTGCTTGACGTAGTAGATTCGTTCCTGGAAAATATACGTTAAGCGAAACTACGCTAAATGAAGCACGTTTACCCATTGAAACGTACGAGTATGTATTATCGGAAGATACGTTCCCGACGTAAGATTTTCGGGCTTATAACGTAACACGCACGTGAATAATACACATTAAATACAAATAATAAATATTGTAAATACCTGTATGTAAAATAGAAGTAATAAAATAAAATACACAATAAAAAAAATTAACAACACTTAAATGCGCAGTGTGACATAGTTAACCTTGGAGCCTACGAGAGTGTCTACGCTACGTAGTGTCAATTTTTGTCAAATAATATATGTTGCGTAGTTCCCAAGTACATTATAACGTCGTAACGTACTACGTTAAACGAAAAACTCTAGTAATTTGTTAACTCGGTTATAGCGAAAGTACGTGAAGCGGGGTTCATCTGTATGAAAAGGAATCCACTCCTTATTTGGAGGATTGCATTTTATAGACTAAAAACGAATAGGAATGAAACCATTGACTATATTATCTTTACTTTTATTTTCTTTTTTTCTTTTAGACCGTGAAATAATGTCGAATTTTCTTGAAAATTTATTTTCCAGAAATTTGGCGGGAAATCGGATTTCGTGTATTTCGCCCGGCTCATTCGCCGCCCTTCCGCAGTTGAAAGAAATGTAAGACTTGGTTTCTTACTTTTACTTTAATATCCTGTGGTTTAGTCTGCTTATGATCAAATAGAAGTTAAAAACACTATGGTTGGAGGAACGTAAAGAAAATTTTTATTGTTATATATTTTATATATGTAGTTACTTTTTAATTTTGTAACTTTTTTAAACAAAACAATTTTTTCATATTTATTAGGCGAGAGTTGGGACTGTATTCTTAATTTATAATAAGTGATCCTCCGATGAGACAGCCCCGTAAAAATGACGAACCATCGTTGCTGGGTTTGATGTATTTAACCCGCGGTAAAGTCACATCTGGTAATTGTTACGTAATCCTATTTCTTCAGCAACTTGGAAGGGAATCCTCTTCGATGCAATTGTCACTTGAGTTGGATGGCAAAATGGTTCAGGAATCGTGGCATTCGGAAGTTAGTGCCAAGGTGCCACTCTCCCCCACACCTCAGAGACACCACCATAACGGAAGTGCCAAACTCAGGATTCTCCTGCGAAGGTGAGCTTCATTTAATTCAGGATTTTGAGTTAAATCTCTTCCAGTGAAGGTTTAAAATAATTTTATTTTTAAACTTCTCATCGACTCTTTAGATGCTGTCAGAGAACGATTGTGACGGGATTATTTGATATTATTTTCGTGTTAAGAAAAAGTAAATTGTTTCACTAATAATTTTTACTCTTTTTAAATTTTAAAAGCAGCAGCAGCAGCAAAAGCTTCAAACTAATTCAATTTCGAATTTTGAATATTCACTTAGCGATTGTAGCCCGATTTAAAACGTAAAAGAACCTCGTTTTATCGATGTTGACGACCTGAATTATATTAAGTAAATGGGATGAATGCAGTATTCCTACTCTCCTCTCATCGCTCGCAGTTCTATCGCAGTTCTAATCAGCACTGCGAACTATTTAAGAGAATTCGAGTTTGCATTATTTCAGGTTTTGTATTTTTTGAAAGGACTGTGATGAAATTCATCACTAAACTGAATCTAAAGTAAAATATGCACAAAATGTCTTCAGGTTGGAAGTAGAGAAAAACTATTAAAAGTTATGTAATTTTTACATATTTTCCGGCCGTGGTTACCATATAACCACCATCACAGTTGAGAATTGGGGGTAGGTTTCCTCCTCCTGTTGAACACACGCTTCTCCGGGGTTGTAAAATTCCTTTAAGGAATGTCCTTTAAGGAAGTTGAATAGGCACTCAAATATAGAGTTCTGTGCGTGAAATAAGTCTAACCTTAGCTCAAACTCGCATGAATGAATGAATAACCTTTATTAATAATAAAATAAATACATTGGTCTTACGATGTACAATGACATAAATAATTGTGAAGCTGGACTATTTATTTTATTTAATTTGGACCTTAAGCTTTTTTAGGCTTTACTGGGCTCTTATTAAAAATAAAAGTTAATAATAATAATAAATAAGTCATGAATAAGTATTGTTAATAATTAAGCTCTGTATTAATCTTAAATTATCATTATTGATATAACAAATGCAAGGTCATTATTGAAGGTATTATACCAATACCATACGATGAAATCGGTATTATACATGAGAAATAAGAAATGAACAGTCACGAGTAATGTGTCTTTAATCCTAGATTACACACGAGAAATGAATAAACGGTAGTAATGTACATTAATCCTAGATTTTTATTAGTATGCCATTATTAATCAGGATTATCATTCCATAGTTTCAATCCAACGAAAATGGGTAGTTTTTGAGATGAAGACAATCTAAATTGAGGTATAACATGCTTTGATCTATTTCTGGTCTGATATGAGTGGATTTCTTGATGAGTTACAAAATATCTATTTACCTATTGTAAATTAATGATTTTCTTCTTACACTCGTAAATAAAAATAAAATGTACCAGTTTGATTACATCATTGAACTTTAGTAGTTTTAGCTCTTTAAATAATGTATTAGGTGATCAAGGAAATCGGCATCAGATAATAACCTTATTGCTCTTTTTTGGATGACAAAGATACTATTTAAAGCGTTTCAGCGGAGTTTCCCCAAACAAGGGTGCAGTACGTTATATAAGGAAGAACAAGAGTATGATAGAGTCACTAAAACGTGTTTAGGGACTACATTTCTAAGTTTAAACATTATAGCAACGCTCCTTGAAATCTTTTTCGCGATATAATTTATATGATCACTCCATTGCAAATTCTTACCTACATTACACCAAGAAATTTTGTTACAGTACACTCCTTTACAGCGATTTCATCAACATTAAGTTCATCAAGATACACATTTCTTTTATTAGTAAAAATCATGAAATTTGTTTTACTGGTATTTAGAAAGAGTTTATTGGTGGTCAGCCATTTCATTACACTGATAAATGCTGAATTAAATATATTCTTAGCTGAATTAACATCTGTGCAAGAAAAAGACAGTTGTATCATTTGCAAACATTATGAAGTTCAGTTGAAGTTCAGTTGAATGTGGAAGATCATTTATATAAAGGCTATAGTGGAGGTGGTACAGAGTAAGAATCGGTTCCGGCAAATCTCATGCGATCTCTCTTACTATTGGAGTAAATTCGCAATCACACGAGGCTTTTTTACCACTGAAATAAATTCGCAATCACACGAGGCTCAGAAATGGCCCGAATTCGATGCATTTGAAGGTGTGTGCGATTGTTTAAATAAATTTTACACTGGAGGGAAAAATGTGTCTTGCAATCTTTTATTTCATCATTGCAGCCATAAAATAGTAATTTCTTCCCATAAGTATTGCTGCCAAATGACTTTGTGAGGAAGAATATGATTCCCCCTCGAAATGAGTTTCTGGATATTGGTGTTATATCATGGGGCGGGTTGGCAATAGCATAGTAAGCGCCGTGCTCGGTTCTCTCTCTCCTATGTTGGGAAAGGAGAATTTTAAATGGCTGAATCATTGCTTAAAATTTTCTCGAGGTTTTCTAAGCCATTCGCTTCGATTTGAATCTTAATTTTTCAGCCGATGAAGTGGGGTGTTTGGGCATTATGGAAGACTGTCCCAAGGGGTGTCGGTGTGAGGGAACCGTCGTGAGGTGTTCCCGTGGCAACCTAAGAGTCATCCCAGAGAATATTGCCGTACATACCACCGAACTGTAAGTCTTTAAACGTAGTCTTTAAGATCCTGTTAGCCTGCGCGCGCGATCTTTTGAGGTTTGAGATTGTAGATTCCCGTTTTAGGTTTTGATGCTGTTTCACAAATAAATTCATTAACTTTTAAGTTTGGTAATAATTTCTTTCTAAATAATTTCATCTCATAAAGAGGCTCAAGTACTTAGTTCCAAAATTAAAAAACTTCACTTTCTTTGAAACACTCCGAAGAAGCACAGTAAAGGAATGTTTTAAAATGTAAATGAAGTCATTATTATATTTTGGCATTGTTATAAGTCGTTGACAGTTTATAGAAGCTATTTTCGTAACATATTCGGAACGTAGTAAAAATGACCACCATCAAACATCTTTAAAGACAAAATGTGCTCCAAATAACTTTGTGTGAAAATTATGTTGATAAAATAAATTATTTAATGCGATATTTTACATTTCTGTCATTTGAAAATTTACATATTTTGAAGGTATTTGGATTTCAACATGATAACTGAAGTAGATTCAAGACGTTTATCTCACTTGAAGTCTCTGGCGAGACTGTAAGTAATTATTGAAGTTTATGTTAATTCACGATCATTATAGTGTTAATGTTTTTAGCAGTTGCTCAGTTTTAGCTTAAATAGAAATAATCTTTTCGCAATAAACTTAACTAAGCGAACTAAACTTTCTAAATAATTATTCGATAGAGTATGAAATTTTACCATGTAGTTCAAATTATCATCATATTCGTATTATCAACATTTGCAGTGATTTAAGCAACAACCAGATCGCAGTCTTAGAGAACAACACATTTGCTGGTCTGACTCAACTTTCCGCTTTGTAAGTATCAAAAGTCAAACCTTAATGACTTCTTCCCATTATTTAGTTTAATTTAATGGAAGTTAGTTCAGTAATTTCTTCTCCAATTCATCTTCAATTGAGTGGTGAGAGTCAGTGTCATATTGGACTAAGAAAGATTTTTTCCCCCTCAGAATTGTGAGTTACAGCAAAGTGCAGTGCATTCAAGGGGAAGCGTTGGCAGGTCTTTATAAACTAAGAATTTTGTAAGTACGCCATTGATCGCATTAGTTTTTGTTATTTATAAAATACTTTCGATCACTTTGATTTCCGGTCTTCTCCGTCTTTACTCGCAAAAACTGAGCTACAGAGTTTACCATTAAGCCACTCTATTTTTTAAAATTTGTAATTGTTTCTCAGTGAATTTCCCAGATAACAAAAGTTTTTATTTTAAATACTTTAAATGATTTACATATCTTTCATACTGTCGAAAATTTGCAAATTGCTAAATTGTATTATTTTTCCTGATTTTTATAATATTTTGCATCATTATTAGGATTAATATCTTATTAGTTACATCATGTCACTACAGAGCTCACTAAATATTGAGTTTAGTAAACGCGTGACAACGGATAAGAACGTTATTTCTGAGTTTTTTCTAACTCGAAGCTGTTATTTTTTATATTTAACGAAAGGTCACTTCATGGCAATGATATCTCCCTCATACCCGAAGGAACGTTCAGAGATCTCTCCTACATCACACACATGTAAGTGCAACTTAATTGGACTATCTTGCCAATACTTTTTCATCCGATCCACCGAAAAACATTCAGATTTTATTACTTTTTTTTTGTTATTCTTATTATTATTATTATTATTATTATTATTATTATTATTATTATTATTATTATTGTTATTGTTATTATCAAGTTATATTTTATATTTGAGAAAACGATTTATTTACCAAAATAATTGGTGCAATGACGAGGAACTTCAGTTTATATTCAAACCGTAGACATAGCTAAAAGTCCTACTTCAAATATAGCCGTTAAAATTGATTTTAGCAAATGCGTTATTACCTTGTTAATTTCCTCTTGTTGCAACTGTTAATTAAACTGTAAAACTAAATCTGTATTTACGGATCTTTTGTTAGTAAAGCACCTCTTCCTTACGAAGGCACTTACAATTTAATGTGCTATTTAACTTTTTTCATAAAAAAAATATATATATGTACAGGGTGTCCGAGAATTATCTGTACAATTTTTGGCTGTTATTAAAAGTCAACCATGAAGTGTAGAAATTCCAGTGTTGTCCCATTTTACAGAGAATCTCATTAAGTTTTTTCTGATACCACGTTTTGACAAGTTTTTTAGAAATGTACGCGGGTGACAGACTGATGATTTAAAAGCAAGAATCACAGCTGCTATTGAGCGAATTGATGTGGATGTGCTGCAGCGTACATGGCAACATTTGGAGTATCGATTGGATGTTTTGCGAATCACTAATGGTGCACATATCGAATGTTTGTAACAACGTTACTTTAATAAAAGAAACTTTTGAAAATACAGATTCTAAATAATCTTGTTTAAGAATTTTACGTGTGTTATCAAGAATTTTATTAAAAGATGAAATTGTACAGATAATGTTCGGACACACTGGAATTTCTAAAACACTTGTCAAAACTTGGTATCAGAAAAAACTTAATGAGATTCTCTGTAAAATGGGACAACACTGGAATTTCTACACTTCATGGTTGACTTTTAATAACAGCCAAAAATTGTACAGATAATTCTCGGACACCCGTCCTGTATAATGAAAACTGTATTTGAAACGACGAATAAGGTCATAAGCCCCAGAATATCGCTAATACGATATTCTGGGACTACTAGCGAGTATTGGCTAATACGATATTCTGGGACTACTAGCGAGTGAATCCTTTCTGTATAATAATAGTTAATAATAGTGGCGTGTTTTACGAGTAACGCAGTACTCATTAAATCATAAATAATAATCGTATAAAGATTTATGAGTATTCATTTATTAAGAGAAATTTTAATTTAATTTTTAAGCACAGTTACATTAGAAATAGTTTTAATATCATTACTCATCTTTATTCCATAATTTTAATCCAACAAAATTAGGTGATTTTTTTTTATTATCGATAAAATAGAAAGATAACTTGCCTAGTTCTACTCCAGGTTGGGTATAGGAAGAAGTGACTCGATGAGTTACGAAGTATTTGTTAATTTAATGTAAATTAATGGTTTTGTTCGTGCATTTATAAATGAATATTAATTAAGCGAGATTACATCTTCGATCTTTATTAGTTTTAACTCCTTAAAGATTGGCACTCGTATCAACATAAGAATCGGCATCGGGTTTTTGCTCGTTTCTGAATGCTAAAGATATTGTTTGATTTGAATAAAATGAAAAGACTTTATTGATGTACTTTTTTATTTCGTTCATGAGCAGCGCTCTGGGGGCAAACCCTCTGTTCTGCGATTGTTCCTTGGCGTGGTTGTCGAAGCTCGTGAAACTGGTGTTCGTGGAGCCTGGAATCGCCCGGTGCGCCGAGCCCCTTTCCATGAGGGACAAACTCGTTCTCACCACTCCCACCAACTCTTTCCAATGTAAATCGAAACTTCAGAATTCGGTAAGTAACCACAGAGCAACAATTTGCCATAAACTTCGCGTTTAACGGCATGAGAGTGCTTAGAAAGTTAAATAATCGAAGTAAATTCCGTAGAATTTCCTTCATTTATTTATTCAGTAATTCGTTTATGATGTTTAGATAGGATACTGCTAATAATAATATATTATTATTATTATTATTATTATTATTATTATTATTATTAATGATAATAATTTCACTTCAATTTATTATGTCCGACCAAAAAATTTGTAGGGCCATACTGGATCGCACTTGTCCGGGCTCTAACTTTTGAATCACTCAACATAAATAAATGAAACTTCACACACATATGGATGACCATAAGATAATGTGTCATGAGCAAGACTCGGGGTCCCTGCATCAAAGGTCAAGGTCACAAATATAGGAGGGGACATTGATGTTGTTGCGACATAGTTCTTGTTTCTTCCTAAATAAAAAAATGTTTCCCCTCTGTTCATTAGGACCGTGTAGAAGATTTTAGAAGTGCTTTATCTGAATCGGTGGCACGATTAGCCTAGTTATTCATACAAGCCTATTGTTTACGCGTCTTATACAAGTATATAAATTATGAATTTTTGTTTTCCGAATTAAAGTTTTTAATTGTTTGAAATTCATAATTATCTTAGTAAAATTGAAACTCGTTAGATCGATTTGTCTTTTATATTTGACTCTGTTTTTATTTCCTTCAAATAGGTTCTAGCCAAGTGTGACTTATGCTACACTTTTCCCTGCGAAAACGGAGGCACCTGTCATTCTTTCTCTAACCGTAGTTACGAGTGTTTGTGCCCACCGGCTTATCATGGCCAGAAGTGCCAATACAAGATAGACGCGTGTTATGGTAACCCTTGTGAAAACCAAGGCACTTGTAAAGTCTTAGAAGCTGGAAGGTTCAGGTACTAAAAGAATTGACATTTAGATTAAACGGAATGCATCATCTTTCATTGTCAAACTCGGCTTCTTTGTTTTCTTCTTGACATTAATCGTGAAAATGTATAAAAGCGCTTCGTGAAACACGCGCAAATCAAGTTTAATAATTTGTTCGTTTAAGTTTTGACGAATTTATTCCTCAAAGATGAATCACCGCGTTCAGATTATTGACTGCTACTACTACTTTACTTAATTTTGTATCGAGGAAATTAATGTTATTTCTTAACGGTAATTACGCATAATTGAAGAGATTTTTAGCCATTGATTCTTCTTATTTATTTACAACATTTATTACTAGTCAAGTATTTAAACTTTTAATTTTTCTAATATTTTACCAATTCTGAGTAAATCCTTCAGTTGTCACTGTCCCCCTGGATTTGAGGGACTTCGCTGCGAAAACAACATCGATGATTGCCATGGAAACAAATGTGAGAACAATTCCACCTGCATTGATCTTGTCATGAAGTACAGGTGTCAGTGCCAACCTGGATACATGGGTGTGTACGCGTCATTTTTAAGTAATTTATTTATAGGTTTAATATCCACCCGAGCCGAGGGAAGCTGGTGCTTTCTTGCGGCGATCCAAATCAAGAGGCTAAGGAGGAACCCACCCCGAGTATCTGAGAAATGAGGGCTGGGAAATTTAATGTAATGTAATTTTATCTTTCAAAGCCTTGTTCTCGTTTGAATGTAAAGAACAAAGAATACTCGATGTCTTTCAAAACCAAATCCTTCTACAGGAGAATATTGCGAGAAGAAGATCGCCTTTTGCTCCAAGGAGTTCAATCCTTGCAAGAACAGTGCCAGATGCGTGGATCATTTCACGCACTATGAGTGCCAGTGTCTGCTCGGATTTGCAGGGAAAATTGCACGCAGAATATCGATGACTGCGTCAACCATTTGTGTCAGGTGAGGCAAGAGCTGTATGAGTGATACACAGTTATCTCGATCTCAAAGAGTTTGCGTAAATGGGATAATATCTTCCGCCTCCCCGTGTGTCAGTGTGGAATTTTAGAGGTATAAATGACCAAGATTTGTGGGGACGGACGTTTATACTTACTTGGTCTGCGCGAAACGAAACTGAAAAGAGATGAGGTGAGAGAAGTCGTGTTCAACTAATGAAAGACGAGTATCATGATCATATGAAAGAAAATATATGTGTTAGTGGTAGGAATCTGTAATACTCTGTATGCTAAGTTTGAGTTCGAGTAAAGGTAGCAGTGATTGTAGCGTATGCATCGTGTGATGATAGATATGTAGAAAAGGAGGTCTGTGGTAATGGGTAATTGGGAGGCATGGTGTACCTAAGAAGAAATGGTAATGGCAATAGAATAAAAGAATTTTGTGTGTGTTTCAAATACATAATTTCTAACACAAGGACATCTATAACTATAGAGTGAATTGGTAGATTATGCGTTAGGGTGGAAACTTCCATAACCTGTTAACGTTTATTAATTGTACTTTAGTTTTTAGAAAAACTGGGATTTAATACTGAATTGAACTAAATTTGTTAATTTTGGATTGTTCACGTACCCCAAAAAAATGGTTTTTATGTATGAATTTCTTTGACTAAAATTCGCAATGCCTTTTACTTTTATACAAATAAGCAAATACTTTATTCCATACGAAACATGTAAGGTATAAACTACTGCATATAAAATTACAGATTACAAAAATATAGCAAGTATCGCATTATTTATCCTTCAACGTGATAAACGTACAGCTGCTTACTCCAATGGTCCAAAACTCTTGATTTAGAAAATATATTGTTATATTGTAGTCAATCCTTCAGTCATAGCTTTTATGAATGTGTTAACGGATTCACCTTGGTAATAAATCTATATACAAGATTACGTACTATTCGAGCGCAGTTGACACATTATCAGCAACAGCCATCAGACTAGCGCTGTACCATCCATATATCTAGGGATTATTTAATGATATGCTAAACATATCATCGTAAGTCACGTGCCGTTTTTATATGTTATATAACTTGTACTCTCATCAAAGATGGTCAGTATATATTGGAGTACAAAAATACGTGAACAGTTTACCTTAACATCAAGTGTGCATACACTAGATGCAGTTTTCTAATTAGAATATTTCCATAAACGTATAACTGTCTACATTGCCTCTTGATATCACACATCTGATAGGTCACTAGTTATCGTATGACCTAAATACTTAGTACGAGACACTTCTGCTAAATAGTGGCATCATAATGTAGTTGATGTTGGATTTTTTGTATAAGAGTTTTTGCGCATTTTAAAATAAAATTTTCTTTTTCATTTTTTATTAGAACCTAGGGAGTCTCTAACGTTTTTGGCCTCAGTGGTTAATTGTACGAACCACCTAAAACGATAGTTTATTTTCACTGATTCAGTTTGTGTTGTGTGACACAAAGGGTTAAAGTTGATTATCTTATTAGCTAAGACGTGACTTCCATTTACTGTAAGAGAAACGTTTTTTTTTTATTTGGTTGCAGAATGGTGCCTCTTGCATAGACGGTATCAACGACTACACTTGCAAATGTGTAGGCGATTATTCAGGCAAGTTCTGTGAAGTGGGTCCCGCCGTTTTCCAACAGACGTCGCCTTGCCAGCAAAACGACTGCCAAAATGGTATCTGCTTCGTTCCTCCCAATTCTCAAGACTACGTCTGTAAATGCTCACCCGGCTTCTCAGGTAAGTTAAAGAAAACTGTTCATATGGTATTATTTTTATCTTATGACTCATTATCTTTAAAGGAGCTCTATTAGCCGTCACTAAATCTTTTTGTTCGACACTTTTTTTAACTTAACTTTTAAATGAACCAGACCTAACCTAACTTGGATAGACGTCGATGATGTCGGGCATTAGAATAAATGTCTTTCACAAATAATTGTTGACGGATCAGAAACTGTTATAAAATTTTAACCACTTTGGAATATTAAAACTTAAAAACGTTTTAAAATTTCTTCCATACTTTCAAAACTTTCCGTCAGGTAAACACTGTGAGTATTTGACAAGGGTTCATTTTGGCCAAAACAATTCCTTCCTCTCGTTGGACTCGCTGAAGACAAAACCTTACTCGAACGTAACGCTCCGCTTCAGAACGTCAAAACAAAGCGGTATCCTCCTCTACACCGGAGAGTCTGCGCACCTCGCTGTCGAACTCTTCTTGGGAAGGATCAGAGTTTCTTACGATGTGGGAAATCACCCTGTCTCAAATATGTTCAGGTGAGCGGTAATTCGGAAATTGTTTTTGCTGGTAAAAAAAAGGCAATGTTCAGTACAGTACTTATAAAATATATATATATATATATATATATATATATATATATATATATATATATATAAAATAAGCATTAGTGAAACCAGTTAATGAGGTAAAATTAACAAAAAATTTCACCCTCTCCTCAGTTACGAAGTGGTGAGCGATGACAGCTGGCACATGGTGGAAGTTTTGACCCACAAACAGAACTTCACGATGCGCATCGACGGTGGTGCTTCTCGTTGGATTATTAACGCAGGTCAGAAAGAGTATTTGAGCACGAGTTCGCCCTTGTTCGTCGGAGGCATTCCCAAAGAGGTCGCTCTCAAGGCAGTTGATTTGTATCACGTCAGAGATCCCTCCAGCTTTAATGGTGAGTTCTCACTATGTGGAAATGTTTGCCTCCCTAAATTTCAATTGTGTACGAAGAATTGAAGGAAATACTTTTTTTGTTGCCATGTGCGGTTTTTGAGCTTACTGTATGTTGAAGTTACAACCTTATCAACACGCCATTTTAATCCACGATTAAATTCCAACAGGATGTATTCAGCGCGTTTACGTCAACGGTCGCTTGACGGACCTGAGTTCCGGGCAACAGCACAAGGTGGTTCCTGGATGCGGAGGAGAAGAGGCGATCAGCGACGAAGGTCAGAATTCCATTCTCTCTCTCAGAACACCCGAAAGGGGCAGGATGATAAGCGAAACTTCAAACCGAAGCAAAAACTACATTCATAATGATGTTCAGGTAAGCAAGAAGCAGTCCTTTTGAAAATGAAGCAAACAGTTTGTTAAAGGCATGTATGATTCTGTATTTTAGTTAAAAAGAGTCGGAATTAGTGTTTTAAATGATAATAGTGCATTCGTTGGTATCCATTAACGCCGTACTTCGAAGTTTGTTTTTTTACAACGCGCAAGTTTAAATTTACTTTTATATCTTGTTTTCTCTCCAAAGATTCATCCCCCCGCCCCTCCTGAAGAGGTGCCCCAAAGAGACCCCTGCGAGAATCATAAGTGTCGGCGGGGGCGTTGCAAGGCCAAGAGTAGAAACCCCTTCGAGTACTACTGCAGGTGCCGCACAGGATGGTCAGGGAAGTTCTGCGATCAACGTAAGCTTGAATTACTACTATTTTAATTATTAACCTTGTTTACCATTGCGAAATTAAAATATTTTAACGCAAAAGAAGTACAGTATGCTTCATTTCTTGAAGAACTGATGGCATTAAGCATTAATATTATCAGGTATTAACCGAAGGTATCAAACATTAATTGTTACATATGATAATTAAATTCTTGAGTTAAAGTGAACTGAATATATTGAAGAAAGGTGGAGTAATTATTATTAGTCTTTATTTTCCATACTCTGATATTCTGTTAAAAAAATGCATTTGTGATATAGGTTTATTAAGAAACCCTTGGCCAAATAACACTACTTACCCATGATTGGACTTGAACATGACCTGAAACTTTTCGTTATTTGATTTAATTTTGCAGCCCCGACTTGCCGCAAAGAACAATTCACAGAGTATTACGTGGAGAATGAGTGCCGTTCTCGGAAGCCGATTAAAAATGCGATTTGCAGTGGCACTTGCGGGAATCACTGTTGCAAACCTCGAAAGACGAAGCAAAGGAAGGTGAGGCTCATTTGCAACGATGGAACCTCATACAGGAAAGAGATAGAAATTATCCGAAAGTGTCGCTGCATCAGGCGATGCTACTGAAGGAAGGATGATAGTAGTGTTGGAAAGAGAGAGTGAATGGCTGTATCAGAGAGAGAGAGAGAGAGGTAGGTAGGGTGGGGAGACACGAATCAAAAATGCTTTAATGAATCTCAGCTTAAAAGGACAAGTTTTACTTAAGATTATTGAAAGTAAACAAGTGAATCAAAATAACATTATTTCTTAGTAATATAAAGTGTAATAAAAAGTTCTTAAGCCGTTGTCTTTGACTTAGAATGAAATGTGTTGTGTAATAATTTTATTTCTGAATATTATTTTTCTTTACCAAACGTAAAGAGAATGTATTAAATTTATATAAATATTTATATATTAAAAGCAAGTTTGTAAATATCATCTTAATAATAAATGCTGTGTAGATTTAAGCAACTTAATGTCACTATCAAAACTGCGTCGTAGCTTTAAGATAAAAAATATTTCCTCTAAAATTTTATTAGGTAATTTTAATTTTTTCTGTTCTTTATTCTAAATTTTAAGCGAGCGAAATGAACACACATTTTTTAGAAACGAAAAAGTTAACCTGATTTACAAATAGTTTTAATTCAAAACTTTTCCTAAATCTAAATAAACTTAAACTGTAGTTTTAAGAAACTTTCCACCAGCCAAAACCATATATAAATAATAATAATAACAATAATAATAATAATGACAAAGTTCTTATTGCTTATAAAAATCGTTAAGATTCCATTCATAAACCACAATTAATCTATACGTTTTTGTTTTCATGATTTCATCTGTACCAGTCATAAACCAACTTTACAATTATGTAATGAATGCTTAAATAATATTGTATGTATATGTAGTTATTAGAGTCTATATTTTTAAGGTTAGTTTAATATAATAGACAACTTAATAACTTTTATCCTACTCGCATTCGATGAATCGGAAATTATTTTTCATTGTTGTAAATAGTTATCTCTTCATTGTATTCAGAAAATGTCTTAAGCTTTATATTAAATTAATGTATATTCCAGCTCTTTTGAAATATATTATTAAAGTAATTTAAAACTGCTCCCCTTATAACTATATATATAATTAATTTCTAAGACTGTATAATAATTTAAATATAAAGTGTCGTAATTCTGTATAAGATCATCCGAGAGAAGAATATGTAGCCAAATTAACAGTTAAAATAGTTAATACGAAACTTTTGGTAATATTTATTATTTCGTTGGTTTGCATAACCGAAGGAAATTGTATGAGAATTTCAGAGGCCATAATAAAATTTAATCATTTTATCTTCCATTTTCTTATAACTTGTTCATCAAACCTCTTAACTATTCCTCTATTAATTTTTTTGTTGTTTGTTATTTATCTTCTAAAAGTACTGAGGACACGCTTCTAATGCAAAATTATGGTTTAACCCTACCTCATTTTTCACCTTTTCTTTGATTTATAAAGTTGTAAATATTGTATAATTTATTTTTACTATTTTCTCAATAGTGTACAATAAAAACGTTTTCATAATACTATTTTTTACGATATTATTGTTTGAACTTAAGTTGTGTAGCCATTATTATTATTATTACAGTTTACAAATTTTAAAATTTAAACTAATTCACGTGTATAATAGCAACTTTTCATCATTTTTAACTTTTATTTTAGTAGAGAAATGAAGCTACTTAGTAAATAACAGCTATTTTACGCTTTAACTATTTATTTTAGTCCTTTTTTTTATACATATGATTCAAACCTCATTTGCTTTATGTTTCATATAAATATATTTTAAATAAAATTAATATATTTAATTTTTTTAATTTAAATCACATTTTCATATGAAGAACACAGCTAGTCTGTTCAAATGCATCATCTCATGCGAAGTATCCCAAATATTTGGTAAACTTGTACAAACTTTATTAAAATAAAATGTAATGTGTCATTAATTTCATTTTCCACTTCGATATCTTTTAGTTCTTCCGATGGTAGTGATGCAGCCTGAGATCCTTGGACCGATCTGAACCTGTCTAGAATTGAAATTCGTTTATTTCACAAAGTTGTTACAAATTTTACCAGAAATGCATTATTCGAGCGTTATTGGCATTTCATATTAAAGGAAGCAAGTAGTTGGCTAAAATTCATACTTAGGGGAGGGAAGGAATTGAGAAATAGTGGTCTGGACCGGTCCAAACCATCTCTTTTGAAGCCGAGTGCAGACCAGTCCGATGGTAACGAGTTGTAATTAGTCGTGTGGTTGTTTTGTCAGTAGTAAGGAAGGAGAACCGTTTCTTCTAACGAGGGACACGCCGTACCCACGTCGCTTCCCGTTACATTAGCAACGTTCTGTGAGGAATGGGGAAAAAAGTGTATATGAGTAAAGTTAAAGAACATAAATAGACAAATCAAATGAAACAAGAATGATCTTCCTAGCATAAACACAATGGAAGATACGCTTAAATATTTGAATTTTTCCTTAATTTTGGGGATGACCTGAAAGGCAAAATCTTTGACCTCCTTGGGGCCGGTGAAGTTGATGTCGCAGGTAGCTAATATTTTACAGATTTCTTATTGGTACCACAGACTAACTTTTCGGTTCCCCTACAAAACTGAATTCTGAAAAAAGTATTTTTCACTCCACCCTAATGGTCACATTTATCGAAGGCTTTCGCAAAGTGTATATATTAAATCTATGTTTTGTCCTCGACACAATGTTTCCAATATTTTCTCCTGGTAGTCTAGTAACTGTAATAGGCATGATCTTCCAGCCCTGAAGCCATGTTGATTTGGGTTGTATAAGTCTTTTTCTTGTAGGTAGTAGGTAGTTTTTGCCTCTAATTATACGTTCAAAGCACTTTATAAGGTGTGAGGCGAGAGCCACTGGCCGATAATTCTTGGGCATTGCTCTGTTACCACCCTTAAATAGGGGGGCAATGTTCGCGTTCTTCAAGGGGAGTGGAATTTGTCCTCTGTAGAGTGATTTCCTCCATAGTAAGTATATGTTATTTTTTTTTATTTTATTGGGTTCAGAATCCCAGCTGAGCCTTGAACGGCCAAACTCTGAAGGGCCACTTTCAACCTACAGCACAAGTTAAGCTAGACTAAACAAACTTACGGACTTGAAGGTCCTATTAGGTCCTACCTCAAGGTTGCTGATTCGATGTGAGCCTACCTTAGGCCTCAGTTGCATGAAATTAAGATAAAAAACATAAGGGGCACTATTTATGGTCTTTCTAAATCTTGCAACAACAAAAAAACCTGCACCATGCAACAATCTTGTATCTAAACAACCAAACTGAATTGCAAGAGAGCTCTCTATAAGACCACGCCCTGTAAGTGCCGCATTCAACAAACGAGTAGGCAGGACGCGCAGTGCCCCAAAAAAATGATGCCACAAGAGTGCCCAAACAATGATGCCACAAGAGCCCAAAAATGCTAGCTCTAAATTAAGTGAATTTTTCGCTAACCTTACAATTATGAGTTGGATATATACACACCTTAACTTAATATATGCAAGCAATGCTGCATCAATCAGCTTAGTCATCATATTGCCTTGGGACAACAATGGTTCTTCCTCTTCCAGATTTTCTAACACCCCCCACCGAAGAGGCATTGTTGTCATTACCTTCTGCAATTTTAGCCAAGCCTTCTCCATGAGGTTGTAACTCAAATGTTTCATCTTGACTATCTGTGTTTTTGCTGATTTCTAAAGCATAGAGTTTTTGTATAGGTCTCTTTAATTTTCCTCCTGAAGTCTTTACCAGTGCAGACCTAACTAAATTGTCTTTGCCAACAAACAACTCTTCAATTATGCCAAGCTTCCAGCATTGCCTTGGTCTTTCATCCACAATCATTACCACTTCTCCCACCTTGATACAATTTGCATTGGAGCCCTTTACATTGCCTGATGGGTAATAATTGAGCTCTGTCAAGTATTCTATCTGCCACCTCTTCCATAACTGATCTTGTAGCTCTTCAAGGTACTTGAACCTTCTGGTTAACTCTTCTTGAGTGCTCTGGATAGGCTGTAAGTCTTCTGACAAACTGGGGCTTGATGTTAATCGTTTACCACAAAGAAAATGATTTGGTGTCAATAGCATCCTGCAATATGCATCCTGCATACTGTACTGTTATAAACAAAGGTGATAGGCCTACTGTTCACCATTGCTTCTACTTCACACAAAACAATGCAGACTTCTTCTTTGCTTAAATGAGCATTAGCTAAAAGTTTCTTTAATGGACACGTTACACTTCTCACTAGCCTTTCCCAAAATCCTCCCCACCATGGTGCTCTCTCAACAATAAACTCCCACTGTACCCCATGGTGTGAAAAGTAGGATTGGAATCCTCTTCTTTTAGCAAGGACCAAACTTCTTGGAGTTCCTTTGCAGCCCTTTTGAAGGTTTTTGCATTATCCGATATGATTTTATTTGGGAAACCCCTTCTGTTCACAAACCTTTTAAAGGCCAAAAGAAATACATCACTACTTAAGTTGCTTACCAACTCCAAATGGATTGCTCTGGTGGTAGCACATGTGAAAAGACATGTATAACCTTTGTTAGACTCCCCTTGCTCATACACATAGATGGACCTGCGAAGTCTACTCCCACTACATCAAATGGGGCAGTATAGACACACTGTTCTCTTGGAAGTGGAGCCACCTTTTCATAATAAGGCTTTGCACTCCAACGCTTGCAAACCACACATTTATGCAAGACCTTTTTTACTACTTGTCTAATTTTAGGAATCCAAAACTGTTGTCTGATCTCTATTATCACTTCTCTAACTCCAGCATGTAACAACTTATGATGAGTATTCAGGATCAAATGTTCCACAAAGTGCCCCCCAGAAGGTAGCAAAATTGGATGTCTTTTCTCCTCTGGAAGCCCAGAAAACTGTAGTCTACCTCCTACTCTCCATAAATCATGATCCAAAAACACATCCAAACCCTTGAGAGCAGAATGTGTTGGTAGAACCTGTAATGGACGGCTGGTGAGCAATTCCCTTTCTTCACCAAATTTTTCCTTCTGCACATATACCACCCAGTATTGCCTGGCTTGCTGAATCTCCTTACTGTTCAGAATTCCTTCCCTTCTTGTTTCTCCCTTAATGTTTGTAAATCTATATACCCATGCTATCACTCTTAATAACCTTTTCAGACTGCTAATGTCCTCAAGCCTCAATATGGGGTCCTGCTGCATAACTTGACAACTGTTCACAGTGCATTTTCTCACCTCACTCACCCATGCTTCTTCAGCCTGGCATTCTCCTAAAAGAGGCTGATTAGAAGGCGAGTTTTCACTTCCAAGTTTCAGCCACTCTGGCCCATTCCACCACAAACTTGACTGTACAAGATCTTTCACTGAAATTCCTCGTGTTGGTAAATCAGCTGGGTTTTAGGTGCCTGGACAATGCTTCCATTGCTTGGGATCTGTGTGTGCTTGAATTTCCTCCACCCTATTGGCAACAAATGGTTTCCATTTCCTTGCCTGGCTTCTTAACCAGTGCCAAACTATAATGGAGTCTGTCCAATAATAGCTTGGAATTTCATAGAGGGCCAAAGACTTTTGCACTGTAACTGCAAGCCGACTAGCAATAACTGCACCCATCAATTCCAACTTTGGAATAGAAAGCCTTTTCAAAGGTGCTACTCTGCTCTTTGCAGCAACCAACCTGCAACTTACTTCCTCTTTGAATGTGCCTCTTATATAAATACAAGTTGCGTAGGCTTCCTCACTTGCATCACAAAAGATGTGCAGCTCCAAATTGTCTGGACTATTGTTCAACTCTCCAAAGTACCATCTTGGGAATTCAATGTCTCCAAGATGTGCCAATTCTTTGAATTAATATTTCCACCTTACCACCATATGATCAGGCAACTCTTGGTCCCAATCAAGTCCAATTTCCCAGAGGCTCTGAAACCAAATTTTTTACTTTATCACAAATAGAGCCAGGAATCCAAGAGGACAAAGACCTTTGAAGCCAAACTAAGAGCTGTACGTTTTCTCCACCTTGTCTCATTCTCAGCCAGCTCTACTAAAGATTTCCCATTGAAGGTAAACAAATCCTCTCCGTGCTGCCAAACAATGCCTAGCACCTTTGTGTCTATTGCCCACAACTCCTTAATACCAGAATCCTCAATACTTTCTGCTGCATTAGGTACTACACAGGACTGACTCATAAACTGTTGTAACTGAGAATGATTGGTCTGCCATTTTCTAAGCTCCATGCCAGCCTCCCTCATTATAGCTCTAACCTCCCTGAATATCTGTTTAGCCATTTCTGTATTATCCACGGAACACAGCAAATCATCAACATAAAATTTTTCCTAATGTGTTCAATAGCGTTAGGATAGACTTCAGAATATTTCTTAAAATGGTACTGCATAGTAGCTGTCAACAGAAATGGACTAGAGGTGAGGCCAAACAACACTGACTTCATTATATGCTTGAACCTTAGTTCATTTTCCAACAAGTCTTTCGTGTCCACCCACAGATACCTTACTGCATCTCTGTCCTCTGGTTTTAACTTTATCCACAAAAAGGCTTGCTTCACATCTGCAGTCAATGCTACTCTACCAAACCTGAATCTCAGTAACAAGAAAAATAAATCTGCATTTAAATTTGGCCCAGCATCCAAACAGTCATTCAAGGACACACCACCTTTGGGTTTGGCTGAGCCATCAAAAACTACCCTCAGTTTGGTGGTAATTTTGTCTCGCCATACCACTGCATGATGTGGCAGATAATGTGCCTCCTGGCTCACCAGCTCACCTTGCACCCTTTCAGCATAGCCCTCCTTTACATAGCTTAGGATGGCCTCATTGTATTCAATTAACAACTCCTCATTTTTTCTTAGCCTGTGCAATGAAGTCTCCAACCTCCTATTAGCTAGCTGAAGGTTTGAACTGGGTTTGCAAGAATCCTTCCAAGGAAGGCCAACTTCATAGCAACCATCTCTAAACCCAATCCCTTTTTCAAATTGCTCTAAAACATCACTGTTCACTGTACTTGCCTGCTTCTCCTGTTTGTCCTTTATGCCAATGGATTCAAGTTCCCAAAAGGCTTTCAAATGCCTTTCCAAACCATGGCTGTTCTCCTCAATCTTAACAAAAACAGTTTTAACCTCTATTTCATTGCAATAACTACCATGTAGCAGCCAGCCTAGCTTACTTTCAATAGCTACAGGACCTTGAGATGTGCGGACAATGTTACCAGTGATGAAGTCCCAATAATAATCAGCTCCAATCAAAAGACTAATATCTTCTGTTTCTTCAAACTTATTATTGCCCAAATTAATTCCTTTAACTTGCAATTCTTGGACACATGCCATATCTAAACAAGTAGTGACTGGAGCACAAAGTTCCTCAATCTCTACAGCTTGGACCTTGATAGTGGGACTTTGTGGTAACAACCGTTTAACCAGACCTTCTACCTTTTTAACTTTGGTTCGGTTTTGAACTGAACACCCAAACCCAGAAATTCTTAAATTTTCCCTCAAGTTCTTTAAACTTCAAATTTCTGGAAATTCTGGTCTTAATAAAGCTACACTGGCTACCACTATCAAACAACACTCCTACAGTAGCTTCTCCATCATTCCCAATTAATAATGCTGCAGCTGTTTGCAATAATTCCCCTTTTTACACAATAATGGCTGATGCCGGCCATGGCATATTTTGCACAAAATTTTACACTTACAAAACCTTGCTCTGTGACCTTTCAAAAAACATTTAAAACATGCTGTGGACTTAGTTACCCTGTCCTTTCTCTCCTCAACAGGTAAAGCCTCAGCCACCTCACATTTATATGACTTGTGGTTGCCTTCGCAAAATATGCATTCCTTGATTCCCTTTAATTTATTCTCAGAGGATGCATGTAGAGCTGACACTGTATCTGGGCTATTCCTTTTTGTAGAAACTTTGGTGCTGTGCCTGCCTTTGTCCCCTTGTTTAACATCCCACTGTGCAAACTCAATTCCCTCTCGTCTTGCTAATTATGTGCCTAAAAGGCTTAATTAACATCTGCTGAAAGGGGATGTACACATGTTCTGTAGAGTGTCCCCTACTTAACTCAAGCAAAATTGAGCTAGGCAATTTAGACTCCAGTATAGTGACCAACATTACACCATACCTTTCCATTCCTACACCCAAGTTGTCCAGGGACCTAGTTCTAACTTTAAATTCATCATATAACTGCCATAACTTCTTGACACTATTAGGATTATTAACAGGAGGTATAGTTAAAAGTTCACAGAGGTGGCTTTTAATTAAGATCTCTGGCTTACCAAACCGTTTCTTTAATATATCCCAAGCCACATTATAATTAGCCTCTGTTAATGCTAATCCTGCTATTGTCTTTGCTGCCTCCCCTTCCAAGAGGGACTGCAAATAATTAAACTTCTCCACCGCACTTAACACTTGACTAGAATGAACTGTTGATTGAAAACGGTCTGCCCACCCTTGCCATTTCTGAATACTCCAAGAAAATGTTTTGAGTACAAGCCTTGGTAATTGAACTGCAGATCTGTTAACCTTAACTTCACAAACACCGTTTGTTGAGGGCTGTGTTTCATTATTAGACCTGGTCCCTAACTGTACTGAGCTGCTAAACTCTGTTGCTCTGTGGCATGCTTTAATTATGTCATCAATAATCTCTTCAAAGTAAATTATGTCATTTTCTATTTCATCCTCTTCTATAAGAGCCTCAATTTTAACATTTACTTCGCTTAGAGCAACCTTTTTAGTTTCTAATATGGAAAGCTGCGCAGTCACTAAGCTTAAATCCTCTTGCTGTATGGCAGAATCTATAGTGGTAATGACCTTTGTAATTAGACTTTTGTAGGCGCTTCTCCTTTTTCTAAACTTGTTCATTTCAGCTGCACTCATCTCCAATGCAAACAACAATTGGGCTCAATGCCAAATAAACTGAATTGGCGAAAATACTTAACCAAACTGATCAAACTCAAATTCTGCCTTTTTTCAAATAAACTGAATTGCTTGGTTAAGATACTGACCAACCACCAGTATGGAATATCAATTTTTCTACCCAAGTAACTGGCACACTGAAGTCTGCAACCTTCACCTACAAAAAATAAAACCAAAATTAACCAAACCGGTGTAATGAGTCTTTACTAATTATTGTTTTCTGTGTAACAAGTCTTTACTAATTATTGTTTTCTGTGTTTCAGATCTATACTATGTTTATGTTGAATAAAGCCTCAAATTGGCCTTTACTTTATCTCTAGCCCGCTAACAAACGCGGCACCACAATTTATTCAACATTTCAATCAGCCATTCAGTCGGCCTTTCAGATACAGCAAGCAAATATTCATCCAGTAATCTTACTATATCATGGAGAAGGTGATTCGCCCGGATAAATTTATTACTTCTCCGAATTCTCCCCAAGCTGGGAAACTATGGAAATTATGGTCGCGCGGATTCAAATATTTCTTGAGTACTATCGCCGAACACAACCCCAATAAATTGGAGGTTCTATTCATACATATCGGCCCCGATGTCGCTGATATCATTCAAGACTGCTCTACTTATGAGGATGCCATGGCAGCCTTAGAGGCCACCTACGTCAAGAAGCCAAACGAGGTATGCGCTCGCCACCTGTTGTCCACCCGTCACCAAAAGCCCGAGGAAACCCTCGATGAGTACTTGCAAATTCTTCAACAACTAGCCAATGACTGCAACTTCAAATCGGTTTCCGCCGACGAAAACAGGAGTTCATCTGTGAGAGACGCTTTCATCCGAGGAATTAGAGATAGCGCCATCCGTACCCGCTTACTCGAAAATGACACACTCTCACTGGAAAAGGCTATCGTCCAGGCTCGAACATTAGATCAGGCCCAGAAAAACTCAGAATCGTACCTCACTCATTACGGTGCTGTTGCAGCCACTGGCTCTCGCCACGAACCGTCGCCGACTACTGACTCTGCCCGGCCTGCCTGCGTCCAAGAAGACGATCTCCCAAACTCTTCAGCCGCTACGAATTTCGACAACAAAGCCGCTCTGTGCTTCTTCTGCGGGTCTCGACGCCACCCACGAAGCAGGTGTCCAGCAAAGGATTCTATCTGTGCGAAATGTGAAAAGACCGGCCACTGGGCCAAAGTCTGCCGCTCAAGTACTTCCTCGGCACGTCAAAAACAGGATAAAACCACAGCGTCTCATTCAGCCGCAGCATTAGCGACCATTAGTACCACTCTATCGTGTAGCTCCTCCATGCCTACCAACTCAACAGTCGATATCCTCGTCAACGGCCGTTCGTGTCTCGCCTTGTTGGATACTGGCAGCTCGGACAACTTCATTCGTGAGGATCTAGCCAAACACTTAGAGCTGCCCATTCTTCCGCACTCGGGCGTCGTATCAATGGCTTCGCCTAATCTATCCGCAGCCATCTCAGGTCGATGTACAGTGAAGGTTACGATGGGAGACCGCGACTACGAAAAGCTCGAACTATCCGTCTTGTCGGATCTGTGCGCTGACATAATACTCGGTACCCCATTCTTAATCAGACACAAGGAATTGAACATCAATTTCGGAGGTCCGGAGCCAGCACTCCATATATGCGGCCTTACTCGATCAAGAATTTCAGCCCCACCACTATTCGGCAACTTAACTGCCGATTGTCGTCCCATCGCCACGAAGTCCAGACGATTTTGCTCTGAGGACAAAATTTTCATTGGGAAAGAAATCGAAAAGCTACTCAGGGATGAGATAATTGAACCCAGTAACTCACCCTGGCGTGCTCAAGTAGTCATCACATCTACCGAAACAAAAAAAAAACGCATGGTAATCGATTTCTCTCAAACCGTCAACCGATTTACCATGCTAGATGCATATCCTCTTCCGCGAATCGATGATATAGCCAACAAAGTCTCACAACACAAATACTACAGCGTAATTGATCTGTCAAGCGCATACTACCAGGTAGAAATCGATCCGTCTGAACGACCTTTCACAGCATTCGAGGCTGACGGAAATCTATACCAATTCAGAAGGATCCCTATGGGAGTAACTAACGGAGCCGCGGCCTTCCAGCGCGTCATGAACGAATTCATATCCTCGAACAACTTATCATCAACATACGCCTACCTCGACGATCTCACCATCTGCGGAACCACTTGGGAAGAGCACGATGAGAACCTTCGACATTTCTGGGAAGCCGCTAAACGAGTAAATCTGAGTCTAAACAAGGAAAAATGCAAGCTTTCGATGACATCAGTGCACCTGCTCGGATATTCTATCTCTCATGGCGTATTGCGGCCCGATCCCGAACGCCTCCGGCCACTACAAGAACTTCAAACTCCTCGCAACAAGTCGTCTCTACAACGCGTAATCGGACTATTCGCATACTATGCTAAATGGATTCAGAACTATTCCCTCAAGATCAAACCTCTGCTCAACGTTTCATCATTCCCATTAACTCGCGAGGAAGTATCAACGATCCAAACACTCAAAGATGATATCTCGAAAGCTGTCGTCGGTTCAATCGATGAAGAACTGCCGTTCACTGTGGAGACGGACGCTTCCTCTTCAGCAATCGGAGCCACCCTCACCCAGAACGGCCGCCCGGTGGCGTTCTTTTCTCGCGCTCTGAATAACACAGAACGTCGCCATCACATCGTTGAAAAGGAGGCATACGCTGTAATCGAATCCATTCGCAAGTGGAAGCACTTCTTAGCTTATCGACACTTTACTGTCGTCACCGACCAGCGGAGCGTATCTTTCATGTTCGATGGAAAAGCTACTGGTCGTATTAAGAACGATAAGATTCTCCGTTGGCGTGTAGAACTAGCCGGCTACTCATTCACAATAAAATACAGACCGGGCCCCGAGAACCGAGCCGCAGACGCATTGTCGCGATCCTTTTGCGCTGCTACTCCAAGAATATCCCTCGCCCAGCTGCATGTTAATCTGATACACCCAGGAGTCCGCCGAATGACTCATTTTGTGAGAGCTAGGAACCTACCATTCTCAGTGGATGACATCAAACGAGTTACGTCGGAATGCCAAACATGCGCTAAATGTAAGCCACAGTACTATAAACCAGAAGTTAGTCACTTAATACGGGCCATGTCCCCGTTTGACCGACTTAACATCGACTTTAAAGGCCCGCTTCCGAGCGCAACTTCGCGACCTTACATCCTAACAGTAATCGACGAGTATTCACGCTTTCCTTTTGCCTTCCCGTGCCGTGATACGAACACGTCAACCGTTATCGCCCGTCTCACCGAGTTATTTTCTACCTTCGGAACTCCCTCTTACATCCACACAGATCGAGGGACATCGTTTATGTCTTCGGAACTAAAACTGTTCCTAACTAAACATGGTATCGCGACTAGTCGCACAACGCCGTATCACCCCCAAGGAAACGGGCAATGCGAACGTTACAATGGAATCATCATGAACACCATCAAACTAGCCATAGAAGATCGCGGGTTGCCGATGTCGCAATGGGAGTCCGTCCTACCAGACGCGCTGCACTCGATTAGATCGCTGCTGTGTACGGCCACGAACGAAACTCCTCACGAGCGTCTATTCACGCACCCGCGGCGTACTTCTACCGGTTCTGCACTACCGACGTGGCTGTCTTCTCCGGGAACTGTACTCCTTCGCCAATTCATTCGCCGATCCAAGAACGACCCCCTCGTCGAGGAAGTTGAGTTAATTGAGGCAAACCCCAACTACGCGTTTATACGGCATCCGAATGGGAGAGAAGATACCGTATCCATCAGGGACCTGGCACCGGCGGGACGTAGCAATACGGATGACACGAATCACTATGAACCCCCGTACCCAGTCCGCCAATCAATTCCACCCCGCTAACGGACGACTCAGAACCCGCTGAGATCCGCCGACACACGGTCCCAACAGCTCCCGTCGAAGCGACTCCAGTCGAAGTCGAGAGAGGCCCACCTGTGTCAGTAACCTCCGAGACGAGCCCCCCTCTGAGAAGAAGCACTCGAATCAGATACCCAGCTCAACGCCTAAACTTGTAGACTCTTCTTTCTTCCAAAATATCTTGAACTTGTCGTTTTGTTTCTTACCGTGCAATGTATCACGTATTATAAAAGAAGAGAGGAATGTAATGAGTCTTTACTAATTATTGTTTTCTGTGTAACAAGTCTTTACTAATTATTGTTTTCTGTGTTTCAGATCTATACTATGTTTATGTTGAATAAAGCCTCAAATTGGCCTTTACTTTATCTCTAGCCCGCTAACAAACGCGGCACCACAACCGGTAAAAATGCAGGCCCAAAACAACGACAGACTAGCGGTCAAGTTTCGCAATTGGGTGACCAAACTTTCTACCCTGGGACCTTAACTCAATTATGTTCAACCAGTCCAGACCTAACTTGGGATACAATTTGCACAATCAGAACTTTGCCGAAAAATAGTCACTGACTCAGTCTTGGGCTAGAATCTGGTTTTGAAGGACCATGTTATTTTTTATTTTATTGGGTTCAGAATCCCAGCTGAGCCTTGAACGGCCAAACTCTGAAGGGCCACTTTCAACCTACAGCCCAAGTTAAGCTAGACTAAACAAACTTACGGACTTGGAGGTCCTATTAGGTCCTACCTCAGGGTTGCTGACTCGATGTGAGCCTACCTTAGGCCTCAGTTGCATAAAATTAAGATAAAAAACATAAGGGGCACTATTTATGGTCTTCTTTCTAAACCTTGCAACAACAACACAACCTGCACCATTGCACCATGCAACAATCTTGTATCTAAACAACCAAACTGAATTGCAAGAGAGCTCTCTATAAGACCACGCCCTGTAAGTGCCGCATTCAACAAACGAGTAGGCAGGACGCGCAGTGCCCCAAACAATGATGCCACAAGAGCCCAAAAGTGCTAGCTCTAAATTAAGTGAATTTTCACTAACCTTCCAATTATGAGATGGATATATACACACCTTAACTTAATATATGCAAGCAATGCTGCATCAATCAGCTTAGTCATCGTATCGCCTTGGGACAGCAATGGCTCGTCCTCTTCTAGATTTTCTAACAATATATAAACAGTGCTGCATTAATCAGCCTAGTCCTCGTATGATTTGGGGTAACAATGGCTCTTCTAGATTTTCTAACAGATCCGAAGAGCTAGCAAAAAGGAAAAAAAATCATGTTCTTTATACAGAAATGGAGTGATACAAGAAGTGATGAATCGACGAGTAAGTTCATAAGTTTCTTATAAACAAAAAAATTGAAGGCTATTTTGGCGAAGAAAAAGCAAAGAACCATTTTCCTCCCTTTCATGAAAAACCTTATGGTGTGAGAAAGGGAACTGAAGTGGACAGTAAACTGATTCAAGTAAAAAACCGATGGAAAGAGCGAAAATATCGCCCACATGCCATACCCAGGTGTTTATACTGAAATTTGGGATGGTAGGCAACAACCCACTATTCTGTACTTGTATTCGGGTATACAGGGCCGCCGCTTCCATTAGGCGAGGTTAGTAAATGCTAAGGGCGTCAAAGATCTGGGGGGCGCCAGCGCCTCTCGCCCTGTGCACGTCTGATAGTATTATGTAAGAACAACATGAAAAAAATAATGAAGGAATGAGAAGCATAGACAAATGATGAAAGGTTGTACGACGTATGTACACCAGTTTAGCTTGACTGATATTTACATAATTAACTTATTCATCTTATTGGGTCATTATAGAACTTTCACTATCACGACCTTTAACCCTTTAGGGACGGGAGTCGTAAATAAGCGATTTAAAAATGTTGCGCGCACAGACGGGAGTCGTCAGTAAGCGACTCGGCTTATTTACGGCTTAATATGAGTTCCGGGAGTCGTCAATAAGCGAATAACTGTTTTTATGTGACATATGCCCTTCTTGCTTGGAAAAAACAGTAGATATGTCCTTTTTGCACGCATATTTTAGCACTTTTGAGCGTTCTGATTTGTTACTACATATGCCTCGCTTTACTCGCTGTTTTGATTGGTCATGACACTTTCTTGAACTGTGAAATGATTTTATAATTTTATAATAAATGTATGTATTAGCAAATTAAAATAGATCAGTGTAAGGCAAATAGTTTCTTCAATATGGTACCTTGATTACTTTGTGGGCAAACCCAATCGTGAAGTGGGAGGCGGGTGGGGGCGCCAGCTGCAGTCCTGCTAAGGGCGCCAAATAGGCTGGCGCCGGACCTGCGGGTATACAGAGCAGACCATGTTTGTAAGATGGAAAAATACTGTATCACCAGGTTTTAAAGTAACTAATGGTGTTAGGCAAGAGGGTATATTATCACCCTATCTTTTCTGTATATACATGGATGACCTTACCAATGAACTAAAAACTGCACGTACTGGCTGTGTCATTGGAAAGGAAAAAATTAATTATTTAATGTATGCTGATGACCTTGTTCTTCTGTCACCCTCTCCCCATGGGCTGAGAGTACTATTAGAGATATGTGAACAATATAGTATAGAAAATGACCAACTATAGTGGGGCCAGGGGCGTACCTAAAGTATTTGGCACCCGGGGCGGATCCTTCCTTTGGCACCCCTCATAAATAATTTAAATATACAGAAAAATATATTGTTTGCAAGTGATTTTTAAACAGTACAGTACTGTCATAAGCAAATTGGAAATAAGAAAAATGCAGGACATTAAAAATTCAGTGAACAGGTAATACTGCATTTTATTTTATACAAAAAACACAGTAAATCCAGTCTCAACGCTCAGCCTATTCTTCAAAGGTAAATAGAGAGGATTCACAGTCTCTGCTTTCGAGCCTTAATTTCTGCAAATTGATCAATGACCTCATCAAACTTCAACTTCTTTGCATATTCATGTTCAATTGAAAGTAAAGATAGATTTGTCAATCTTGTCTGACTCATGGTCGAGCGAAAGAAATTTTTTAGCAATTTCAATTTGGAAAACTTCTTTCACATGAAGCAACAGACACACAGACAGTCAAAAAGAATCTCAAACACAGTGACAAGCTTGGCAAAGATTCACAAAAATCTCATTTCACAATAAACTCCAGAAACTGCAATGCTGTCCATTTCTTTGCCTTTTCAACGCTGATTTTGGCAGCTTCCAAATGCCTCCGAAGTCGTCCAATTTCCACATTGATATCTTCATCAGAGAATTCATCGAAAATCTGAGTCAAATTTGGAATATACTTCCGAATTCTTCTTCTGTTGCAACAACCAAAGTGTTTGGCTGAATAACAGCGAAGATTGACAGAATTTGATCCATTGCCTTAGAACGAATCTCTAATTCTTGATGAAAGCGATCAAGACATTCAAACAAAGCCCTTTTTACTTCCTCTGGCAATGTGAGACCAGCATCCTTTGCCATCTCTTCTGGCATCCTTTTTCGGAGCTTTACTCTCCCTCTTCTCTCCATAAAAATGTCCATTTCCTCATACTTTGTAGTTGCACAATGAATGGCCCTCTCCACAATTTCATTGCGCTGATCTTCAAGAAACAGTTTTAGAGCTTGAAGCTTCACAATGCACTTTTCAAAGCTGATTCCAACTGTTTGCAAATACTTTTGTGTGGGATTAATTTCTTCCAGGACTTCACACCAGAAAGAAAGGTAACTCAAAAAAGAGAAATCACATACAGCAGACAGCAAAATCTGAGCTGATCCTCTTGTGTCCATATTTTCTTTGGGATCGCACAGTACTTCAAGGGTTGAGGTCGGCTTTTCAAAATTTGCCTTCACTGGTTTCATAGCGTCATAATGAGCACTCCATCTTGTCTGGGAAAGTCTTTTGACTGTCATGCCTACATTCTCCATCAGCACTTCCCATCGATGAGTTGAGACTGAAAAGAAGGAATAGACTCTCTCCAAGGTTAAAAAAAAAAGTCACACATGAAGAAAAGCTTCCAAATGAGTGCACTCCGCAAAGGTTCAGAGAATGATTTGCACAAGGCACAAACAAAACCTTGGGGTTAATCTCTCTGATCTTTGACTGAACACCACCATGAATCCCAGCCATAGTTGCAGCGTTGTCATATCCCTGACCACAGCACAGGTTTATGTCCAGTCCATCTCTCTCCAGATGTCTCAGGATATCCCCTGTGAGCTCAGCAGCAGTCTTTCCGGCAATAGGGAAGAAGCCCAAGAATGATTCCTTTACTTCAACTTTGTCACATTCAATATGGACGTATCTGATCACTTCACACATCTGATCAGTATGGGACACATCAGGAGTGCTATCAAAAAGAACTCCAAAATACTTTGCTTTCTTGATATCTGTTATTTATTTATTTGTTGGGTTCAAAATCCCAGCTGAGCCGTGAACGGCCAAGTTCTAAAGGGCCAGTTCAACCTACAGCCCAAGTTAGGCTAAAATTAAAACTTACGGATTTGAGATCCTATTAGGTCCTACCTCAGGGTTGCTGACTCGATGTGGGCCTACCTGTTTGCAATAATTCCCCTTTTCACACAATAATGGCTAATGCCGGCCATGGCATATTTTGCACAAAATTTTACACTTACAAAACCTTGCTCTGTGACCTTTCAAAAAACATTTAAAACATGCTGTGAACTTAGTTACCCTGTCCTTTCTCTCCTCAAAAGGTAAAGCCTCAGCCACCTCACATTTATATGACTTGTGGTTGCCTTCGCAAAATATGCATTCCTTGATTCCCTTTAATTTATTCTCAGAGGAGGCATGAAGAGCTGACACTGTACCTGGGCTATTCCTTTTTGTAGAAACTTTGGTGCTGTGCCTGCCTTTGTCCCCTTGTTTAACATCCCACTGTGCAAACTCAATTCCCTCGTCTTGCTAATTATGTGCCTAAAAGACTTAACATCTGCTGAAGGGGGATGTACACATGTTCTGTAGAGTGTCCCCTACTTAATTCAAGCAAAATTGAGCTAGGCAATTTAGACTCCAGTATAGTAACCAACATTATACCATACCTTTCCATTCCTACACCCAAGTTGTCCAGGGACCTAGTTCTAACTTCAAATTCATCATATAACTGCCGTAACTCCTTGACACTATTAGGATTATTAACAGGAGGTATAGCTAAAAGTTCACGGAGGTGGCTTTTAATTAAGATCTCTGGCTTACCAAACCGTTTCTTTAATATATCCCAAGCCACATTATAATTAGCCTCTGTTAATGCTAATCCTGCTATTGTCTTTGCTGCCTCCCCTTCCAAGAGGGACTGCAAATAATTAAACTTCTCCACCGCACTTAACACTTGACTAGAATGAACTGCTGATTGAAAACGGTCTGCCCATCCTTGCCATTCCTGAATACTCCCAGAAAATGTTTTGAGTACAAGCCTCGGTAATTGAACTGCAGATCTGTTAACCTTAACTTCACAAACATCATTTGTTGAGTGTTGTGTTTCATTATTAGACCTGGTCTCTAACTGTAATGAGCTGCTAAACTCTTTTGCTCGGTGGCCTACTTTAATTATATCATCAATAATCTCTTCAAAATAAATTGTTATTTTCTATTTCATCCTCTTCTATAAGAGCCTCAATTTTAACATTTACTTCACTTAGAGCAACCTTTTTAGTTTCTAATATGGAAAGCTGCGCAGTCACTAATCTTAAATCCTCTTGCTCTATGGTAGAATCTATTGTGGCAATGACCTTTGTAATTAGACCTTTGTAGGCGCTTCTCCTTTTTTTAAACTTGTTCAATTCAGATGCACTCATCTTCAATGCAAACAACAATTGGGCTCAATGCCAAATGAGCTGAATTGGCAGAAATACTTAACCAAACTGATCAAACGTAAATTTTGCTTTTTTCAAATAAACTGAATTGCTAGGTGGGGTACTAACCAACCACCAGTATGGAATACCAATTTTTTTCCACCCAAGTAACTGGTGCACCGAAGTCTGCAACCTTCGCCTACGAATAATAAACCAAATTTAACCAAACAGGTAAAATGTAGGCCAAAAACAACGACAGACGAGTGGCCAAATTTCGCAATTGGGCGACCAAACTTTCTACCCTGGGACCTTAATTCAATAATAAACCAAATTTAACCAAACCGGTAAAAATGCAGGCCAAAAACAACGACAGACGAGTGGCCAAGTTTCGCAATTGGGCGACCAAATTTCTACCCTGGGACCTTAATTCAATAATAAACCAAAATTAACCAAACCGGTAAAAATGTAGGCCAAAAACAACGACAGACGAGTGGCCAAGTTTCGCAATTGGGCGACCAAACTTTCTACCCTGGGACCTTAACTCAATAATGCTCAACCCGTCTAGGCCTAACTTGGGCTACAATTTGCACAATCAGAACTTTGCCGAAAAATAGTCACTGACTCAGTCTTGGGCTAGAATCCGGTTCGAAGGACCATGTTATTTATTTATTTGTTGGGTTCAAAATCCCAGCTGAGCCGTGAACGGCCAAGTTCTAAAGGGCCAGTTCAACCTACAGCCCAAGTTAGGCTAAAATTAAAACTTACGGATTTGAGATCCTATTAGGTCCTACCTCAGGGTTGCTGACTCGATGTGGGCTTACCTTAGGCCTCAATTGTATGAATTTAAGATAAAAACAAAAGGGGCCCTATTTATGGTCTTCTTTCTCAACCTTGCAACAACAACACAACCTGGACTATTGCACGATGCAACAATCTTGTATCTAAACAACCAAACTGAATTGCAAGAGAGCTCTCTATAAGACCACACCCTGTAAGTACGACGTTCCACAAACGAGTAGAAAGGACGCGCAGCGCCCCAAAATGATGCCACCTGAGAGCTCAAACAATGCTAGCTCTAAATTAAGTGAATTTTTCACTAACCTTACAATTATGAGATGGATATATATACACCTTAACTTAATATATACAAGCAATGCTGCATCAATCAGCTTAGTCATCATATCGCCTTGGGACAACAATGGTTCTTCCTCTTCTAGATTTTCTAACAATATCAGCCACTATTTTCTCTTTGATGTAATTCCCCAAAAGGCAAATGAACTCATTCTGAATCTTTGGAGATAAATACGAAGCCACTCTCCTCCCAGATGGAATAGAATGCTTAATTCTTACAAAATGTTCTTTCAAAACTGGATCATAATTTGACAGCAACTCTACCAATTCCATGAAGTTTCCTTTGTTTGCTGATGACATGTCCTCCTTGTGACCACGAAAAGGAAGATTCTGGTGAGCCAGAAACAAGATTACGTCCAAGAGGCGATGTAAAATATTCCTAAATTTCATTCTCTCCCTGTCCATTGTTGTTTGATGAACTTGATCAATGGTTTTTTGAAGCTTCAGTCCTGCTCCCAAGGTCTTCCATTTCTCCAGGCATGAGAGATGCTGCTCAGAAGCCTCATGGTCAGATACCTTTGGGTTTAGCTTCCACCATGTTTGAAATCCAGTGACAAAGCTGGATGTTCCAATTCCTTTGTCATCAAGAGCAAACAGTCTGCAGCAAAAACAAAACAAACTTTCTTTTGATGGAGAGTAAACCATCCATGTTCTCAAAACTTTCTCGTCATTTGGCAGAGCCTTATAGAACCATGCAGTGGTCAGCTGTCGACTCTTCCCTTTGGATTTCTCTCCTTGTCTTTAAACTGCACTGAAAGGTCCATCTCTATTTTGGAAGGGTTCACTTCCCCTCTTAATAAGATCAACTCTCAAGTCATTTGGAACCGGGATTGGCAAGCAGCGACATCAGAATAAATTGAAAATCTATCCGTCTCCTCTTCTTCATTAGAGTCTTCCTCCTGTTGGTGTGGACTTCTGCTGACGTCTCCTTCCTCTTCATCAGTTTCACTGCTTTTAGAAGATGAATTGCCATCCTCCAATCCTTGCTCTCTCTCATTTGAATCCTCTTGTGAAGATGCTTCTTGTATTTGCCCTTCAGATTCACCAGGCTGAATATCTTCAGGACTTTCTCCTATTGCATTTGATGTTGAAGGCGTCACATACTTCAAAATTGGTCCGGACATTGCCTGAGCCACCTCTTCTCTTGCCTTCTTCATTTTTCTTTGTTGGAATCCACTGGGTCGATTTCGCTTCATAGTGGATGTTTTCTGCAAAATTTTAAAATCAAAAGGTATAAAGCATGAACATGTATAACAAGCATGAACTATTATGACTTGAAATACATTAACTGAACAAATTGTCTGTGATTATTATTATTTTTTTGGGGGGGGTGGGCGTTTAAGTGCAAACACCCATTGAGTTATCAGATTATCAATTGCCAATAAAAGTAAAAATTTATTTTATAGTGGAAATTAACATTAAGCTGTTATAATAGTTTGAACATTTTTAATTTTTTTTTCTTACTTTGGCGAATTTCTCATTTGGTTTGAAAACTTGTACTGGTATTTCAACTCTCCCGATAGCACCCCCCTTCTGGCTGTCACCCGGGGCGGACCGCCCCCCTTGCACCCCCCCTTAGTACGCCACTGAATGGGGCAAAGCGTTGTATTTTGATTTTTAGGTGTAATCTACTGAAACATGTATCATGTGGGTCTTTTGAAATGAATGGTCAGACTATACCTATGAAAGACACATGTAAATACTTAAGTCATGTAATTACTCACGAGCTGCGAGATTAACTTGATATTGAGAGGCAACGTAAAAAGCTGTATGTACAGGGTAACATGCTAGTAAGGAAATTTGGTATGTGTTCAGAATCAGTTAAAATTTAGCTCTTTAGAACTTACTGTACTGCATTGTATACATCCCATCTATGGTGGAATTATACAAAAACTGCTATGAATAAACTCTCTGTTGCTTATAATAATATTTTTCGTATGCTATGTAGGGAACCAAAATGTTGCAGTGCCAGTTTTATGTTTACTCCGCGTAACCTACTAATAATTTAAAATATAGTTTCCATAAAATCATATCCGAACTCAGCTTCTCATAACTCATCAGCATTTTTATTAAACTCTTTTATTTTCATAATTTCTCTGATTTTTTCATTAAGCTACAATTATTTTCTCCTACTTATACAAATTACTTTTTTCAGTTAATGATGTCTCATATAATAACAATACACTGTATACATAAAATTGTCAGATAATTAGTCAAACAGTATGCCAGTATGCTAGGTTAAGTGGCTATGTTGGCCTTATTTTTGTATTAAGTTCAGTGTATAATACGTAAGATTGTACTTGTATGTTAGATTAAGTGGCTGTGGATTGTGAATGATCCGCAATAAAGATGTTTTGTTTGTTTGTTTATTAACGCAGCTGCAATTTTCACGATTTACATGCATGTAATTTACTGTTATTTATTCTACGTACTACTGAATATTTTTTAAAAATCTTAAAATTAAAGGGTGCAAATTGCTTTCAAATTGCTTTAATTCCAAGGTCGAAGGTAATTAATATGAATAGGCTTATTTAGGAAAATTTTGACGTTGGTATGATATCATGGTTCAGAAAATGGTCAATCTTTAATCTACAGACTACAGGGTGTTCGAAAAGTCCCGTCACCCCCTACAAAATGTACATATTGTAATACCAATTATATTTTTGTGTGATTTAATTGCATTTATATGTAGGAGATGTAATTTAAGAAACAAGTCATTAGCAACAATTACTTTAATTACAATAAATACAATTACTAATCAAGAACATCTGTGTGTGCACCATCATTTTCGTAACAAAGGATTATGCCGGTGGTATGGTTTCATGCTGAGCTCTTTTGTCATGTGATCTCTCATTGTGGAGATGGGGACTGCAAATTCTTGTGATCGTTTCCGAAGTGATTTTTTCGATGAACGAGCCAGCGATGCAATCACACCTTCACATTGTTCTGCTCGCGTTGTTGGTCTTTCCGACCGTGGTCTGTCCTTGATAGAGCCAGTTTCAAACAGCTTTTTCTCCCAGAGTAATACCCTCTTTGGTCATTATGCAAAAAATGACATGGCCTGAAGTTGAATTCAAAAGTATATTTTTCTAGTGTATTTTGGTGTGCTCTGTTCAAATATAACCTTCATTTCCTGTGCAAATGAAAAGAAATATGATTTTCGGTACATATACAGGGTGGGCGGAAAGTAGCTCCCTATTTTGGATTGGTAAAAAAATACGTATATTATCCATTTATTTCAGAAGAAATAATATGAAAAGGTAGGCATACATGGTAGGTTTTCTCTAAAATTCAATGTGGGCTCCAACTCTTTCCACCAGCTTCTGGAGCCGCCCAGGAATGGCGTCCACTGACTTTAGCAGGAACTCCGGCGGGATGGAGGACATGACTTCCCGAATTCGGTCCTCCAGTTCTTCCAATGTCCTCGGCTTGGTGCGGTAGACTTCTTCCTTTACCCACCCCCAAAGAAAGAAGTCGCACGGTTACCGCTGAAAAACGGCAGAATCGGTTCAGTGTAACGGTGTGGTGTGGTATGACCTCAGATCAGGTTGTGGGCCCGTTCCTTCTGCGCAACACCATGAATGCTGAGTGGTACCTTGCTATGTTGCGAAACGAGGTCTGGCCGGTTGTCAGCACATGGGAGAACATCGACGATCTGATATTTATGCAAGATGGCGCCCCTCCGCACTTCGCTCTTGTTGTCCGTGAGTGGCTGGATGCCCACTTCCCTGGGCGTTGGATGGGTCGTCGTGGTCCACATCAATGGCCAGCCAGGAGCCCCGACTTGACACCGTGCGACTTCTTTCTTTGGGGGTGGGTAAAGGAAGAAGTCTACCGCACCAAACCGAGGACATTGGAAGAACTGGAGGACCGAATTCGGGAAGTCATGTCCTCCATCCCGCCGGAGTTCCTGCTAAAGTCAGTGGACGCCATTCCTGGGCGGCTCCAGAAGCTGGTGGAAAGAGTTGGAGCCCACATTGAATTTTAGAGAAAACCTACCATGTATGCCTACCTTTTCATATTATTTCTTCTGAAATAAATGGATAATATACGTATTTTTTTACCAATCCAAAATAGGGAGCTACTTTCCGCCCACCCTGTATATATATATAGATATATATAGTGTATTTGTAGTCGGGGGTGGTATGACGTCATGTTACTCTGCGACTTAATTAGTTTGTTGGTTTCTGTTCTGGCTATTTTTTTTTTCTAATTGGATTCAGTTTGGTGGTGTTTGTGATAGAATTATGACGTACTGTTCGTATGGTTTCGACTTTGAGAACTTGATTCGTCATGTGCCTTAGATGATAATACGAAAAGATCAGAAGATATTTAGGTGAAATAACCAATATTAACCTGTTAGGTTAATTGAATGCCCGGTTAGGTTAATTGAATGCCCGGTTAGGTCAACTGAATGCCTAGTTAGGTTAATTGAATGCCCGGTTAGGTCAACTGTACGCCCTTGATGATTGGTTAGGTTAAGTCGTGATATTTTCGTTAGTTTAAACGAAAATGACGAGAGCAAACTTTTTTCGTTGATTTTGAGGTGTTTTGCACGTTTCCTGTGGTAATGCGTCGTTTACGAAATCTCGTAACATGAACATGTTAGGTTATGCTTTATTGTATAAAATGTAGTCAAAAATACATTTTTCAAGTGTATTTTGGTGTGCTTTGTTTGAATATGATCTTCATTTCTTGCGCAAATGAACAGAAATACAGTTGTCATTGCATGGCCCAAACACGTATTTCTGTTCATTTGCATAAGAAATGAAGGTCATATTTGAACAGAGCACACCAAAATACACTTGAAAAATGTATTTTTGAATTCAACTTCAGGCCATGTCATTTTCTGCAAAATGACCCCGTCTTGTTTGGTGGTGCAGCCTTATTGAATCTTGTGTTGAAATCATTCTGGATATCATGCATCGTTTTGTCAGTATGTGACCTTTCATGAGCACATGTGCTCATCAGTGAGTCATCACTATCCTTTCCTCCAGAGTGTAAGTGGACTGGTCTGCCATTGACCATTGTTCACACAACTCTAATACTTGGAAAAGAGGAAAAAATGCCAATGAATCACATATAAATTCAATTAATCACGGAAAAATAAAATTGGTATTACAATATGTACATTTTGTAGGAGGTGACGGGACTTTTTGAACACCCTGTAAAGCAGCTGTTTTGGTTGCAGATGATAGAACATAACCATCCAACCAGTGTACTTTTCCTTACACTGTGTTCGATTTACTTCAACCAGTCACTTAATTTTGCGTCGTTTTAGCGAACCAATGAACGTTTTAAGAGTGCTTTAGGCCTAAGTATAAAGGCTGCTGGTACTCTTGCAGAACTTTCTCCACTCTTTCATTTATCCTTATTAAGTAAGAGAATTGTTCAGTCAGTCCTATAGTAATTAGCTTATTTGAAATTATATATACACACACATTAATATTGGCGCAATAGAGCCTCATGGTAGGCTGCAATCTACAAATAATTTTCACTTTCGTAGGCCAACTTAGTGAAGAGCATGAATTTTGGTATTCTAGATAACTTGATAGGGTTTAAACAAAGAATGAGGGTAGACCTAACGTACGCTAACTTTTTCCTGATCTGTACTTAAACCTATTTAGCCCGAGAATGAATTATTAACTGCCAAACATTCAGGCGTAACTTAAGAACAAGAAATTTTTATAGTGGGCACACTAGGGGCCACTTCGGCCGATCGAGGTGGCTCCACTATGTAAAAACTGCCTGTACATTGGCAGTAACCAATTTTTACAAAACTAATTAAGTATCAATTTAAAACTAAAGATAGAATCTCTGGATCCAGAGGATCAAAGTCATAATAGGCTACTATCCACAAATATGTTACACACTATATCTATTTATAACTGACATGCAAATATATCAGATCCAAAGAATCCAGTCAGTTTCATTATGGTACCCATCAATACCAGTACCATGCCAACCAAAAATAAGTCATGGTCCATATCAATTGCGGACCAAGTCACAATTTACATCCATATATATTACAATATATATACTTAAGAGGAAAAGTGTAGGTGTGGCTGTAAAAACTGTACAGTAATGTAGAAATGTGTGTGCACCCATTTTGGGTCTCCCATTTAAAGGTGTTTGTGGGGCAAGTGAAGATCATGAGTTTTTCAATACCTCACAGTACTATGGGGGGCACCACTCGGCAGAGGAATCTCTTTAAATAGGATGTGTAAGGACAGAGAGTATCCCCTAACCCAAGATGCTGCCTCCCTATATCCCACAACACCTGTGTTGAGCTGTGGGATCTATCACCCAAATGCACATAATATATATGAAATAAACTAGTACCATTCATGCAATAAAAATGGGCTTAAACACCATCACCAGATGTCCCTTGCAGACATCAAACTATTCAACCTTCTTTTGAAAGAATCAAGCGTATCTGAAGTCACCACTTCTTCTGTCAGACTGTTCCAAAACTTAATTACTCTATTTGTAAAACTATGTTTTCTTAAATTTGTTCTATATCTTGGCTTAAATAATTTCATACTATGACCTCTAGTCTGATTATTGTGATCTTTAATGAAGAGAGACTCAAAATCTATCTTATCCAACCCTTTTATCATTTTATACACCTCTATCATATCACCCCTTAACCTCCTCCTTTTTAATGAGAACATGCTTAGATACGCCAGTCTTTCCTTATATGTCAATTGTCTTAGAGATGGGATCATTCTTGTTGCTCGTTTCTGTACTTTTTCCAGTTTTTCAATATCTTGTATCAAATAGGGACTATTAAATTGAATGCAGTATTCGAGGAGGGGTCTCACATATGAAATGTATAGTTGCTTTATAATATTGGGTGATTTGTATTCAATGTGTGTCTGCATGAGATTGAGTCTAGCATTTGCTTTATTTCTGATTACCATACAGTGATTTGAGGGTTTAAGTTCATTTGTCACAGTGACACCCAAGTCTTTCTCTTTATCATCATTTTTAATCCAAATTCCATTCATATTGTATTCAAATTCTGGATTTTTTGGCCCAATATGCATAACCTTGCACTTATCAACATTAAATTTCATCTCCCACTTATCTGCCCAGGCTGTTACTCTGTCTAAGTCTTTTTGTATCGTCATTGCTCCTGCTACTGACTTAACATTATGGCCTAATTTTGTATCATCAGCAAATTTTGAGGTTTTACATGATAGGCCCTTCTCTAGATCATTTATATAGACAACAAAAAGCAGAGGTCCCAGAACAGATCCCTGTGGGACTCCGCTCAATACGGGTCTCCAAGTAGACTTATTTCCATTTAGATGAACTCTCTATTTTCTATTTCTCAGCCATTCTTCTATCCAAACAGCTATATGACCTCTTATACCATGGGCTCTAACTTTTACCAACAATCTTGCATGAGGAACAGTATCAAATGCCTTTGCAAAATCTAAGTATACTATATCTACTGGCTCTTTATTGTCCAAATGCAATAGGACCCCATCATAAAATTCAATCAAGTTGGTTAGACAGGACCTTCCATTTCGAAAGCCATGCTGGCTATCATTTATAAGGTTGCACTCTTCAAGGAACTCAGTAACTTTACCTCTAATGATACTTTCGAGCAATTTGCAAATAATGGAGGTGAGGCTGATAGGTCTGTAGTTTTTTGCTAAGTTTCTATTTCCTTTTTTAAAGATTGGAGCCACATTTGCTTTCTTCCAATCCTCTGGAATTTCAGTACACATCAATGATTTATTAAAAATAATTTCTAGTGCCTGTGCTATATTCTTTTTGGCAGCTTTTATGACTATTGGATGCATTTCATCTGGCCCTGGAGATTTTTCCATTTTTAATTTATCTATTGCTTTTAAGATATCTAGTTTTGTTACCCTTAATTCATTTATTTCTCTATCTTGTCCTGGTAGTATAAGATCAGGAATATTATTTAAATTTTCATTTGTGAATACTGATGAGAAGTATTTGTTTAGTTCTTCAGTTATTTCAAGATCATCATCTATAGTTTTATCATCTATATGGAGGGGGCCAATTTTCTTTTTCACTACTTTTCAAATTGAAGTGACTGAAAAACTTCTTAGGATTGTTTTTTAAATTCTTGGCTAGGCTTTTTTCCAGGTCTCGTTTGCTATCTCTGATTACTTTCTTGCAAATGCTTCTTTTACTTTTATATATTTTGGAGTCTATGCCATTTTTAGTTCTTTTGAATTTATGAAATGCTTTTGTTTTTTCTCTGATTGCTCTTTTTACATTGCAGTTTATCCAAGGTTGTTTTTTATTTTTTCCAGTTCTGATTTTACACTGTGGGATATGCTTCCTTTGTATGTTCATTATTACACTTTTTAATTTTTCCCACATACTAGTTACTGTCTGTTCAGGTTGTAGAATATCTGTCCAATTTATTAGACACAGATCATTTACTAGTCCATTTATATTTCCTCTCTTAAAATCTGGAACTTCTACTTTATTTTCACTAGGTCTTGAATTACAAACAATATTAAACCGAAGGATACAATGATCACCTGAACCTAGTGTTTCTGAAACTGAGATATCCTGGAAGGTATCTGGATTATTTGTTAGAATTAAATCTAGAATGGCATCGGCCCTGGTTGGCTCCTTTACTAACTGGGTTAAACCATTCTCAATTATACAGTCTAAGAATCTCTCATTACTTTCTGGTGTTTGTAATACAGTCATACCCTGCCTAACGTCGGTAATTGGTTCCAAGGACCCCGATGTAAGTCGAAAAATGGCGTAAAGTGAACAGAGGTGCCTAAGTCTACCGAAAACCGATTGTAAAAACTGTAAAACACTCCGACGACGGTAGTGATTAGATACAACTATAAATAAACACTTTATGGTTATGTTTTCAATACTATAGATAATAAATATGAAAATAAACGCCTAACGTCGGTAATTGGTTCCAAGGACATGTCAAAAAATGACGTAAAGCGACGTAAAGTCGAGTAAAACAACGTAGTGTGAACAAAATCTTGCTCTTGAAAACTGACGTAAAGTCGAATTCGACGTAAAGTGAACCGACGTAAGGCGGGGTATGACTGTATTTCCCAGTCTATATGCCTATAATTGAAATCTCCAACAATAATAATATTGCTTGTCATTGCTTTATTTATTTCATCAATAAGTTGATTTTCTACATACTTATTTTCTTCTCTACTTTTGGGGATTCCTCCAACTGAACATCCCTCAGGTGGTCTATAAATACCCCCTATCCTGATTTTCCTGGCATTTTTATGCCCAATATCTATCCATACAGATTCAACTATTTCCTCTTTAACGGAGGTAACTTCAACTGGATTCAGATTCGTCTTGGCATAAATAAATACTCTGCCACCCTCTGAATATTTATGTTCATAATAAAAAAGTTCATAGCCATCAATTTCATAAGTAATGGTATTATCTCTCTCACTAAATAGACTATTTGGTATCGTACTGAATTTTGTCCAAGTTTCAGTGACAATCATAACATCAGGATTTTCAATACCTATGTATGCCTTGAATTCATTTATTTTATCTCGGATACTTCTTGCATTGACATAGAAAAATGACAAAGAACCCTTGGAATATTTTGCTTGTAATTTAGTCTGGTTCTTGTTCTGTGATGGTACATTATTTGCATCTCTTTTACTTTCTTTGTTGACCTTTTTCTTTTGAGTTTTGATTATATTTTTTATTAATTTATTATCATCAAGAGTATTGGTATTTGTACTAATTTGGCCTATTCCTTTAGTTTTTAGTCAGTTATATGATACAATCTTTGATAGTAAATCAGTTCCTTTACTATTAAGGTGAATTCCATCTCTGTTATAGAACTCTCTTTTTTTGTAAAATTTATTCCACAGTTCGATATATGTAATTTCCATGCTCTGACATAGTGTCTTAAGCCTACTACCATATTTATATATAATGCTTGTGAGTACCACTTATTATTCTCATGTATCCTGGGAATTATACCTGTGATAGATGTTTTAAGGTTAGGTCTCCGTTCCTTTAACTTTGTTAATAGCTGTTTATATGACTCCATGATTTCTTCAGAGTGCTTACCCTTTATATCATTTCCACCCACATGTATAACCATATTCTTTGGTACAGTTAGGTCAATACCAGATCCTTTTTCTATAATTTTATTACTAATTCTATTTATCCCTGCACCTGGATAACAGTAAGCTATGCTATCTCTAGGTAATTTAGATCCTAGGCCCCTCACTTGAGAGTCACCTATAATGGATGCTGGTTCAAACACACCTATAGCTTTAGAGTGCCTGGGTTTATACGAGTCTGGATTATTATTGCTAACATTTTGTTTTATAGGCCTACTTTCTTCAGCTTTCTCATCTTGATCCTGGACCAGTGAGAAAGTATGAAACTGATTGGCTAGTTCTATAAGGACACTTTTCCTTGGCTCTTGAATTCTAGCTTTCCAGGTTTTCCTAGGTTTAGTCCACTCATCATTTTCAGGAATTGTCTGAGGATATCTAGGCCTGGGCTCACTATGAGGTATAGGGACATTTAAGTTTACTTGAATTGCTACTTCACTAGATTTAGGCTCAACTGCAGTATCTCTATAAGTTGGTCTGGCCTCTCCCTCACTAATAGACCTTCTGGACTTATTAAAAATTTTTATTACAGTACTACACTTGTCACAAAACCACATCAAGTTGACATTAAGCTTAGAAGCAGCATTTATACCTTTATATATATCATTTGTAAGGCCTTTGCAGCTTACGTGATACCAGTCATCACAGCTATCATATGCAATAGCTCTATCTTTACTCTTAACTTCCTTTTTACAAACTCTACAGTCACTGTCAAAACCCATTTTTGTAGGGTAGGCTATGTTCCTAAGTTAGGTTTTGCCCAGGTTCTTCGAATTGTTTTTATTACTTTCAGTGATGAAGAACTGATGCACAGATTTGTAAAACAGGAGTGAAGTTACTCCAAATCCTATGGAGCTTAGAGGAAGGGAAAGGGCAGGGGGACAAATTCTCCAAATAATACTATTAACCAATTTAACCAGAAACATGACTCTTCCTGATCTGGAACTAGTGTTTGTTTGAAAAGTGGTGCACCAGATCTGGTAAAATTGTGCAGAACTTTTTAATTTGGGTCATTACATTTCATCTGGAAAATGTGAAGCCACTTGGGCCTGTTGAGGTTATCCAAGTTGTAAGCTTGGTATTATTCTACTATTACACCCGTCTAACGTCCAGCAATTATTATATGTTCATTAAGTAGATTTTTTAATTCTAAGACACTTTCCTTCTATAGTGTTTCCGTCGCAAATGCTTCGTTTTCGAGATATAAACATTGTTTTGGTGTGTATCTAGTGTGTGTTTGTAATTTTGTTTGTGTGTTTGTACGTTTGTTTGTGTGTTCGTTACATGTCTGCCCAATCACTGTGCTCCATCCATTTCGAATTTGAATTACTTTCCTACCGGAATGGAACACTCATTCCACTCATTCAGAAGTACAGTAGGCCTGGCTCTGTGATTTATAGTGATTCCTGGGCTGCCTACAAGACAATAAGTGATTTAGGTTAGGTTAGGTTAGGATAGGTTAGGTCAGGTCAATTTTGAAGGTGAAATTTATGTTTTTCCTATGGTTTTTGATGTTTTAAACGAATCTGACCTTCAAAACCGTCGGAAATGACTCGTTTTCGATTGCCAGCTGGGGGAGGGGGGTTATCTCAAAAATGAGTCATTTCCGACGGTTTTGAAGGTCAGATTCGTTCAAAACACATCAAAAACCATAGGAAAAACATAAATTTCACCTCGAAAGGGAGATGGGTGTAATACTGTACATTTACCGTAAGCTTTATTTTATAATAAAATTTTGCAAAGTGACAATCTGAAGTTCGCTAATTACTGTAAAACTATTTATAGAGCTATCAAAGTAACCTATGTAACTTAAGCTAAGAATATACCCTATTCAGCTACAATCTACAAAGTGCCTCATTCATGAAAGCATCCAAATTTTTCTTACTACTATTTACCATATCATATGGCATGTTATTCCAAATATCTACTATGACTGGAAAAGTATTTTCATAAATCTAGTTTACAAGTCTGTTTTCTAATTTTCCTATTATGTCCTTGAGTTCTTCCATCAGACTCTAATAAGAAAAAGTTATAGCTATACATCTAAATTGAAAAGTGGCAGAAAGTGAAAAGTGATCCACAGGGATCAGTGTTAGGTTAATTACTCTTTATTTTATAGGCTATCTAAATGATTTAGAAAAGGGAATAGGTAGTAAAGTTTCCAAATTTGTAGATACAAAACCAGCAGGGTAATTGTGTCGCAAATGACATGGCCTGAAGTTGAAATAAAAAATATATTTTCTAGTGTATTTTGGTGTGCTCTGTTCAAATATAACCTTCATTTCCTGTGCAAATGCAAAGTATGATGATTATTTGTACATTACTTCAGAGTCATATTTCTTCATTTCTGGTCATGTGAATAGCAATATATTAACCAAAAATTATGAAAACTAACTAAACCTAACACTAACAAGGGGGCTTCACCCCCTTGACCCCCATTAATAACCTAAAGTTTGTTCCTCATATAACGAAATATGACTGAAATAATGTAAACAAATTCTTATTTCTTTACATTTGCACAGGAAATGAAGGTTGTATTTGAAGAAAGCACACCAAAATACACAAGAAAAATGTATTTTAAGGAAAGATATAAGGCCTAATAGACAGACTAACCTTGAAACGTTAATGATGCCTGATCATTATGGCCAAAATGGTCAATTGCCATAAGGTAGGACAACTCTCACCCTTCGCACAACAACATCATACAGAACTGATCTGCTATGTTCGGACTGAAAGACATGTGAATGGTGCATAGAAAATTACATCATCACTCTGTCTCTGTACAAATAGCACAAAATTATATATATATAATTAGGGATCACGTTAAGAATAGCAAACCCATAGGGTGTTGGGTTCGCTATTCTTGACATGGATAATTTTGGGTTCCCTATTCTTGACATGGAAACTTTTGGGTTTGCTATTCTTAACATGGAGAATTTTGTAAAAACCTGTGAAGCTATTGGTCTCTTTTGTCATATTACCCTGACTGTTAGTACTGAGGGTAAATCATGGGATCACCTAAAGAGCAGGGCCCCCAGCCTTCTTTAATTAGCCTCATGAGGCTAACTAATGAAAATATCACGACAACCTAACCAATCATTAGGTCAACTGTACGCCCTTGATGATTGGTTAGGTTAAGTCGTGATATTTTCGTTAGTTAGCCTTATAAGGCTAACTAATGAAGGCTGGGGGCCCTGATCTTCAGGTGATCCAAATCATGCAATCACCATCAATGAACACCAACACGAAATTAAATAAAATGGGAAACACTTGGCAGTCAGGTTAAAAATATTGACAGAACGTTATATAAAGTTATAATTCACTAAAAGTTTGTAAATGAAGTAAACTATATAAAATAAATTGGATCACTTTAACATATTGCTTCCCAGGAACATCTCTTTAACATATTGCTTCATTTCCATTTTTTTTTCGAAGTATTTTCCCTTGTTGAAACGTTAGGTTTGCCATTCTTAACATGTTGAATTTTGGGTTCGCTATTCTTAACATGTTGAATTTTGGGTTCGCTATTCTTAACTTGTTGAATTTTGGGTTCGCTATTCTTAACTTGTTGAATTTTGGGTTCGCTATTCTTAACTTGTTGAATTTTGGGTTCGCTATTCTTAACTTGTTGAATTTTGGGTTTGCTATTCTTAACTTGTTGAATTTTGGGTTCGCTATTCTTAACTTGTTGAATTTTGGGTTCGCTATTCTTAACATGTTTAATTTTGGGTTCGCCATTCTTAACATGAGGTAAATGGGTTCGCTATTCTTAACATGATCCATTATTAGTATCATAATTTTCACCATTAATATGCATTTGCACAAAAAATGAGTGACAAATTTGAATAAAGCGACTAAAACTATCTCATAAAAAGTTATTTTGATTTACAGGTCCAGCCCATGTCATTTAAAATATATTAACCAAACATGGTAGCCCGTTACAAATATGGAAAATTCTTATAAGTTACAAAAAGATCTTGATAGATTAGTTGCCTGGGATAGTAAATGGCAGATGAAATTCACTGTTCAAAAATGCAGTCATCCATTTTGGTAGAAATAATGAAAAGTTTAGTTATGAGATGTAAGGAAACTGGTTAGAGCAGTGGTTCTTAACCCCTTGGTTGTGACCCAAAATTGGGTTGCCAAGCCATTCACTCAGGCTGATTAGTGCCTCTTCCAGAATATTATCCATCTCCAGCTTTTCATATGCACACTCACTTTGACTTTGGTTGTGGTGATCTGAGCTTTCATGCTTTATCTTTGTCTTATAGTTCCATTTTAGTTCTGGTGTATTCCAGACTTTATCTAAGTTTTGGCTAATATTCGTTTTAACGTCCCTTTCATTTTTGATAGAAAGAGTTAATTTTCTGCTATTTTCAACCAAAACAAGGATACTTTATTCTACAGGGTGTCCCGTAAGTCTGGACCCATAGGGCAAAATTAATAAAATTACAAAATAGTCCCAGTTTCGCTGGACATGCGTCGAAGTGACTTCTTGGGACTGACAGCGAAGCTAGTCAACACATTGGTACTGGTTTCGTCTTCCGTAACAGTCCTTGAAGGTCCTCTGCGAGGCTTGTCAGCTACGGATCCAGTTTCCTTAAATTTGGCTATCAACTTGCCAACACATCTGTGTGTGATTGGTGCGCGGTCTGGATGCATATTGTTGAATTCTTCGGCCATTTCCCGGTGACTGCGGGTCCCGACCAGCAAAATAACGAACTCTCTCCTCTCTAGTCAGTGACATGGTTTACCTGCAACATAATAAAAAAATATATAAATCCCTATGGGTCCAGACTTACGGGACACCCTGTATACTAATTTTGGTGGAAATTCTTATTTATCAAGATATTTACTTTCAAAATGATTAAATTTTGGCTCCATTAGTCACTCATCAAACCACCTCATTCCGTGTGTATGTAGTCATGTCATGTTGTTATCATTAGCCAATCAGTGACTGCTCCATTTTCATGTGACACCCCACGCATTTCAAAATTATTAAATTTTGGTACCATTATTCACTAGTCAAACCATCTCATCCCGTGTGTATGTACTAGTAGGGATGTACCAGATCACAATATAGCTGGATAACTGGATACTGGCTCTCTGGCTTTTTATTTTTGCCAGATACCGGATAATCTGGCCAGATCAAGAAATGGCTGGATATCAGATAATTGCTGGATATTTGGCTGGATCATGTATTGTTAAGGGCATAAAATTTTAAAACTTGCAATTAACTAGTGGTTTAATAAACTTTTATGGTTCCTACTAATTTTACAAAATCATTATTCTCCTAAAAAAAAATGGGTATTTTTTTACAAGCGTACATTACAGGCTTTTGAGGAATTTTGGAATTTTAGGTTAGGTTATGTTAGGTTACATATTAAAACTATGTTTTTCCGATTGTTTTTGATGTTGCTTGAATGAAATTAACCTTCGTTCAGACTGCATCAAAAACTATCAGGAAAACATAGTTTTGATTTACAAAGCCTGTAATTTCCACTTGTAAAAATTTACTAAAAAATGCAGATTAGAAATTTTGTTTATTCAATAAAAAAAAAATCCATAAACCAAAAATGAGACGAACTTTATATATATATGATGCAAACCCACAAGGAAAAAGAAAGAAAAAAATTATTTGCATAATTCATTCATTTCACATGTTTGTGAAATTCATCCCATATATATACATATATACATTTTAACTGCAGTATAATTAATGTAAAGAACGACGCTTGTGTAGCAGAGCATTCCACACAAGATGAGGAGGGAGAACAAACAAATGAAAAATGAGGTACCACCCAGGATCATCCGATTGCCGGTCAGATATGCTATCCACTACACCATGGACCTCGATCAATCAGAAGTCGTAATTCTCCTACATACAAGCAGAAACCAATGCCCTGAGGGGGCACCTTCGCATGCCATACATATATATCCCAGGCTCGATTCCTGGGTGGTACCTCATTTTTCATTTGTTCATTCTCCCTCCTCATCTTGTGCAGAACGCTCTTCTACACAAGCATTGTTCTTTACATTAATTATACTGTGTTTTGTTTGCAGTTAAAATGTATATATGTATGGCATGCGAAGGTGCCCCCTCAAGGCATTGGTTTCTGCTCGTATGTAGGAGAATTACGACTTCTGATTGATCGAGGTCCATGGTGTAGTGGATAGCATATCTGACTGGCAATCGGATGATCCCGGGTTTGATTCCCGGGTGGTACCTCATTTTTCGTTTGTTTGTTCTTCCTCCTCATCTTGTGCGGAACGCTCTTCTACACAAGCGTCGTTCTTTACATATACGTATATATATATAGTGTATATTATGACAAAAACATTTTCTTTCTTAATATACAACTATTAACTGTAAATGATAAATGTGATAAATATAACCATGTGTGAAAATATATAGTTATATTTTTCATTATGAAAATGATGAAATTGCAAAATTTTCTCTCAATAGATAAACTATAATGATGTCATTTTAATTTTTTCATAATATACAAATTGGGGACACTATGCCTATGGCTTAAAATTATAGGCATTCACTAAATCACTAAGTTACATGTTCATTCACTTGTGCACAGTAGCTATATAATATATTTTCACATGGTATGGTATTCTGTAATGTCACAATTTTTAACCAATAGTGCATGGGCTTTCTTAATAAGTTTTGTCACTGCTGCCAGATGCACAATAATATAGTAGATTATTTAATTTATACTGTATTGCCTTCTCATAAGACCAATAAGTTTTGAATTATTTTTAGTACCGTATATTTTGATACAACAAAAAGAATAAGATATTTGATAATTTGCTAAGTTTTAAATTTAAATAATTAAGATATGTGTTACTAGTAAGCTTAGAACAGAATTTAAATCAGAAAAAAAAAGATAGAAGTATATTAAATTTTCAGACTTAAATTGTCTTAATAGAAAATTTAACATTTTCCATATTTTGGGAGGAACTCTCACATTCAATGCTGGAAAGAAAAAAGGCAAAGTTGATTGGACCTAGTTCTGCTAAATTTTAGAGAAGTCTAACTTTTAGTGTGTTTTTTGTTTAAAAGAAAATCATCTGGCATTAGCCATAATAAAATAATAAAGTATACACAAAAACTTGTAATATGAATTTTTTTATCAACAACATGTGATTAAAATGTTAATAATCTGGTATCCAGCCAGATCATACTTGATATCCGGTATCTGGCCAGATACTGGATCGTGATCCAGTATCCAGTGCATCCCTGTATGTAGTCGTGTCATGTTGTTATCATTAGCCAATCAGTGGCTGCCCTATTTTCACGTGACACCCCTATGCATGTCTGGCACTGACATTTGAATTCAACAGTTGCTTCAGAATGGCTGTGTGTAGTGCATGCTCTAAGTCTGAGTGGGACATTATTAAACAAGTTTTGAGAGATGATAGCATTGCTGTTGCTATATTTCGAGCTCACAGCATGCTCAAGACCTCTCTTACGTGTCCTCGGTGTGGTAATGAACTTATTACTGTGAAGCCTCCCATAATTAATGTAAGTGCACTGATAATATTTCCAACTACTTACATTTCCAGGTCCAGAATTCATTATGGGTTACCCATGCCTGGTTAGGTCAACTGTATGCCCAGTTAGGTCAACTGTGTATGCCCTTGACAATTTGTTAGGTTAAGTTGTGTTATTTTCATTAGTTTTAACTGTGTGCTCTTGATGATTGGTTAGGTTAGGTTACTTTTGCTGTGAATATTACTGATGAAAATAGGTTTTTCTGGTGTATTTCATGCAGTAAAGATTTGTTTTAACTGCCCCCTCATTTTTGACACAAAACCATATTTTTCTGGTGTATTTTTGTTTTTTCTTCAAATCTGACCTTCATTTTCCAGTAAAAATTGTCATTTTTGGAGGATATGTCACATCGTCATTTCCTCAAAAATGGGGATTTTCCAAGGAAATGAAGGTCAGATTTGAACAAAATACACCAGAAAAATCTGTTTTGTGTAAAAAATGAGGGGGCAGTTGAGTCATTCTAGCTCAACTGGTACAGATTTCAGAAAGTTGGTCGGGTGACCATCTCCGATTTTCTTCAAATTTTCAGGGTTGATTCATACACCATTCAATAGCTTAAATCTAAAATTTTAGCTTCCTCAGTCAAAAATGTTTAATTTTATGGTCGCTTAAATGGCCCCCACCTTCGACAAAAAATGCCCATGTTGGGCTTGATCCACCAATGACTTCATTTTGAGAGGCCTTGAAAAGTGTCTTCTAATAGGAGTAGAAGCTTCAAATTTGTCATGCCAATACAACTTCTGGTGGGCTTTTCAATTTTGCAAGCCAGAAGGCTGTGGAACAAATAGTTTCTGAGTTACAAGGGCTTAAACATGGCTCCATTTTGAAGCTTGCATCAATTCCTCCCACTTTTACGACTCTACCATTTTCAAAAGTTTTAGTTCTACATCAATCACAGCTGTTTTAATACTCCTAATAGTCTCTATGGGTTGTAAATTTATGAGTGAAATAAAAAATAACCAAAAAAGGATATACTTTTATTTTTAAAAATTTCCAAAAGTTGATATTTTCACAAAATTTGCAAAATTAACATCAACTTTGGGGCTTAATATAAAGGTGTCCGAAATTAGTCAGGGAGTTGATACTTCTAGTAAAGAAAGATACATATGTGTACAAAAACATATATTAAGGAATAGATCTCAACTCAACTCCTTCATATAGTTTTGGCTATTCAAAGAAAAGTACTTTTTATGAAAAATTCTGAATTTTTTCAAAATTTTGAAATGTTTAAATTTCTTTTTACAACATTGAATTGTAATTTTACTTCCATTTTATTACTTGGTAAGTTAATTCACAAATGTTAAATTATCTAACATTTGCAGTTCACACAACAGATGGACCAGCTTGTAGGCTCAATACTTGGATCTACCTAAGTAAATCATGTAGAACCATGTTCTGCTGCTCTTTAAGCACTTCCTAGTAATTTAAATTATGCAGTTAGTACAGATAAACTAGTAGTAACCACCATTTACAGTACAAAACCTTAAATTTAAGTAGCTTTGTTGTATTACTTCCCTTAATACAAGTGTACAGTACTTAACTATATACAATAATGAATTCCTGAGTTTTTAAGCATGTGAATTATTGGCTATAAGTTCATATTCTTTTTTTAATATGTGTTGTTTTATGTAAATTCGTATGTAAACTTATATATAGCTAATAACTCTTATGTTTAGACACTGACTCAGGAATTTATTATTGTACTCAGGCTTTAAGTCTGATTGTCTTCAACACTCCATGGCCTCACAGCCATAAATTGGCAATTTATTATTCAGCTTGATACACTGTGATACAGGTCTGTACTTACTTAGGCTTTTTTTAAAATACTCCTCAATTTTAGATAAACAATCATTTGATAACTTGTACTGTCTCCCCATTTTCCCAGCAACTGTAGGTGGTTCAATTGAACACAAAACATGTTGGAATGGAATCCAGCAAACGTCCTCTTGTTCAGGCCATTTAAAAGGATTCTTTTTCATGAAATTTACTAATAGATCCTTCTCAGTATCACACACTTCAACTATGTTTCCAACAAACCAGTCACCTTCATAGAAACAGGCCACATATGTACCAGGTTTATATTGGTAAGCCACATTTTCTTGTGTAGCATTGAGGAAGGAAAGTTGTACGTTAAAGAAATTTTCATCACTAGAAATTTTGTACAGTTTAATGCCTGTTGATGAAGGTCTAAAGCAGTGATATGAACGGGTTCCTGGGATTGTCTTAATTAAGGAATACCTTTTTCTAACTCAAATAAATTAGCATTTTCCTCAATTTTAGCTGAATCAATGTACAGAAATTGTATACCATTAATATTAGATTTGCACCAATCAAACATCTCTTTTGGATTGGTGATGTGACCTTTACTTGTTGCTTGTAGACTTGCCCGGGCAACTAACCTTTTGACGGTGCCACCAATACCATCACAGGGGCTCTTTCCGTGAGAGGTGGCAAAAAAGTTCCATTCACATGTTAGTTGGAAATCTTTTTCATGTAACACTGAATTAATGATGTTTTTATAGTTTTTATATTGACTTGCTGCGCCATCGCTAAAGTAACAAATATGTTTTAGTTTAGGATTCTGACTTTTAAGTAATTTCAAGGCTTCACATAAAAAAGAATGAACTGCAGTTGTGTTGTGTGTAAGTGAATCTGATATTACACAAAAATTTGTAACTTTTAGTTCACTATCAACTTTTTGATAGCAGACTACCGGATGCAAGGTAGCCTGGGTATTGTCCCAGTGATGCTCTTGTACGGCATCCTGAATTATAAAACTATAGTTTTCAGAGAAGTCAACAAGCACTAATGCTGTAGAATCATTGAGGTTTTCTTTACAGTTGGACAAATATTTTGATTGGGCTTTTGCTATGAAATGGTGTACTTTCAACTTTTTTGCACTTTCACATATGTCTTCTACTACATTCGAAACACTTTTTGTCATTGTGACCAGTTGGGTATGGTCTGTATGAAGCCACTGCTTAAAGGAAACCTCATCATCCATGTCATAATCATTGTTTTCAAAAATGGCAAGAGGGTCATTCTCTGTCAGATCAACCAGTGCCTAACACCCTCATCTCTCAGATTTTGCTGAAATTTGGTTTATAGGGAGTTTGTGGGCCCTGAATCCATTTCTGAAATTATAAGGTCAATCCGACCAACGGTTCAAGAGATATGACCTCGGGAAATTTGAGGTCACTTGCGAGGTCACTAACATTTGGCGACCCATAACTTGGGTAATAATGGTCACAATTATATAAAAGTATATATATTTAGAATCAGAAAACGACAAGGAATCCAAATATGCAAGTTTTAGAACTCTAGGTTGAAAAATAAAAAAGTTACACTGTAACCAAAATTTGAGGTCACGATTTGACCTCTGGGGTATCAAATGAGAATTTTTTTTTTAAATGTAAAAAATGAAGGCATAGGCATTGGCTATTAGAATCAGCAAAAAAAAGTTTGTTTATGTTAGTATTTTTCATGTAACTAACATATAAGTGAACACCATATTCATAAGTTGTGCGTCAATTCTACCTATTTTTTCACACATAAGCTCATAATTTGACCTATAGAAATTAAAATTACATTTTTTTATAGATATAAAAACAAAGGCAAAAAATGTAAAATTGTATTTCACTGCTAATCTACACTGGCAATAATAGTTATAATAGTGAAAGGGGAAGACCTACTTAGAGGATTCATGTGCTAGCCTAATACAATTTTTGCATGCTCAATGCTCTCATCAATTTCTTTTTGTGGAAAAATGTATTGAATTCTGCTGCCTCCTCTTAGGGTAGGACAATTCATTACAGTTAATATATGATGTCCTGGCACTGCACATGAATCCTTGTTTGATGGATAATAATATGCACTTGATCCTGATGACCCAGAGGGATGTAGAAAGTTCACAGTGAAATCATCAAACTCTTCACAATATTCCTCCACAATTCCATACCAAACTTGCATGTCATAAATGCAGCCAACATACTCTCCTGGTTTGACACATTTTAGGTTACCAAGCATTGCAGGTTCATTAGTAAAATGACTTTTCCTTATTCTTTTCTTTTCTCCAATGCCACTTGAAATGGGATACACCATCAGTTCTTCCTTGTTTAGGGGAACAAATCTATGATATTTCTGAGTTCCAGTTCCCTACTATCCTTGAATCGATGTTCCAACCGTTCTTCTGCATCTTTCAAATCAGCTGTAGTTACAAAGAAAAAATTTATCTTCTTGCTCAAGTTTTCTTCACAAAACTGAAACATGTGTTCTGGTGTAAGAATTTGCCTCTCTGTAGTTCTCTGCAAACTGGCATGAGCAGTAGCTCTTTTCACTGTTCCTCCAATCCCATCACATGCATTTTTGCCATGGGATGTAGCAAAGAAGTGCCATTCACAAGACAGACCAAAATCCTCTTCATGGTAACAGAGATTTGTGAAGTTGTATCTGTTCTTATATTGGCCAGCACATCCATCTGAGAAATAGTGCACCTTCTTCAATTGTGGGCATCTGAATTTAACATATGTCATAAGCTTCAATATGAATGAGTAAACCATTATAGTGTTGTGTTTTAGTGATGCAGATAAGAAACAGACACTAAAATGGCTAAGTTCCTGGTCTGCAGATGATCTATAATAGATGACAAAAGGGTGAACTGTACACTGTGAATTGTCCCAGTGAAACCCTTGGGCAGCATCCTGGACAATGAAAGAATAATTCTCAGAGAAATCACCTACTATAACTACCTCGCTCTGAGGTGGTAGTGTTTCTTTCAACTGCTTGAAGTACTGTGATTGTTGCTGAGCAACAAAGTGATGACGAACCATGCAGGATATTTTCATGCTTAGGGATGATAAGTATTCATGAAGTGGCTCCACCTTATCAACCATTGTACAACGGTCAACAGTCACCCATTGCTTGTAAGATATTTCATTTGGAGCTGATTTCACACTGTCAAGTAACTCAAGAAAATCCAGGACACCCTCTTCTCTTGGGCAATCATTGCAAAGTTGCATCATGCAAGTCTCTCTTTCTGTACTGCAGACACTGTAATCCATAAGATCCTTGTATGAAAGACCTCTTTCTCCCAATGCAGCCAGCTGCAATTTTGGATTTTGATGGTATGTGCAGACACAGACAGAATGAGTCCCACCACTACCGGCAAGCACACAATATGATGGCCGTAATTTTGCAAATGTGGAAAATCCTATTTTGGGATTCTTTTCATCATTTTTATATAGTTCAAACATCTCTCTTAAATTCCCGAGGACCAATCGTTTTTGCACCTTCATTGCACCTTCAGCACTGATAACTTTCACGCAATCCTTTTGGCCAGGACACATACGACTAACCTCTTCTGACTCATAGAATCTTCTAACTATATCTTTGTATTCTTCAGATATCACTTTTCCTTTGCTCATTAGTGGAATCTTCGGAAGGATTCCATGTTCTGATTTAAGTGAACGGCTTCTTTTCACCATGTATGTTGTAGTTTGAAAGAAACTAGCTGTTTTTACAATTGTGTATGGTGAGAGTGTCAATATTTGTAGTTTGTGATGGTGACATTTGCTCTCCAGGAATGACTGTTTCAATTCATTCATTAATTTGTCTAGATGTTTTTCAGATTTAGTTTCAGGTTTTGAAGTATCACTTACCTCCTCGGTAATTTGAACACCATAACTGAGTTCTAGCCTCTCCTTCAGGTGTTTCTGAGCAGATGATAGCTTACCACGAGCCTTGCGCTTTTTCTGGCTTAATGACAGCCCTTCTGAAAAGAACAGAAAAAAAGGTTTCACACACCTGAATATTAGTAATTAAATATTAATTATAGTACCTTAAATGCTATATAATTGGCTATATAGTAGATCAAACAGACCTTGTAGTAAAGTATAAGTTATTATATTAATTTATTACTTACTTTTTTTAACTGGTGTTTGGTCCAGAAATGCTAGAACTGGTTCAACTGAAGTTGAAGGATTTTCCTTTATCAAGCAATCACTGTCATTGTCCAGATCTTGAATTGAAGAGATGTTACTCAAGCCACTGATAGTAGATGATTCATTTGAATCCTGCTCAGACTCGTTGTTTTCAGTGGTACTAAGTATAGTGGGGTTTTTCATTATCAGTGTCCAGCAGTTCACACATAACAATGAGTCTTTTTTCACTCTTCCAGCACATTTTTCAACAAGTACATCAGTCACTTTTCTAAGATTGATTGTTATGCGTTTCTTGTGTTTTTGAATAGGGTCCTGGCAGTATTTCAAGTGCCGAACCATTGTATTTTGATCTGTAAAGATATAGGATTTACAATTAGGTAATATATATTTTTTAGAAAATATATAGCTATACACACTTAATATTTTAGGCCTTGATAGTCTCTGAGGCTCATTAAAACACCATACCCACCAGCCACCCACAGTGCTGGCTGGAACTGTACTAACCTGTAGACAAGGAATTTTGCAACTATCTGTGTTGATTCTGCACTTAGACAAGTAGCAACATGTTTCAACAGGTTTGTTTAGGCTACATGTGAGCTTAGTCTTCCCCTTTCACTATTATAACTATTATTGCCAGTGTAGATTAGCAGTGAAATACAATTTTTATTAAATTCTTGGAGCTTGAGGTCAAATTGATAGCTAAGATATAAAAATTCCTTGAAATGACAAGCAATTTATAAATATGGTGTTAACTTATAAGTTAGTTACATGAAAAGTACCAACATAAACAAACTTTTTATGATTGTTTCTATTAGTCAAGAACTCTGACTTTGTTTTTTATATCTATAAAAAATGTAATTTTAATTTCTATAGGTCAAATTATGAGCTTAAGTGTGAAAAAATAGGTAGAATTGACGCACAACTTATGAATATGGTGTTCACTTATATGTTAGTTACATGAAAAATACTAACATAAACAAACTTTTTTTTGCTGATTCTAATAGCCAATGCCTATGCCTTCATTTTTTACATTTAAAAAAAAAATTCTCATTTGATACCCCAGAGGTCAAATCGTGACCTCAAATTTTGGTTACAGTGTAACTTTTTTATTTTTTAACCTAGAGTTCTAAAACTTGCATATTTGGATTCCTTGTCATTTTCTGATTCTAAATATATATACTTTTATATAATTATGACAATTATTACCCAAGTTATGGCTCTCCAAATGTTAGTAACCTCGCGAGTGACCTCAAATTGCCTGAGGTCATATCTCTTGAACCGTTGGTCGGATTGACCTTATAATTTCAGAAATAGATTCAGGGCTCACAAACTCCCTATAAACCAAATTTCAGCAAAATATGAGAGATGAGGGTGCTAATTTCAATTTTTTTTGGTTGATCTGACAGAGAATGACCCAAGAAGCCAATCCCTTAATTCATTTAAACCAGGACATGTTTTGCAGTTATTAATCATGCAGTTTCTGGTTTCAGTGTTGCAGACTATTTTCCCTAGTAACACTCTTAATTCTACTTTGACGGGGAGTGATTCACATAAAAGTTTAAAGTTCTGGTGTATTTCACAAATGCATACATTGTGTGATCCTTTACTCCCCACACCCATACACCATTTTGGTCTCAGTTCAAAAAACTTTGATTTGGAGGTTTTGTCATTTGGATATTTATTTTTGTAAAGTGTATATAATTCTCTGATATTTGTCAACAACAGTATTTTCTGCTTGTGAACCTTCCCTTGTGGTGTTTTTATTGATTTGTAGTCTTTTTTACCAGGGCATTCTCTAGTATATTCATTGTTTTGGAAAAATTCTATCACTCTTTCCTTTATTTCATCACTTATACCCTTGCTACTCTTTCTATTTCTCATTATAGGAAGGATACCTTCTTTTCTCTTTAAGGCCCTCACAGCATTAACCATTCTGGCTGACACTTCAAATTCTTTCATAATTCTTTCATAATTCTTTCTCTGGACCAGGTTTTACCAATTGGAAGGAGTGTTAGAATTTGTATCTTTTCTTGTCTGGTACTAGTTTTACACTTTTCTTTCAGTTCCTCTATCATATACTGATAACACTTTTCTTCCTCACTCTCTATAGGTTTCTCTGCTTCCTCATCCAAAATGCTAGGCTTCATATGAAGTACTTTTGACAGCTTTGATTTTGTTGATGTTTCAATTTGCTTTAATTTCCTTTTCGCGTAAAACTTTCGATCTCTTGCTCTTACATACTTAATGGGTGAGCATTCTAGTGAACCTAACGTTTCATCAAATGTCTCCTTAACTATTTCTTCTGGAACATATCACTACCTGAGTCTTTTTCATCTTCAATCGTCTTGGCTCTAGAGAAGCATGTTGAGCAAAGTTTCTGTCCTGGTATCAGATTCAGTCTAGTTGCTATGTCTTTGTCAATAATTTGTAGTGATTCTGCAAATAAAGTAGGGTAGTGTAAACTCTAAACACATTGGAAAATAATTTTAAAACCTCAACATTTGGTTATAGGCTATTCGTATAAAATATTCAAAACATATGCATTCAGTAGCATAGTATATAGCCTACCCTATTAAAATTAAATAGCTAATTTAGGTTACAATTTACAATATAAACTTTTATGAAATATAAATATATTAGTACCTATATTTACTTACTTGTTATCTTCTTTCGATGATTTCTCCATGGATCTTGGCAGCTACGTTGCATTTGTTGGTAATGCATTCCAAACATTTTTTCATGGTGGTAGCATACTGTAGCACTATTTGGGTTGATTACAGTTGCTTTTGTTCTCCACAATAGCAGTTTCCTTGTTTCATCTGTCAGCTCATGTAAGGTATACATACCCACCTTCCTGGTGAGTCTGTGTTCATGACATGGATCATCCAAGTACATACCAAAGCTGCACTTTGATTCTTGATTAGAATAAGCCATTATTACAGGCAGTAAAATTAAGTTAATTGCTCTAGTTAAATTTTCTGAAAATAAAAGATCATGATCTATAAAATAGGCCTGGACATTAATGATTAACCATCATGTTTTACATTTATAAGAATATACAAAGTGAAATGAGCTACCCAGAGCCCTTCGAGTCGCTGGTTGTTTTGACAGACATATTAAATTTCTTGTATGTTTTAGACTTATTTACATATTATTACAATTGTAAATCAACTTAATAAGTAATAAAATGGAAGTAAAATTACAATTCAATGTCATAAATAGAAATTTAAAAATTTACAAATTTTGCAAAAAATTTGAGATTTTTCACAAAAAGCACTTCTTTGAATCACCAAAACTATATGAAGGAGTTGAGTTGAGATCTATTCCTTAATATATGTTTTTTTACAAATATGTATCTTTCTTTACTAGAAGTATCAACTCCCTGACTAATTTCAGACACCTTTATATTAAGCCCCAAAGTTGATGTTAATTTTGCAAATTTTGTGAAAATATCAATTTTTGGAAATTTTTAAAAATAGAAATAAATCCTTTTTTGGTTATTTTTTTATTTCACTCATAAATTTACAACCCATAGAGACTATTAGGAGTATTAAAACAGCTGTGATTGATGTAGAACTAAAACTTTTGAAAATGGTAGAGTCGTAAAAGTGGGAGGAATTGATGCAAGCTTCAAAATGGAGCCATATTTAAGCCCTTGTAACTTAGAAACTATTTGTTCCACAGCCTTTTTGCTTGCAAAATTGAAAAGCCCACCAGAAGTTGTATTGGCATGACAAATTTGAAGCTTCTACTCCTATTAGAAGACACTTCAAGGCCTCTCAAAATGAAGGCATTGGCCGATCAAGCCCAACATGGGCATTTTTTGTCGAAGGTGGGGGCCATTTAAGCGACCATAAAATTAAACATTTTTGACTGAGGAAGCTAAAATTTTAAATTTAAGCTATTGAATGGAGTATGAATCAACCCTGAAAATTTGAAGAAAATCGGAGATGGTCACCCGACCACCCCTGTACCAATTGAGCTGGAATGACCCAGTTATAATGAATCTTTACCTAAATTTCTTTCAAATATACCTACTGAACTTCAATTAATGACATACTCTGGCAATCCATTCCAGTTATTTACTATTCTGCTACAGAAGGAATATTTTCTGATATTTAACATGTTCCTCTTGAACATCATCTTGGGAGTGCCCTCTACTTATACTCTCTTCATTTAGTTTTAGTATGGTACCTATACCCACACTGCCATCACTATCATAGATTCCACTTAAAATCTTGTATGCCTCAATTGTGTGTCTGTGTTTGTCTATATGCCAATGTTGGCAAATCTAGTTTCTTCAGTCATTCTTCATACTGTAGGTCTTTTAACTCTGCCACCAGCTTGGTTGCCTGGTGCTGTACATTTTCTACAGCCTTGACATCCTTAACCAAAAATGGACTCCAAATCTTATTAGCATACTGAAGGAGAGATCTCATGAGTGCACTGACAAAAAGTTAAATATTTCCATGTCTAAGCACATGAATGTTCTTCTTATGAGGCCTAAAATCATGTTAACCTTGTTGATTTTTTCTGCCAGGTGATCTGAGAAAGTCAACTTATTATCAATCATCACTCCAATGTCCTATTTCAACCATACATTCTTCTAATTCTCCATACATTTCATACCTATAGTGATTAACATCATATTTACCTATTCTCATATAGTGTATTTCCATTTACTGGGATGAAATTTAAGAAGCCACCTCTCTCACCATTTTTTCATTTCCTTTTGATTGGTTCATTGAATTGTTATTTATCATTTATTTATATTATCCCTAATCCTTTTACCATTAATTATTTATTTTATATTACAAGTGAACTGTTTGAAGGCATGGGTTGCTGTGACCAGAATTTGGGTCAGCTGAAAAAGGTTAAGAACCACTGGGTTAGAGGATATTAGACAGGAAAAAGGTCTTGGCATTATAGTTAGTAGTGATCTAAAATTTTCTAAGCAGTGCTTAGAGGCTAGAAATAAGGCAAATAAAATGCTAGGTATTATTAAGAATGTTAGTTACAAGAGTAAGGAAATCATTTGTAAATTATATAATTCTTATGTTAGGTCTTGCTGAGAATAGTGCATTTAAACTTGGTTCCCTCACCTTATAGGACATGATATTGATATGCTTAAAGGTGTGCAATGTAGGGCAACCAAGCTTATCCCTAACCTAAGAAGATTTGATTACAGGGAAAGATTAAAGGAACTGGGTATGTTTAATTTTGAGAGATATTGTTTGGGGGGAGATATGATATAAATGTTCAAAATGTTTTCAGGTTTGGACAATTTAGATGAAAATAACTTTCTCATTAGAGGCTGATGGAGTAACTGAAGGGCATACGGTAATAAGAAAATTAGAAAACAGACTTGTAGACTTGATCTACACAAATACTTTGTTATAGAGTAGTAGATTTTTGGAATGACTTGCCATATGATATGGTAAATAGTAGCTCATTAGTTAGTTTCAAGAAAAATTTGGATGCTTTCATGAATGAGATAGTTTGTAGATTGTAAATAGTCCATATTCTTAGCTTTTACTTATAATAAAATTGTGCAAAATGTCAATCTCAAGTCAGCTGAGTAACAAAACTATTTACAGAGCTACCAAAGTAGCCTACATAACTTAAAAGTTATGTAGGCTACTTTGGTAGCTCTGTAAATGGTTTCATGTAGCTGACTTGAGATTGACATTTTGCACAATTTTATTATTTTATTATAAATATAGCTCAAACTTGGTCTATATACATATGCACACAGGCAGTCCCTGAGATATGAACTCGCATAAAATATTGATTTTTCCCATCCAACATGTGAATTAAGTGCTTTTTTTCATTACTCTGTTTTGTTTTATTAATTAACAATATTTATTTCAGAATAGTTATCCCTCGACTTATGTGATAGATGCATTCCTGAAGATGTGCATGTAACTTGAAATCACGCAACTTGAAACTATTTTCCCCATAGAAATAATGTTATAAATGGAGGTTGCATTCCTGAACATTCACTGAATATCACTTTTCTTTATGAAATTAATGATTATTTCTATTTATTTTTATATGTATGTATTACAACAGAAAAACATTTAATAGAGAACATTTGCATGATAAACAAATAAAAGCATTGAAAATGAAAGAAATCTTACCATGCATGGTGCTGGATCTTGAAGCTTGAATGCTTCCCACTCATTTTTTCTAAGGATCACATAATTTGAAAAGATATAAAAATGCTCCACAGGTGAATGTGCTGCACCTTACAATGACAAAACAAAGACTGACTGAGTGGGCTACTGCCAAGCTTCCAGAAGCTGCATGCTCGCAACACACTCATACCCAAGCTGCATTGGGTTCGCGTAAGTCGAGGGATAACTGTATAATATTTATTACATTATTACAGGCAGGTACAGGTACATGACTCCAGATTCCTGGGATCTTGGGAGCATTGCTCCAGTAAATTTGACCATGAGAAAAAGTAAATTTGGGTTTGGGTTTTGTTCATCCGCTAGACATTATGCAATTTTTTTGCGTATACGTTCTTGTACAAACCAATTTTTTTAAATTACAAATTTAGTTATTTTAAGTTTAGTTGGTAATTCCATATTTAACAATTATTTTTATTTTTTGTTAAGCTTCAATGTTTTGATAATTAAAATTTTATTAAAACGTATATTTTTTTAATATAAAATTATCAGGATTGGACTATGTTCCATTGATCTCGGCCAGGTTTGATAAATTGGCCAGATAATTACTTGTGTGGTTTTAAGTAATCCACCATGACTCTAGAATTGAAAAGTTTAGTTAAGTTTAAACTTACTTTTACTTACTTTAACTTACCTACTTTTACTTACTCTTCCTTACTTTTACTAAGTTAAAGCACTTACTTTTACTTACTTTCATTGTACTATATTTACTTACTTTTACTCACTTTTACCATACTATATTTACTAACTTTTACTTATTTTGTATTTTTTCAGGTAGTCAATAATCAATAATGGATCCTAATATTGATGAAGTTGGAGAGAAAAGTGAGGGTGTTAAAAGGGGTTACTTTTGTGGTCAATGCAAGAACAAATATTCAAAGAAGCTTTGGGGTCTGTGCAAGCTATGCAATATAATGTAAACATTTTATCATCAGAAGCATCATCAATATCTTCTTGATTATCATCTTCATCCTCAACAGCTATATCTACATCAGGCATATTAGTCACTATTTGCAATGTTTTCCATTATATCACTTGGTACTGAAAATGAATCATCAGCATGCCCTAGATCCTTCTTTTCCACCAATTTGAATGTAGATTTGATCAAATCATTGTTCAGGATTTCTTGTATTGATTTACACTTGCTTAAATGGGCAAAATATTTGTTACAATACAAGAGGTCCCAGAGTTTGGGCCCACAGCTTAGATATTGCAGTAAAGAAATACCAGGATGAAGTGCAGCAAAGAGATACGGCAAAGCAGTCATTTAGTTTGTTCACAAAATGTGCTAGTGCTAGACCTCAGAAAAATGAACCAACTTCATCAACTGCTAATCTAGAAAATGAAATTTTTTCACTAGATGTTCACAGACTGAAGAAAGTGCTTCTCCTCCACCTAAGAAACAAAAGGTAAGTGAGGAATCTGCGCATCAGACTAACAAAACTGCTTTAGAGGAATTTGAAAATTCCCAAATCCAGAAGACATTGAATGCAATTTTGCGCCTAACAAAAGAAACTCACCAAGCTGTTGTGGTTAATAAAGAGAAGAGTCAAAATATGCCTTCAAGTTCAAGTGTTTCATCCAAATCTAATAAAGCAAAAAGCAACAAATTTGACATTTCCATAGCCCATTTAAGCAAGTGTAAATCAATACAAGAAATCCTGAACAATGATTTGATCAAATCTACATTCAAATTGGTGGAAAAGAAGGATCTAGGGCATGCTGATGATTCATTTTCAGTACCAAGTGATATAATGGAAAACATTGCAAATAGTGACTAATATGCCTGATGTAGATATAGCTGTTGAGGATGAAGATGATGATAATCAAGAAGATATTGATGATGCTTCTGATGATAAAATGTTTACATTATATTGCATAGCTTGCACAGACCCCAAAGCATGTGCTTCAGACAAACATTCTAACATAAAAGGTTACTTCAATGTTAAAGATTTAACCTATGTATGCAAACAAGGAGAAAATCAAGAGAGAGGGTTTAGAAATCTGAAAACCCACCTGAAGAGACATTTAATTAAACTTCAGCATCATCAAAGAGCTGCTGTTTATGAAGTGATGAAAACATCTTGGAACACTACTAAACGCATAGAAGACTTATGTGGCAACATCTTATACTACATAATGAAAACAAACACTGCATGGGCTCTATATCCAGTACTTCTAGCTGTATTACATAGGTCAGGTTGTGAGGTTGGAAATTTGAATCATAGCACACATGCATGCGAGACAATTTGTGAGCTATTAGATAATCAACTTAAAGAACAAACTGTAAAGTGGTTCTTAGAACAAACTTCAGTAACAATAACAGCTGACATTGGAACAATTTTGGGATTAAGCATGCTAGTTGTATTAGTTATGAGTGAAGAAGATAAGACTGTAAAACTTGCTGGGATAAATTTAGTACGCAGCAAATCAGGAGTTTATTTGGCCAATGAAATTTTTGATGTGTTGAAGTCTCCTAATCACTTGTAAGGACAACGAGCCATTTAAAAACGAAATGAAAAAGTTGTTTGGAGAAAATTTCAAATTTCGATGGGACTTAATGCATCTTGTGAACAGAGCCCACGTTGATGCATTGAAGAAAATTTGTAAACTAAGTGAGCTTTTAGACTTTATTCAGAATCACTCTTCAAATCTGAGATCAGGCCTTGACTATACCAATATGGTTCTTGACAATATCATTGGTTTTAAGAGACCAAAACTCAAATCTGATACTCGCATGGTTAATTACGAATTTGATCAATTTGACAGATTTGTGGAAAATTGTGTTTTTTTTTATCATCCACAAGAGAAAGAAATTAGTGCCAAGTTCTATGTATTGATTTCCTATGTAACAAAGACTATGCTGCAAGTAGCTCAAAAAACCACAGTTAGTGCAGAATTTGTAGAAAATATATTCTATAAAGAAGGAGGGAAAACTGTTATGTTAAAAGTGATGGAAACAATTTCCAAATTAGCTAATGGAGGAAATGCAAATGATGTAGTTTCTGAATTTAAGCACGATACCACAGGCCAGCAAAAGGAACTAACAGCTGAGGATTACATCCTAAATGAAGTTTACAAATACATCAAGAAACGTTCTGATTACTACCAGGTTGCTGAAGTTGCTAGACCATCCAGAACCAGATCTGAAAGTAGTTTTACAAAAGACTCAGTGATAAATTGGCTGACAGAATATATAGAACAGCTGTGGAAAGGAATCACAGAGAGATTAAAGCATTTTGATAAAGATGGATCAACTGCTTGGAGTGAAGCACCAGCTGAAGGGACATTCTCCATTCTTGGTTACATTGTTGAACACAAAAGATCCATTAAGCCATCTCATTTGACTAAGCTGTGCAGAATTGTGAAGGAGGGTCCAGCTCCAGGCACTAGATCTGCTGTAATGATCACACAGAAAGCCATTGATCAGTGGCCAAGCATACATGGCGGTAAATTCACAACAAATGCCTACATGCAAGGTCTAACATCGTCCACTGTTGCTGCTGCAATGAATAAATAAACTTAAGGTGAGTTATAAACTGTACATTATTGTATTATTATGTTTAGCTAAAACAATTTGTAATTGGTATGTCGTCAATTCAAGAGTTTACTATCATTAACCTATCTAGTGGTGTAAGGGGAAAAAAAGTAAATTCAGAGCTGTGCTCCAGTAAATTTTTTCAAATCTGGAGTCATGTACAGGTATTTACTATATATAATTTCATGTGAATGTACAATATTTCTTTATAATCTGAGTTATGAACAGTTCAACTTATGAATGGGGTTCAAGAACAAGTTGGGGACTGCCTGTATATTGATTACAAATAATCTTCCCAATTTTAAACATTCATTATGAAAAAACTAATAAAGCTACAATGAAAAGCAAGATATACAAATAAAGAACTCAAAAAGTTTTGTTTACAAGCTATTGAAGTTCAATATGATGAGCTTTTGTGGCTCTGCAGACATCAAAGTGGTACCCTATTCTGTTTCTTTCCATACATGTAGAATGTCATACTAAACTTTTCTAACAGCCTCTCTTCAAATGTTCCAAAGTCGTTGCCATTGGTGGAACAAAAACTTCATTTTTTGACATAGCCCTAGAGGATGAGTCAAGGGGGGTTAGATCGGGTGAACAAGCCAGCCAAGGAATGGGCTCCTATACCCAATCCAATGATCAGGCAATTGCTCATTCAGGAATGTTGTAACCTCAAAAGGAGATCATATTGAACTTCAATAGCTTGTAAATAAAACTTCTTGTTCTTTATTTGTCTATCTTTCTTTTCGCCGTAGCTTTGTTAGTTTTTTCATAATAAATGTTTAAAATTGGCAAGATCATTTGTACTCACCTGGTATATGCACCTACATACTACATATAGACATATGAGGGTAAGTCAAAAAGTATCTAATTTGTCTCTCTTTTTTTCCAGAATTGTCTGCACTGCTGACCATTGGCAGTGCAGACAGAGTGTACAGATCACTGCTTTGCAAGATTGAGACCTTGACACTAAGTTGCTGAGTTGTAATTGCACTGTAAATGGCTGTACCACTTTTGACTTGTACCAAAGAAGAGTAGTGTGCTGTCATTCATTTTTTGTGGGCTGAGGGTTTAAAAATTAAAAGGGGATGAAATTCTCAGATTATTACAGTATTACATTGCCCCATTCCAGGAGAGATCACCCAATGCATGTCACCACTCCGACTCGGATTTTGATGAAAATTGACATATGGGGTTCTTCCAGGTGCTGGTTTCACTGGTCAAAATAAAAAAGTTCTATGACCCATAGTTTTTGAGATATGGGCCCCACTTTACCACCTAACTTTAATGGGCAATAACTCCCAAACATCTTACCGTAGACCTATAAAACTATACATTTTTAGAATCAGCATGAAGAGATCTATTAAATGATACCACATTCAAATGTGTAGAATAATAATTAAAATTTTTTCCTCCTTTTTTATTTTTATTTTTATTTTTGACCCCCACCCCCCCTAGGCAGTGAAATCCCAAAAATTTTTTTCATTTATTAAACTTCCATTAAGTGTTAAAAGATACAAACAATAAAAAATGTGGGTATCAAATTGCAAGATATTTTAAAAATTATTGAAAAAATATGTACATTATGAAATTTTGTCATTTTTATGCCTGCAGATTAAAATAGAGAACTACAAATGATATATTCACATGGATGAAAATAAACAGCAAAAATACAAATTGAACACACATATTACATCAAGTTGATTCATAATTACACAAGTTTCTTGAACTCATTTTCTGGGAAAACACATTGAATATGCATTGTTCCTGGCTTTAAAGTTGGTGTGCTTAATAAACCTAAAATTTTATCTCTTGATATGTGGCATGTATCTCTAATTTGTGGAAAGTAATAGTAAACACTATATCCTGATGGGTGCAAAAAGCTAACCTCAAAGTCATCAAATTCCTCATTATAGGAATGTACAAATCCCAATCATTTCTGATCATTGTAAGTACAAACTATGTACTCTCCTATTTTTGGATTAACTTCAACATTATCTTCACCCAGTAAAGCTTTGCTTATGATCCTCACCTCACCAACTTCATCAGAAGATAATTCAAATGTTTTTATGTTATTTGCATTAATAGGTACAAATCTGTGGAATTTTTGTGTTCTTGTTAGCCGCATACTTTTTTCATATCTGTCACTTAAAATTTTTTCCATAGCTTCAATTTCTTCAGAATTTATTAAAAAAAAATTTATGCTGTCACTTATATTGTTTGAACAAAATTCAAACATATCTTCTGGTGTTAATATTTGATTTGCGAATGTTCTCTGCATACTTGCTCTGGCTATAGATCTTTTCACTGTACCCCCAATCCCATCACAAGCGCTCTTACCATGGCTTGTGGCAAAGAAATGCCGCTCACATTCCAGCCCAAAATCTTCATGTTTACAAATGTTAACAAAGTTGAAATGATTTTTGTATTGTCCTGCACATCTGGCAGTAAAATAATGTAATTTTTTGATATGAAGGTGGGATTTTCTAATAATAGGTATGAGTGTATTTAAAAAAGTGTAAACCATTTTAGTGTTAGGTTTTGTATTTGGAGAAAAAACAATAACTTGAATGTTTTGTTTCATTACTTTCTGGTTCCTTATAATATAACACAAAGGGATGCACTGTGCATTGGGTATTTTCCCAATGAAAACCTTGGGCTGCATCCTGTACTACAAATGAGTAGTTTTCTGAAAAGTCACCAAGAACTACAGCTGTATGGCTATTTAAATTATTCTTCAAGTTTTTTAGAAAAGCACTCTGATTCTTTGCTATAAAGTGATGACATGTCAATTTGACAATTTTTGGGCTTAATGAATTTATAAAATCATCTACAGATTCTGTTTTTTCAACCATATTGCATTGATCTGTAGTAATCCATTGTTTATATTTTATTTCCTCACATTCATGATTGTTAACACTGAAAAGTGAGCAAAAAATTCTTAATACCTTGTTCTTTTGGACAGAGATTACATATTTGCATCATGCGATTCCTGTTGTTGACATCACACACTGCTTTCTCCATAAGAGTTGTGTATTCCAACCCTTTGACACCCAAAGCTGAGAATTGTATTTTGGCATTCTGGTGGTATGTACATACACACAGAATGGGTACCAGCAGCTCCAGCTAAAACACAATGTCTGGGGCGAAGGCTGGCAAAACTAGAGAAGCCAATTTGGGGACTATCTGGATTATTTTTATAGAGACTAAAAGCTTCTTTCAGATTCATTAACACGTCTTTTCTGCACAGATTCTTTATATCCACTTTCATTTCTGATACTCAGGCAGTCTTTTGTACCTGGGCACAAACGACTAATTTCATCTGATTCAAAAAATTTCTGAACAGAATTTTTAGTACCTTTAGTTATTACTTTTCCTTTTGACATGGGTTCAATTTCAGGAATAATTCCAAGTCTTTGTTTTATATTTCTGCTTTTCTTAACTAAATATTCAGTTGTCTGAAATAGATTTATAGTTTTTGATATGGTAAATGGAGATAATGTCAATATTTTGAGTTTCCTCTCATAACTGTCAGTAGAATGGAAAGCTTCAACCAGTTCATTCATCAGATGAATCATTGACCTGAAACAAATTCATGAATGTATAATAGCTATGAACAAAACATTACATGTGCGTATTAAATTTTTTGGATTATAATATTGATTTCAAGTGGTAACAAAATGAGCATTCTTTGAGATAGTCAAATTAAACCAAAAATTATTTTGTGACCAAATGAATTCCAAGTGATTTAATCGGCCCATTGATCTCCAATCTTTAGGGAGTTGTGCTTCTAGTTTCTACTATCAAAGGTGAATACCTACATTTTGTTTTTATGCTTCAGTTTTAGTTTAGGTATATTCCTACTTAATAATAGTGTATCATTTTAAAATTCATACCTTTGAGTTTCATGATCCATCTTTGTAGCTTTTGATGGGCTTGGGATCTCAATTTCTAAACTTGTTTCTAGCTTTCGTTTTAAAGAACGACGTGCTTTTTCTATTGTTTGAATAGCTTTTGCTTCTTTTCTTGAGGAACCCAAACCATCTGAAATTTTTGAATTAATAAATATTTGACTCCATTTGATATATATGGACAATAATAATTAATATGTCAACATATCAATTTCATAAGTTTAATAAGTTTAATAAATTTAATATGTCAACATATTAATTTCATTAAGTTTTTCAGCAACTGCTGAAAAACTGTCTTGAAAGTAAATGCATTATAAATAAATAATATAAACAAAAAAAATTATAAATATAAAAAGTGCCTACCGGTATCATTAAATACTTACGCTCTTCACTGGAGTCACAGCAAGACTTTCTAGAACTTGAGAAACCTCTTCTTTGGCATCACTTGATATACTTGGATCATATTCATTGCTTTCTGAAATAACATTCTCAGAAGACTGATTGTGATCAGACTCTTCACTTTGTGATGTTGATAGCAACTCTGGTCTCTGGGTCAATAATTTTCTACAGTTGCTACATAGTACAGTATTCCTTTGTAGTTTCCATTTACATCGATCATAAAGTGATTGGCTGATGGTTCTTATATCCTTGTGTATCTTTTTCTTATGTTTTTGTAAAGGATCATCACAGTATCTAACCATTTTTCATTACTAAAAATACACAATTGTAAATCTCAAAATAAGATATGATTTGACTCAAAATAAGCATATCTGTAATAAAAAATAAGCATAATTAAAAAACATTGGAGAGAGGGGGAGAGAGAGACTGCGTGAATATGAGTTATACATAGGATGTAAATATATCATTTGTAGTTCTTTATTTTAGTCTGCGTAAAAATGTCAAAATTACAATGTACAAATATTAATGTACATATTTTTTCAATAATTTTTAAAATATCTTGCAACTTGATACCCACATTTTTTATTGTTTGTCTCTTTTAACAATTAATGGAAGTTTAATAAATGAAATTTTTTTTTTTGGATTTCACTGTCTAGGGGGGGGTGGGGGTCAACATTAGAATGTGGTATTATTTAATAGATCTCTTCTTGCTGATTCTAAAAATGTATAGTTTTATAGGTCTAACAACAAGATGTTTGGGAGTTATTGCCCATTGAAGTTAGGTGGTAAAGTGGGGGCCCATATCTCAAAAACTTTGGGTCATAGAACTTTTTTATTTGAACCAGTGAAATCAGCACCCAGAAGAACCCTATATATCAATTTCTATTAAAATCTGTGTCGAAGTGGTGACAAATTTTTTAATTTTTGGGTGATTTGTCCTAGAATGCCCCAGTATGGTGATCAGGTTTTGCCAGGAGTGTGTGCAAATGGATTGAAATGTTAAAAAATGGCTGAACAAGTGTTGCTGATGCAAAATGTTCAGGGTGGCCATCCATATCAACAACTAAGTTGACACTTAGAGGTTGATGTGGTGTGGCCATGTTTACAGCATGATTACAGCTGAACAACCGAGTGTCAAGGTCTCAGTCCCATGAAGCAGTGATCTGTATAATTAGAGATTGCAGTACTGCCAATGGTCAGCAGTGTAGACAATTCTGGAAAGAAAAAGACAAATTGTGGATACTTTTTGACTTAACCTTGTACATGGCCCAATATACATTCAGATAAATGGGAACTAATGCCTTCATTTATGTATATAGCATAGAACTGCTATTAGCAAGCATACTGTATTGGTAGTATGGAGTTATTCTTGTACTTTATCTATTAGTTTCTCATTTTGAAAATATTAGCCATTTGGTTTGAGCTTTTAGGATGGAATTGCATAACCTTTTGAATTGAAAACCTTTATTATTATTATTATTATTATTATTATTATTATTATTAAAATAAATACCATACTTTTACAGTTTACAATAACATAAATAATTGTGAAAGTTTACTTTTATTTAATTTTGCCCTTAAGCTTCAGGCTTTTCTGGGCTCTTAATTAAAAATGTTATTATTATTAATACATAAATCATGAATAAAACTGATTTAAAACAAATACAAAGTCATTACCTTGTTGTTCCTTGTTACCTCATTAGGGTTCTGTGCATTGGTCTTTCTTCACACAAAGGTCAAGCTGGTGGCCCTGCCTCTAGTCCTGGTTTGGTAGAAGAGCGAGTTGCTCTCTTGTGCTCTCCACCGTACATAGCCAGGTACACCCACTCATCTGGTACCATCCTGAGCCAGGCATCTAGTCTTCTCTTGAAGACTTCAACTTTGAGCCCTGTAATGTGTCTGAGGTCCTTCGGAAGCTGGTTAAAAATTCTTGGCCTCCTGATGACCAAGCTATTTTCCTTCAGAGTTGAGGCTGTCACTTGTCAGGCCTTTTAATTTAGGAACACTATACATTCTGCCTTTCCTATTTTCCAGCATTGTTTGGATGGTAATTGGGTTTAGTTTGAGGTTTGGTACCAGTTTTTTGATCATTTTCCATATGTAGATTGTAGTATACCTCTCTCTTCTTCTTTCCATGGAGTATAGATTCAGTTTATTTAGTCTCCCAGTAGTTGAGTTCTCTGCAGCCATCAATCTTGGCTGTGAAATGTGTCTGCATTTCTTCTAGTTTATTAATTTCTTCCTTTTTATATAAGGATGTCAAAACTGAGCAGTATTCAAGTTTGGTATGATCAGTATTCTCAGCAGGGGAATTATTACTGTCTTGTCCCTCCTTTTGAGCATCTTAATACCTCTCCCATGACTCTTTTTGCTTTGTTTATTACTATCTGATTTTCTCTCTCGAATTTGGCATCATCAGTGGTCATTACCCCCAAGTTGACCACTTTCGTGCTTCTCTGAATTTCTTGTCTATCTGGAGCATAATATGCAGTGTGTTTAAGTTCCTCATTTCTACCATATCTCAAGAGCTGAAATTTCTGTGTTAAATGTCATATTGTTGTCTTCTGACCATTTGTATATTTTGTTCATGCCCCTCTGCAAGGCCTCCACTTCATTTGCATTGCTGATTTTTCTGCTAATCTTTGTATCATCCGCAAAAGATGTTACTATACTATTGCTGTTTACTCCACTGTCTATGTCTGTTAGCATGATAATGAACAGGAGTGGGGACAGCACTGTACCTCCAAGGATTCAGATTTTCTCTGACTATTTTTTCAAATATTTTGGTGAGGTGGGACATCAGGAACACTGGTCTATAGTTCTTTGCTTGAGATCTATCCCTGCCTTTATGTATAGGGACAATGTTTGCTCTTTTCAAAATGCTTGGTATTTTGCCAGTCTAGGGATCTTCTCCATATCCAGTATAAGGGTGTAGCTATTTCATTTTTAGTTTTTAATTAATAGTATGTTTCATTTGTCTGGACCTGCAGCTGAATGTGATTTCATTTGTCCTATAGTTCTTACTACATCTGGGGTAAAATCAAAGTCTGTTATACATTCTCCTTGCAATTTCTCTTTGAAGAATGCATCTATGTCAGGTATTGCTTTGTCACTTTTTGGAGTACGTACTGAAGACCAATTCATACTGGGCTCTCAATGTTTCAGATATTTCTTTTAGATTGTCTGTTGATTCATTATTTCCTTTCCTTAAGGGCCCAATAGTAGTGCATGTTTATTAGTACAGTAGACCCTCTTTATTTCACAATCTGATATTTTGCTTTGTTTCATAGTATGGTACCCTAAATTCCTCCCATTTTTTATATAGTATGGTCTAAACACTATTTTGTGGTAATATATAGAAATTTTATACGATATTATATAAGGTTGTAACATAAGCACACCGGACAAAAAATTAGTCACCCCCTAATAGCACCGATAGTAGGAAGTTCAAGGTCACACAGAGGGCGCTGATGTAGCATTGGTAAGTGACAAGTAGCGGTGACGTAGCACACAGGATCAGATCTGTTTCGTGAGGTGGTGAAGAACAAAGTGTGTGTTGGATATAGTCTGCAAAATGGGTCGTGAGGCAGACGTTACTCAGTGGTAAAAAGGAGCCATCATGTTTGGCAGAGCCCACGGACACAAAATGTCTGAAGTAGCCCAATTTGTTGGTGTGTCAACGCGTACTGTCCAGCGAGTTTACAAAGAGTGGTGTAGTTCGCAATCAACTGACAATCGACGGCGTAACTGTGGCCGGAAAACAATTCTCGACAATAGGGGCCGCCGCCATGTTTCTCATCTAGTAACTGCAAATCGTTTTCAAACCAGGGAACAATTGCTCCAAGAAACCAATGAGGTTCTCCAGCAACCAATTTCCGAACGGACATTGCGATGAGAACTGCATGCGATGGACATCTGGAGCAGGGTACCACAGAAGAGGCCGCTGTTAACAGCAAGTCACAAATTGGCACATTATAAATGGGCTCAGGCACAAAAACCGGACTGCGGCAGATTGGAAACGTGTAATTTGGTCCGATGAGTCCCGTTTTTGTTTGTTCTCCAATGATGGGAGGCGACGAGTACATCGCAGGTCCAATGAAGCCTTTAATCCTGAATGCGTCGAAGGTGTTGTTCAGGCTGGAAACAGAAAGTGAAGCACAGGAATAGACACCCACGGACTCTGGCGGAACTTCGGGACTGGCTGATGAACGAGTGGCAGAAAATCGATGCTCAGTACATGCACAACCTCGTAGAGTCTCTGCCTCGCCGGATTCGTGTGGTTATCAAGGCCAGAGGCGCCGTCACACGTTATTAGGTACATTCTGAGAGGGGTGACTAATTTTTTGTCCGGTGTGCTATATTCTGCTTGATTTTTTTAGTTCATTCACAACAAAAGTTAAATGACATAATGACAAATTAATCATCAATATCTTCTTTTTCTATAACCTCCTCCCACCTGTAGAAAAAGTTTTTTATGCCACGTTCGAAGAAATCCCATGGTTTTGAGTTAAAAAAAAAAGTGATCACTTTATTTTCGATAGCTTCCCTGGATTGCAACTTTTGTCCATCTAGGTGGTGTTGCAGACTCCTGAATAAATGGTAGTCTGGAGGTGCGATATCTGGTGAACAAGGTGGATGAGGCATTTTTCCCAACCAAATGCCTCCAATTGGGCAGTGGTAATTCGAGCAATGTGAGGGCACGCATTATCCTGGTGGAATAGAAAACCTCTCTGATTAATTAATGCAGGATGTTTTTCTTGTAATGCCATCTTCAATTGTTGGAGTTGTTGGCAGTAGACATAAGCTGTGATTGTTTGGTTATCTGGCAGAAGCTCAAAATGAATAATTCCTTGCATATCCCACCAAATGCATAACAAAATTTTCTTTGGATGGGGTCCATTCCTTGGCTGAGGTTCAGGCTTTGTTTCATGGCTAAGCCACTGATGTCGATGCTATTAATGTTATAGAGGACCCATTTTTCATCCCCAGTGACGATCTGATTAAAAAATGGTGCCTGCAGTTGCTGAGAATGCAGTGATGTGCAAATATAGATTTGATGTTGAAGATTTGCTTGTGACAAATCATGTGGAGAAAATATTCATTAGCCTAATCCTACACTAGCCTAAGTCATTCTGCATCATGATAAAACATATGTGAACCTGTTGCTGCTTGTATTTTGCAACATTTCTAAAACTAATTCACATTATCTTGAGGTTATTCTATTATCTATCATCCATTTTCTAATCAAGCAGAATTTATATTGCAACCTGATAATATATCTAGAATGATATTTTGTGGTAATTCTCAGTCTCAATCTCGCAAAATAATGAGGGTCTACTGTATTCCATTATTAATTGAGATTTCAACTTGGTTTTAAAGAAGTTTAAAGAAAAGAAATCCTAGATTTTTATTAGTGTGCCATTATTAATCAGGATTTCAACTTGTGAATGTAAATTCATTTAAAACCAATATTTTTTTATATCAGCATTTAAATCATTCCATAGTTTCAATTCCATGAAAATAGGTACCTAATTTTTGAGGTGAAGACAATCTAAATTTAAGCATAACATACTTTGATCTACTTCTGGCCTGATGAGTGGATTTCTTGAGTTGAAAAATATTTATTTATCCATTGTAAGTTAATGATTTTGTTCTTAAACTTCTAAATAAAAATAGTGGCCCACCTGGATTACATCTTTGAGCTTTAGTAGTTTTAGCTTTTTAAATAATGCACTAGAATGACTATGGGAATCAGCATCAGATAATAACCTTATTGCTCATTTTTGTATGAGAAAGATACTGTTTAAAGCATTGTTAGCAGGGTTTCCCTAAACAAGGGTGCTGTATCTTGTACGAGGAAGAATGAGAGTGTGATAGAGTTAATAGAACCTGTTTAGGGACTACATTTCTAAGTTTAAACATTATAGCAATGCTTCTTGAAGTGTTTTTTTGAGATATAATTTACATGATCAGTCCATTGCAAATTCTTATCTTGCAGTACACTCCTTTACAGCAATTTCATTTTGTTTATTAGTAGGAATTATGAAATTTGTTTTACTGGTATTTAGGGAGAGTTTATTGGTGGTCAACCACTTCATTACATTGATAAATTCTGATTTAAATATAGTCTTAGCTGAATTAACATCTTTGCAAGAAAAAGACAATTGTATCATCTGCAAACATTATGAAGTTCAGTATATCAGATGAGCATGGAAGAATATTTATATATAATAAAAATAACAGTGGACCCAAAACTGAGCCCTGTGGTATGCCATGTTTGACAAGTGCTTTAGTTGAGCAGAACTCATTTACTGATACAAAATTATATCTATTGGACAAATAACTTTTAAACTAATTACTGATTGCTCTTCTAAAACAAGCCATAACAATATAATTTGTTCAGTAAACTAGTATGTTATGGTCTATTACATCAAATGTCTTACTCAAATCCATAAATATTGATAGCCTTATTTTTGTTCTCTTTAGCTATATTTGCATTTCCTATAAGATTTAAAATAACCATTTTCTGTTTTATTATCATGGAAGCCATATTGATTTGGAGATAATAAATTGTAGGATTCTAAATAGGCTATTGCTAATTCTACTGTTTACAATTTTTTCAAACTTTGCTGAACATACTGGCCTGTAATTAGTTGCTAGTGCAGGATCATGCCTTTTAGAAAAGGGGTGTTATCTAACCAATTTTGAGCATTGATGGGAATATTCCTTTGGAAATATTTTGAATTAATAATACTGCACAACACAATTTCTGTCCTTTGCACAAATTCTACTGATTTATATGTATTTTGATGTGCTGATTACAAATGTTATTGTTGTGGGAAAACTAGAGAACCCACCTGGATTTGACTCTGGAAACAGTTCTTCTTATGGTAGGAATCCAATTCTACTGGCCAGCCACAAAGTACATGCAAAGTGAATAGACTGGAAGGCAGAAGGTGAAGCTGTTCTCAAGAATCTTTTTCCAAGCTGCACACTAGACATCAAGTGAGCAAGGACCATCCAAAGACCCATCAAGCAGGAAGAGCAAGACCACCACAGTGCATTCAAGCGATGGAAAGCAAACAGTATATGCTGGAATGTTAAGGAGTGGGTGCAAGAAAAAGGGTGTTCAGGCAGTAAAGGAAGAGAAAGGACTTCAGGATAAACAGGAATAAGCACAGTACAGGCAAGACCTATGCTACTGAAAATTAATTTGAGAGTTTTCCCTTGACTTGAAAATATCACCAAATTTCGTAAACCTTATTCCAGTGTATGACTTTTTATCTAGTCTTATTCCCTGTGATGATCAAATGTGGACTGATCTCCCATCATGTACCAATTTAGGGCATATCATACTTTTTTGAGTCTGAATTTCACTGTGGCTAATATGTATTTTTATGTAAAATTTAATTTTAAGAGGGGTTTCTTTTCTGCAACTTTTCCCAAAAATTGCGTTATCATGTTCAAAATTGCGGTTTTCTGTTCTATGTTGAAATATTGAATATTCAGTTGAACACAACCTCATATTTTTAACCCTTTGTCGTAATTTGTTGCCATTTAGACACATTAACTTTGCTTAACTCTTACACAGGTTTAATACATACATAAGGGGTTCCATAAAACCTTAGCCCCCCTGTTTGCAGCTTACATGTTTACTTATATCAAAATAGTTTTTAGTGATTATAAAAATATATAAAATTCTTTATTTATTGCAGGTATTAAAATTACTCTAGCTGATAAAGTGATAATATAATGGCTTCTCAATTAATTGGTGATTTGGAGAGGCAACGTGTGATATATAGATCGCATACAAGCAATAACATTTTGGGAAGCTTGTGATGCTGGAGCCACCTTTATAACACGTTCATGGGTTGCCAAAAAGTTGCGAAGAAGTGAGGACTTTGTCAAAAGAAATTGGAATAAAACTTTGGATGAATGTGAAATGGATACAACCAAATCTGGGCACCCAAATTTGCCACACACTCAGGAAACAAAGGGCATCATTGAAAACGGTATGTGTAAGCAGAAAAACAGCTGTGCTAAACTTTCTAGAGAGATCAAAGTGTTGAGAAGAAAGATCGTTAGTGGTAAGATCATTCGACTGTACCATCATAGGCAAGGTTTAAAGCCTTGGCATGAACTTCCAAAGCCAAGAAAAACTCAACTTAACATCAATGACAGAATGTGGTTTGCCCATTATCTTGAAGATTGGGATGTGGATGATTTCATGCATTTAGCTGTCTCTGATGAATTTTTTGTTTACGTAACACGTCAGCCTAACTACCAAAATGATCGAGTGTGGGCCACAACACCAGATGAAATTGATGACAATGAACATTATCGCGAATTATTAAAAAGTCCAGACTGTGTTGGTGTGTTTGTTTTGTTCACTGCAAAGAAGCTCATGTGGGTGCTGAAGCCAAATGGTCAGAATTGGGATGGACAGTATTTTCATGATGATATTCTATCCCAGCATGTCATTCCTTTTCTAAGAAACCCAAACAATGTTATGGATGTCGATCAGGTCACACTTCTGCACGATAAGGCCCCCTGCTTTAAGGCATTAGCTACTCAACAGTTGTTGCGGAACCATGAGATCGATTTCTTTGGAAATGAAGAATGGCCAGGAAATTCTCCTGACCTGAACGTCTGTGAACACATTGGATCAGTTATAGGACAAGGTTGAATGTCTCTTGTTTCAAGAACCTGCACCAAATCGATTTTTGAAGGATACAATGACGCAACACATTGAAACTGTTTTAGCAAATTTGTGTAATGATCAAGATCTATTCACGTCACTTTTGGCAAGCTACCCAAAGCGAATTCAGGCTGTCTTGGAAGCCAATGGCGGGAACACCAAGTTTTAATTGTTTCTCATTAAATGCAGGATTAAATTCTCTTTTGTAAGGTATGTTTAGTTTTACTGTACCTCTAATGGTTTAGGGCATGGGCGGGGGGGCTAAGGTTTATTGGAGCCCCGTACATACATAAGGAAAAAAATCTACTACTTTTGAATCTCTGTAACCATTTGGACGCAGAAGGCGAAGTTCAACATTCTCTCAATAGATGGCCAAGGAGGAAGTAATGGCCTCATCAGTTGAAGCTCTCATGCAGAGGTCAGAGGAGGAGAAGATCTCTGGGATATTCTTTGATGGCAAGCAGGGTAGGAACACAAAGGTGTTGAAATATGACGAAGTGACAAGGAGATTTCATCCTGGCAAAGTGATCGAGGAGCATTACATTATCACATGGGAGCCTCAAGGAAAGTACCTCTTCCATTTCACTCCTGAGGAAGGAGAAAGGCCTGCTCATAAGATCGCTCAGGGCCTGCATGAGTGGCTTCTGGATCACGGAGCTGATGAGAGCCTTGTAATGATTGGAGGAGACTCCACTAACACGGGGTGGTCTGGAGGCACCATAACCCTATTGGAGAAGATGCTGGGTTGCAAATGCCACTGGATGATCTGTCAGCTCCATGTGAATGAGCTCCCCTTGAGGCACTTAATCACCAAGCTGGACGGCCCTGTAACTCCTTGGTCAGGCTTCAGTGGGCCTATTGGGAAACTTCTTGAGAAAGTGAATGAACTTGAGGTCAACTTCAACTTCAAACCAGTGGAAGGAACTGAAGATATCATAGAGCTGCCAGTAGAGATAGTCAAATCTCTCTCCACAGACCAGCACAACTGCTATCTTCTGATCAAAGCCTTCAAGTCTGGAAGCATCAGTCCACAGTTGGCTGGTCTCAAGTGCGGACCTCTGAACCAATCCAGGTGGCTCACTACTGCACAGGCCATCTTGCTGTTGTGGATGAGGGAGCATGGACTGAAGGGGGAGGTGTTGAGGAGGCTCGAGGTCCTGGTGAAGTTCTGCCTTAACTTCTACTTCAAAATGTACTACGACATCAAAGTGAAGCACCACCTCAAATTTGGTCCTGCACACATTTTTTCAAGCCTGAGGCTGCTGAGGAACCAGACTACTGAGGTCAGGAACATCATCTCTGCTGCAGTGATAAGAGGAGCTTACCACGCACATCCTGAGAACATCCTGGCTTCATTCCTGTGCAGTGAGGATGAGCATCAGAGAGCTTTTGCTGTGAGCCAGATAGAGAAGATCAGAGAAGGCAAAGACTTTGGTGATACGACAGTGAGGCCCCATAAAAATCCCAAAGTCAATCTGCAAGCCACTTCACCTGAGGATCTCATCAACTGGGAATCAGAGAATATTTACGAGCCTATTTTCACCTGCAAGATGACCTTGACTGAGCTCGAGGATCTCAGGGAGAAAACCACTCAAAGTGGATGCTTTCTCTGTTCATACTCAGTCCTGCAAGAGAGCTGTACAGGAAGTCTCAACTGCTTCCCAAGCTGTATACAGTCACGAGAGGAGAGATGGGTAGGTGAGAGCCAGGATAGACCATTGAGAAATGCTCTCAGTGTTCAGATCGAAGCAGGACATACTTAAGAGCTTTTCAGGTTCGAGTGGCTGATGAAGAGGCTGAAAGTATCGTTAATGCTCATAAGAGCTGAAAGTCTTCATAAGATCATAATATAAGATCTTATGAGGCCACGCTTTTCAGGGATCCAGGAAGAACAGGCGTGTAAACCTACAAGTGGAGGTGGCATGTCTCCCGCTATTCGATCAGAGTAGAGCTGGTGAGCTGCGTCTATTCTTTGAAGAAAAACTTAAAATTCTTAAGTTTTACATGAAATCTAAACATTTTTTCAGCATCCAGAGGTGTTGAAACACACAAGAAAGCAAGGATGAGGTCAGAGAAGCAGCTTTTAGACTAAATCATATGCAGAACAGCTGCACGCTTTGGTTTGGGTGCCCTGAGGCTGCGTTAGGCAGTCTTAAAATCAGAAAATCGCGATTTTAACCATGAAAATGAGATTTTTTTGGAAAAGTTGCAAATAATAAACCCATCTTAGAGTTAATTTTTACATAGGAATACATATTAGCCACTTTGTTTTTCCAAAATTTCAACCCTGAACCCAGAGTATGATATGCCCTAATGTACCATGACTGATATTTAACCCTTAACTAGTCGCGTGGGGTCATTGTGACCCCAGTGATAATTTTGTGGCTAATTTAAAAGAAATGGGCAATGCTGCAAAAACCTCGCTCAGGCTAGCTTACTTTATGACCCAGATGTTTATCTTTCAGTTGAAATTGGTCAGCTACAGCGAAAGGATTACACGTTTGTATTGTACACATTGACCTCACGCGACTAGTTACGTGACAATATAATGTATACACTGAAATTTTATGGAAGGTAAGTTTTGAGTTATTTATAATTTATATATATGCAAAATGTGTTTGATTATGTGTGTGGGTGTTGCATCAATCAATGCACTTGTTGTTTACAAGCAAAATGTAATAGATACCGAAATAGTAACTAGACGAATGTTTTTGAAAAAACTGGCAAGTAAATTGGTGAAGCCTCATCAAATATCTCGAGCCCAGAGTCAATACATCTACAAAGATCTGCAAAAACGCATTCGACTTCATCAGGATATTCCTGAAGACGTATTACGTCCAACATCTGCAACAGGTCCATCAAGAGGAAGATTCAAATTGTGCCCAAGGAGTAAGGACAGCAAACTTTCAACAAAGTGCTCAAAGTGTAATGCTTTTATTTGCAAGGAACACGTGATTATCACGTGTAATGATTGCGAGGAACCATAAACTCGTTTAGAAACTAAAAGTTTGTGAAATGAATTCTAATAAATTAGAAACCACTCAATTTCCTTTTGATTCCTTATTTTGTGTTTGTCAATGTGATGTTATAAATTATGATTTTTTTTGCAAAAATGTACAAGAAAAGATATGGTTTTTGTTCATTTTCAATTGAATATTAACAATATATGTCTCTTTAATCATCCTTTGTGTTAGAGTGTGGAGTTGAACTTTATTAATAGTTAATAACTAAAAAAATAAACTATGGGGTCATAATGATCCCATGCAACTACTTATGTTATTTTCTCTAACGCGACTAGTTCAGGGTTAATGATTTTATAGAAAGCAAACTGGAAATTTAGGTTTTTCAGTTTTATTTATAACTTGATTTCATAGAACAACTTCTGGAGGTTCTAGACAATAAGAAACTTTAACCTTAAATTAAATGATGATGGGGTTAATATGGTTAGTTATGATAATGATCATATAAAGATGATTTATGTACAAAACCCTAGAATTCTAAATAACTTTCTTAACTTTCTAGATTTTGACAGTATTGTATTTACTGGAATTCTTCTCACTTGTTTATTTCCCAATTTATCTGGACAAGACAACATGTATAGGCACTTAATGAATTCGCATGCAATAGCTTAATTAAAGGTTTATTAGCCAAAGCACACTGGCAATGCCTCAAGAAATTTGGACTCGTGTACAACACTGGATTGTCTGCCTAGAAGGAGCACTTAAGTTCTGGATCCTTAGTGCTAAACTTCAAAACATACCTTCTGGCTTCAGTAATGGACTGTGATCTTGCCTTTTCTTGAGTTCAACAGGGACTTTCATGGCTAAATACTGGACTAGGTTTTAACACTAGCCCAGAACTGTTTCTAGCAAGATGCCCTATTACAATGATTTAAGCACTTTTGCATGAATTACAGTATCTGCCTATGCTTGACTAGATTGAGTTAATTAATTCTTAACTAGAGGCTGTGAAAGCTGAGTGGCTAAGAAAAAACATGAATTTAAAATAAAAAGACTTGAGAAATGAAAATCAGCAAAACCCTACATTATTATTTTTTCTTAAACACCCACCATTTTTCCAGAAAACTACGTTAATGTTCCACAAAAATTATCTAAATTATATCAAATGCAGTTCCAGGGAAGGTGGAAGGAATTCCAGTATGTTGGCTGAATATTGCTGGTTTCTTATTAGGGAAACTCCTGAGAGTATGTACAAAGGAAAAACATCAGCAAAAAGATTTTAATTGTTGTTCTGATCACATCCCTTCAAAATGGTGGTTGATATAGGTATTCTGACATCAGATTTGAACTCAGCACATCCAAATTTCTAAAAATCACTTTGTTTCATTTAAAGGACAGAAAAAGTTTGAAATTTTGTCACGCAGTATAATTTTAGCCAAAGTTACAGGTACCATATCTTATCTTTTAACAAGCTTCACTATAGGTACAGGAATGTTATGATTGCTATTTTTTATATAGTTTAATTTACCATTAATATTCTGGACCTCAGTAGTAGTAGCAGCAACAAAAGAAAACGAATTTAGTTGGCTGGGTGGCATATATTCTAATATTTAGTGATCATTATTTAGTTACTATGATCAAAACTTCTCAGCTTTTGAAATAAAATTGTTATTTAGAGTTTGCAATAGTGGTACCATTGATAATTTTTTCATTAACAACATTTAGTTTATTAAATTTTTCTTAATTTGGTTTCTGAGAAGCTGTTTATGGTTGTCCAAATGGTTTTTCATGTTTCCTTCATTTGCAAAATCGATTGTTAAAATTAGTGATGTACCAATTCCAAAATTTAGCTGCTGCTGATACTGACTCCATGATGCTGATTCTTTGCCTAGATTTTAAAAAATTCCCTTCATAAATTTTACTAATCTAATATGAAAACTCAATTTTCATATTTTTATATTTCAAATATGTGTTGAAATGCTTTTCTTTAGCTCACTCCACAATATACAGTATCAGAATTCATTACTTGTATACCATAGTGAAAGTGATTGTAAATAGTTTTATTACTCAGTAAAATGATAAAATTTTATTTTATTTTTCATACATTGAATACCAATATTAAAAGTAATTGGTTTTTCTTATGTTGACAGTATTTTTTCATCATCAATATAAACAACAAAAAATTCATAAAATTTCAAGGTTCTGGTGGCTTATTTGAATAAAAAAAATGGATAGGCCTTTACAATTTGGGTTTATAAAATTAAAATACAAGTAAACCCTGGTTTGTGATTCTTCACTATGATATGGAAAACTTAACACCACTCTTCGATTTAAGGTCTGGAGTCTCCCTCTAGAATGATTGTCTGATCCAAAAAAATAATAATTTTTCAATCCAGTCATTTAACTCAGGAAAACCCCCACAAAAAATCATTTTTCAATCTAATTGACCAACCCCAAAAAATCCAGAAAAAATTAATTAAATGTTACTTGAGTGGTTTGAATTTGGCATGCAATGAAGGTAAAGATGTTGACTTGTGCTTACAACCAGCCACCCACACTCGCCTTCACCTTCCTAGGCTCCTGTCATGCACATCTCTACTTTCACTTGTTGATTCACAATGGCTGCCATGAGCAGAACCATTATTGTTAACTACCATGTACCACCTGCTGCCCACCAGTGGCAGCACTGCCTCTGTTTTTCTGTCCCATGCATTCCCAGCTGATGCTGTCATTTAATTGTATCTTACATTCTAACGTGCAATTTGTTCACTTGTATAACCATTCAGAGTGTTGTGCAGTAAGTGATAGTGTTTGTGTTGGGAAATTGTGGTGAATTATGGCTGATAAGCATCAGGTTGAGAAGCATTGGGCTGTGTGTGCATGACTTCCAGGGGTTTGAGGAGGTGCCATCATTACAAAACATCCACCAGGAAATTGTGATCCTGTTGCATGATGCCAGCTTTGATGAAATCAATGAGGATGACACAGGAACTCCCTGACAGCCATGGGGAGGAACCGACTAATGAGGAGTTCATCCAGTTGAAGCATGAGCATGCTGCACAGGAGGAGGTGGTGGTGCAAGAAGTAGAGCCTGTGAAGATGCTGGATGTGAAGACCCTTTACAATGCTTTTGGCCACTTTGAGACTGTGATGTCGATCTCAGAGGAGCATGATCCCAACTCCATGAGAAGTGCCAATATGCGCAGGAAAGTGGAATAGGCTGTTAAGTGCTACAGGGAGATCTACCTGGCAAAGAGGAAGAAAGCACAGCAGATGAGCCTCATCACCTTCAAACCCATACAGATTACAGAAACAGCCACCACCATTGCCAAACTCAGAGCCACAGCCATCCACCTCGGGACTCCAGCACCTCTGATGCTTTGGGCCAAACACTGCAGTTTAACACCCTGATGATGACTGGACTGATCTTCTGAACTAGATTTGAATGCCCTGATGACAACTAGACTGACCTTCTGGGTGACTTTTCTTTGTTGTTTTAATATAACGTGTTTTTGGGTTGGTGGGGGGGGGGAACCAGTACCCCCAACTTCTGGCCAAGTATTCCCATTGAACCCATGTTATATAATGCTCCTGATTTGTGATTCTTCACCTAGCAATCTGTTTTCCAGGAATGCATTCCAATCGCAAACCAGGGTTTACCCGTACTTAAAATAGTCAACATAAGATGATTTAATATATAAATTGTAACATATAAATTGTAACATATAAATTGTAACATATAAATTGTAACATATAAATTGTAACATATAAATTGTAACATATAAATTGTAACATATAAATTGTAACATATAAATTGTAACATATAAATTGTAACATATAAATTGTAACATATAAATTGTAACATATAAATTGTAACATATAAATTGTAACATATAAATTGTAACATATAAATTGTAACATATAAATTGTAACATATAAATTGTAACATATAAATTGTAACATATAAATTGTAACATATAAATTGTAACATATAAATTGTAACATATAAATTGTAACATATAAATTGTAACATATAAATTGTAACATATAAATTGTAACATATAAATTGTAACATATAAATTGTAACATATAAATTGTAACATATAATTGAATATAGAATTATTATTAATATAGAGTAGGAGATTACAATAGTTTATAATATTTAAATATTAACTAGTTTGAGAAAATGTAAATTTGTAGGTAACAAGCTTTCCATTTTTTTGTGAATGTAAAATATTAGAGATGTGCCGATATCAAGATGTTGGCCGATACCGATACTAACAAATGGCCGATACTTTGCCGATACCGATACTTTTTGATTAATGCTTAATCTGTTAAATTATTAAAAAAAATATAGTTACTTTTTTAATATTAGAAATAAGCTTATGGAAGTTGGAGACAACTGTTATTGGATGAAATTAACAGTTCAAAAAAATTCAAACAGTCATACTGTCGAAATTGAAATAGAATATATAGTTTTATGAACTTTTATCCAGTATCCACCTGTTTGTTTAGCTCAGGAGTCAGGACTCCGGGAGCGCAACTTCCCGTACAATGCTGAGCTGAGGACAGTTTCCATGACCTCAACTACCAAGCATGCCCTTGGGAATAACAATATTTCTTGACTAAGTTGACTTGTTAATCTGCAGTGTGTGAATAATAAATAAAGCACAAAAGATAACGTTTTCTTCCTTTAATCACAAAAAAACTAAAATTTTGAACAAATTGCAAAATGAAAAATTCCATTGTAAAGTATAAAAAAATAAAAAATAAAATTTCCAGTAAATAATGATAAGATTAATAGAAATTAGAAAAAACTAAAATTTTGAACAAATTACAAAATGAAAAATTCCATTGTAAGATACTACGATATAAAAAAATAAAATTTCCAATTTTTCAGTAAATAATTATTATTAAGATTAATAGAAATTAGAAACATGGATAATTAAACGTTAAATATATTCTTAAAATTCAAAATCAAAAATTTGTAAGTTGTAGTGAAGGAACATTAACATTTCGTCTCTTTCTGCACTTAGATGATTCCTGTGTGGAGTGTAAATATTGCCCCCCAGTGCTAAACAACCTCTCACTTTCAATTGATGAAGCGGGAGAAGACAGGTACTTATTTGCAAGATGGCTTAATGTTGGAAGCGTAACTGCATTCTGTTTCCACCACTTTAAAGGGTCTCCATCCCGTGATTGTAATTCCAACATTTGATATTTGGTCATTTCATCTTTAATCAGAAATGATGTTGTGCAGTGCTTCTTATTCTTAGATGAACTTCTGGAGTTGATTTTTTTGTTCCACTTCCCTCACTATCATTAAGGTCCTCTTGAACCAATTGGTCCATGCACTTGTCAAAGTCAAATTCACTGAACTCATCACTTATAATGTTGTCAGAAGCACTCGCAGAGTCTTGCATATCTTCTTCACTCGTAGTACTTGTATGTCCACTTTCTTCCTCTTGAACAGCTTCACTCCTTTTCTTGATGCTATCTATCATTGCTCTCTCCAGGTTGCTTTCTTGCATTTTAGAATCTTCACTAGACTTATTTTGGAACAAGGAGGTCTTATATCTGGGGTCTAGGTATGTGGCTAGTATTGGATTGTAATCATCCAGATAGCGTTCAAAGCGACTCTTCATTGATGCGTTAATAGCCGAAAGAGTAATTCCAAGTCCAAAGAATCTGATGTCAGTTGATGCTTTTGCTATGAAGACTTGTAGAAACTTTATTTGAGGTATTATTTCTGAGATAGTAGCAGACCTTTCACTCAACCAAACAGTAATTTTGTGAAATATTTTCAGCAGCGCAGTAAACTTCCCAGTCAAAGTCCACTTGTTGGCATCAAATACAGGGAGGTTGGGAGTATCAAGGCAGTAGTTGGCAATTGCAGTTTTTTGCTCAAACATATGTTCAATCATGAAATAGGTGCTGTTCCACCAAGTTGGAACATCCTGTATCAGTTTGTGTTCGGGCAAGTCATGCTGTTTATGTAGTGCAGCTAGTTTGTTGTATGCAAGTGCTGAATGGCTGAAATGTCCAACTATTTGCTTGCAACTTGCGATCATATCCTTAACTATTTGTTGTTCGAAAATACTGTCATGAACCACAAGTTGTAGTGTGTGGAGGAAGCACGAGAGACTAGCATAGCCTGTGTCTTGAATACCTTAGACCAGGGGTTCTTAATCTTTTTTCTTAAGTGAGCAAATTTTTGGCACTTAATTACAGAGTGAGCAACATATATAAAAAAAAGCCTTTAACTTAAACTCAAAGTTTAAATTAGATAAATATTTAACTATTTAAATATTTCTTCAAACACATGCAAACTTCATAATGCTTAATTAAAATTTTTAGGTATATTGAAAAACATCAATAAGTTCTGATTCTGCAGCTGCTATTTCCTCTTGTTTCAAAATTTGTGTCAGATCATCAATCTCGAAATTTATGTAGTTTGTCAATAATTGAAAGTTTGGTAGATGCTCTTTTAAGTGTTTGAACCTCTCTTCGAACTCGTCACTAATGTTTTCGAGTGCTTTTACTACGAGTGATGGACAGTTGCTAGCAGTTTCAGCCAAACATTTTTTAAGTTCAGGAAAATGATTAAGATTCTCCTTAGAAACTTGGCTCTGAAAAAGTTTTTTTTTTTTAAATCCCGTAATTTCCTCATATAAGGCAATAACAAAATTATTTTTTCCTTGCAACCTCAGATTTAAGTTGTTTAAATGGCTAAAAATGTTGATCATGAATGAAAATGTTATCTTGAAGTCAGCAATAAAAATTTCAGGAAAAATATTAGCGTTTTTGCTTTGCATTAGAAAAGCAGGCTTTGTTCATGAGCAACATTTGCCCATTTGAAGAGCAACATGTTGCTTGTGAGTGACAGGTTAAGAACCCCTGCCTTAGACAATATTAGCTCCAGTATCCCGTACAAAAAAGTGAATCTTGTAGGATGGTATTTTAAATTCCTGAACAACACTTTCGATCACCTCAGCAATGTTTGAAGCAGTATGGGATCCTGGAAAAGGTGCAACTCTAAGTACAACTTTTTTCACTCAAAATTGATGTCAATACAATGTGCTGTTAGGCTAATAAAAGCTGTATCTGAGCTGCTTGTCCAAATGTCAGTAGTAAAACTGATGTTCTCTGCTTCTTCCAATGCAGTCTTGACCTTATCCAGTACTTTTGTGAATATCGGGAACAATTTTTGTAGAGAAATACTTTCTTCCCAACAACTCATAATTAGGTTTTAGCTTCTTCATTAGTCTTTCAAATCCAACGTCTTCAACAATAGAGTATGGTTGGCAGTCAGCAGCAATCATTTCTCCAATGGCTTTGTGAATGGTTTGTGACTGGGGATTGTTGATGTCCCAAATTTGCTTCTGAACATAAGTTTCATCCAGAGTTATTTGAATTTCATTTGTAGAACTTGTTGATGTTGATGCGCCAGTATTCTTTTTTGCAGGTTTGTTGAAATATCCTTCCAGTTTCCTCTTGTTCCATAGCCTCTCTTCTTCTTTAACTTGAGTTTCTTCTTTATTTAATTCTTCATTCTTCTCCTTGCGCTTGCTCTGCAGGTGTTTTTTAAGAGTTGTTGTATTGAAAGATTTCCCCTCTTTTCCTCCATGTGACAATAATTTCTTGCATTCTTTGCAGACTACTTTAGACTCGTCATTTTCATCTATGTTGAAATACTTCCAGACGAGAGAGGATGTACTTCTTTGACTAGTAGAAGCCATGATAGTGAAGCAGAATGCAAGATTTATCAACCTCAGCAGTGTCAGCACTCAGCACATTTGTCACTGCACATAAGATGACATGTGACAGCGACAAATAACACAACCGCACTCTGTGGCTGGTGCAGTCAAGCTAACACGCAGCGTGAGACAGCTCCACTTTCCCATTGCCTAACACTTCTCCCCTGAACCCCACTAGTGGGCATTGGTCAATTTAGCAGTGTAGTGTATTGTATCATAGCTCTATGAAAGAATACGTAAGCACACAAAGTAATAAAAGTTATAAAACCAATATTTTAATATGCCCATATTATTATAGGAAATTATAAATACTACACATTTTAATTCGCTAATTTATAATTGTTGGGAATTCATGGCATGGCGTCGTTTTCAGCTGACTATATTTATCATTATTTACCATATTTATCTCATAAGAAGCTGTTTTATATATAATAATACTGTATTATATTGGTTTGAAACATAAATTGGCTGAAATTTCAATATTTGTCTATGAAATGACTGTCGGAACTTTGCTTCATGCGAGTTACAGAGGCACTTGAAACAAAGTTTGGTAGGCTAAAATGAACCTTATTTTTTATGGTATAAGGTCCAAATTTCCGTGCTACATAGAACTCTCATGTCTTTTTCAGTTGAAGATGAAATAAGAGCGATATTTGCAGGATTATGGTATGGATTGGGAAAGCTGGTGTTAGGGTAGGAGTACTGTTAATGTAGGAGCACTATAATAATTAATAATATTAATATGATAATATAATAATATCATCTGTGTTAATCAATTACTGTCATTAAGCATAACTTTGTCTTGAATCACATAATAAATAAAGTGGAAAAGTATTGGATTATCAGCCATATTTTCACCTTGCCGATACCGATACTCAAAAAAAGGCCGATACTACCGATACCGATACTATCGGCACATCCCCATAAAATATTTTTATACAGTTACAATTTGAAATGAGTATAAATTATCATAGTGTTTTTTTATGTTAAGATTCTATAAATGAAGATTTTGTTTTGTAATGAAAATTTCAAAGAATTGGCAAGAGAATTGGTGGCTGAATTTGGCTGATGCTGATGCCCCAAAAATAACTGATTCTGCTAATGCTGATGCTGATTAATTGGTACACCACTAGTTATAATAGTTATATTTTTCAATTTTTATTATTTTAGTTAATTTGTTTTTATAGTTTTAATAACATTAAAATTAGTCATGGTTCTGTAAATATAATTTGCAAGTTTTTGAGATGATCTGAAACTTTAACTGAAGGACTTATTAATACCATACTGTATCATCAATGTAGACTAGTATATATCCTCATGTTATCTATACAATATCCCGCTCTTGTCTCATTAAGAGAAGTAATTAATCCATCAATACACGCATTAAACAGCAAAAGAGAGCCTTGTCTAACTCTGCATGAGGAACTGGAACCAAAACAGCCAGATAATACACATCCCCATCTAACTAAAAGTTTGGTGTATGTACCAAAATTTCAATGTATTTAAAGTGTGCAGTGGAACATTCCTCTCTCTTAATTTTTTAAATAGAATATTGGATTCACTCTATCATATGCTTTGCTTATATCTAAAAAGCAAATATAAGTATGAGGGCATGCTGAAAAGTAATGCCTCCTAATTTATAATTCTGAAACAGGATGAGATATTGCAATGAAACAAAACAGATACCTACACTGAACTTTCTTCTTTACAGGGTGTTCCATAAGTCCGGCATCATAGGAAAAATAATAAAAAGGCAAAAGAAAAGCTTTTATTTACAGAATGTGCTCAATATGTCCACCATTGTTTTTAATACACAAATTCAGATGTGATAGCCAGTCAGCAAGCACATGGTGAATGATGTCAGGAGTAATGGTGTTATATGCCCCAATAATATGCTGCCGCAAATGTTCAACACACCTAATTTTCTCTGTGTATAGCAGCACTTTCAAGTGGCCCCAGAGATAAAAATCTAGTGGCGTGAGATCCAGGCTTCTAGCTGGCCATTCCACAGGCCCTCGACATCCTATCCAATGACCAGGGAATTGTTGGTACAGGTATTCCCTTACTTGGGTGCTGTAATGTGCAGGAGCGCCGTCTTGCTGGAACCATGTCGAGAAATTTTCTTCTTCGTTCAAGACACTGGGAAATGCTTCTTCCTTGAGCATATGTAGGTAGGTGCCTCCAGTGACATGTTCATCGAAAAAGAGGGGGCCCATGATGCGATCCTTCCAAATGCCACACCATACCATCACCCAAGATGCACCTTGTTCCTTTGAAAAGGTATACCAGTGAGGGTTGTTTTGAGACCAGTAGCGGGTGTTCTGTCGATTTACCTCACCATTTCCATAAAAAACAGCCTCATCACTAAACAGAATGGTGGATGGGAAATTGGCATCCTGAGCATATTGTTCCGTAGCCCATTCACAAAATTCCATCCGCCAGTTGGGATCATCTTCGCTTAATTTCTGTAGGATCTGAAGTTTATATGGATGCCATTTGTGAGCCTGAAGAATGTGATGGATGCTACTTTTTGACACTCCTGTCTTGGCGGACAATTGCCAGAGAGACTTATTGGGACTTCTGTTAAAATGAGCCAGGATAGCAGTCGCTGTATCATCGTCAGTGGCAGGGTTGTGGAGTCTCGGAGTCGTGGAGTCGGAGTTGAATTTTTACAATGTGTGGAGTCGGAAAATTTTGGACCGACTCCACAACCCTGTGTTGGTTTACGTCGTCGTCGTTGGGCCTAGGCAAGCTACGGCTTGGGACCGTAGCGCATCTATCCGGTATAGGTTAACCTGGATGATGTAGCCATAAGCACTGCCGCTGGTTAAGTGCCAACCAGTGATTATCTCACTAGCCGTATTGAGTCCGTTAGGCGAAACTGCGACAGTACCAAAGGTGGAAAATATAACCGTTGGATTTCTATTATTTATTTGTAAAATGGACATGGTATTAGATTAAAATAAATATTTGAATATAAATAATTAACTGACAATTGTGATATATAATTAATTATGTTTACATACAATAAAATAATATAGTATACATAAAATTAGTATTAATGTGGTTCACAATTGAATTATAATGGGGTAACTAATTTAAAATGAATTTATACTATTCCGAAATTCAAGACGGTAAAATTAACATTTATCTTAAAACTAAAATAAGAGTATTCACTACACACTCCCCCACCAGAGAGGAAGTTCAAAGAGTTCCGAACGACACAGATTTCCGCTGAACCTTTTTGGTAGCTACTTGTACCTCACTTAAGGTTGATTCCAAAAACGCAGGCTTAAGACGATCGATAGAAACCTTGTCGACCTTGGAACCGCGCTGGATGAGAAATGATTTGCGCGTACGTCGGAGAACTTCATAGGGTCCGTCATATGGACATTGGAGAGGCCGTTTTGGGACAGGTACACGAACGAAAACGTGGGTGCAAGATTGGAGGGCTGGGGAAACAAAGATGTTCTGTTGGCTAGTCAATCGAGGGGGAACAGGCTGAAGGGACTGCATGTGAGAGGAAAGTGTTTGAGCGAATTCCGTAGGATCACATGACTTATCCCCTGCAGTGAAGTAGCCACCTGGTAGCCGCAGTGTTGTTCCATAGACTAGTTCGGCCGCTGTAGTCTTCAGATCACTCTTAAATGCAGAGCGAATACCAAGCAACACGAGTGGAAGCTTATCCATCCAATGGGAGTCTTCGTGACACATAAGGGATGACTTCAGCTGGCGATGGAAGCGTTCGACGAGGCCGTTAGCTTGCGGATGATACGCACAGGTATGCGCATGTACTGTACCCAACAAGCTGGTAAACTTCTTCCAAAGCGAAGACTCAAATTGGCGACCTTGGTCAGTGATGACTTTTGTCGGCAATCCAAATCTTGATACCCATCCATGAAGAAAGGCTCTTGCAACAGTGTCCGCTTGGATATCAGGAAGTGGGATGGCTTCAGGCCACCTGGAAAAGCGGTCGAGACAGGTGAGCAGATAACGTTGGCCTTGAATCACTGGAAGAGGGCCAACAATGTCTACATGAATTACCTCAAATCGCTGGGATGGGGGCGGAAATGCGTCAAAGGGGGACCTGGTGTGCCTTTGGACTTTGGCACGCTGGCAGGCAAGGCACGTTTTGGTCCAATGTTTGACATCCTTCCGCATCGAGGGCCAAACAAAGCGAGAGGTAACCAGGTGTTGCGAAGCACGGATACCAGGATGGGAGGGCTTATGAAGATCCGTGAAGACTGCTTGTCTGTGACATGGAGGGACATAAGGGCGAATAGCAGCTGTTGATACGTCGCAATAGAGGGGCACAGACAATCCTGGCATACTCATTTTCTTGAGGGAAAGTGAGTGAGTGGAGTCTTCTCTGAGCAGGTCTTGTAGTTCCGTATCCTTATCTTGATCCTGTGCAATAGCATTCCACAGTGTAGAGCTGAGGGTAACAGAAGTAATCTCTATTCTTGAAAGTGCATCCGCTGGAGTGTTCAAGACACCTTTGATGTGGCGGATATCTGTGGTAAATTGCGAGATATAATCGAGTTGCCTGATGACTCTGGGAGAGTGGTTACAGCTGTTTTTATTGAAGACAGTGATCAAAGGTTTGTGGTCGGTAAAAACACAAAACTCTCGGCCTTCAAGGAAATGTTGAAAATGCTTCACGTTTAAGTAAATAGCAAGAAGTTCACGTCCGAAAGCACTATAACGCGTTTGGGCTGGCTGCAGCTTTTTCGAGTAAAACGCGATGGGTGCTTGTTGACCGTTAATGGTTTGTTCCAACACACCACCGATCGCAACATCTGATGCATCGACCGACAGAGTTAGGGGGGCATCACTGATAGGAAATGACAGAGACAATGCACTATTGATAGCATTTTTGGCATTGTCGAACGCCTGTAAACTATCGCTACACCATAACAATTTCGTTACCTTGCGTTTGTGTGTGATCATAGCGTGTAGAGGAGCAAGAACACTAGCACAGTTTTTAATGAACTTGTGGTAATAATTTACCAAACCTAGAAACCGACGTAACTCACGCTGATTATTTGGCATTGGGTAATTTTTTATCACTTCACACTTGTCCTGAAGGGGGGTAATTCCGTGCTGCGAAATCGTGTGACCAAGAAATTCCAAGGTTGGCTGTGCAAACACACACTTAGATGCATTAATAGTAACACCGTATTGTTCTAAGCGTTGAAAAAGGAGTGAAAGATGTTCCTTATGTTCCTCTTCCGTTGAGCTGGCCACAAGCAAATCATCGATGTAGGCATAAACAAAGTCTAAGCCTCTGGTGACCTCATCTATAAACCTCTGAAAGGTTTGCGCAGCATTCCGTAGCCCGAACGGCATCTTCAAAAATTCGAATAACCCAAATGGTGTACAAACTGCAGTCTTGGGAATATCCGAAGGCTCTACGGGAATGTGGTGGAAAGCCTTAACGAGATCTATTTTACTGAAGATAGATTTGCCGTGGAGAAGAGAAGTAAAGTCTTGGACATTTGGTACCGGATATCGGTCCGGGATGGTTGTCGAATTTAAAAACCGGTAATCCCCACATGGTCTCCAGTCTCCTGACTTCTTCTGGACCAGGTGTAGGGGAGAGGACCAACTGCTTTTGGAAGGTCTTATTATCCCAAGATCCAGCATAAGCTGGAATTCCGATTTGGCAGCTTTCAGTTTGTCCGGGGCAAGACGTCTGGGTTTTGCAAACACAGGGGGACCTTTTGTTGTAATGTGATGGGTAATGGTGTGCTTAATGGTATCACCCATCTGCATCGGTTGAAGAATTCCTGGATATCGCTGGAAAAGGCACTGGTACATGGAATTAGGGGGAACGAGGGAAAGTGCAGAGTTCGAGGCGTCCGGAAGGGCAACCTGTTTGGCAAGAACAGAAAGCAGTGTGGCCTGGTCGCATAAGCGTCGCTTGTCAAGATCCACCAGGAGTTTGAAATGCTGGAGGAAGTCAGCGCCGATTATGGGATGCCGCACTTGAGCACAGATGAAAATCCACTTGAAGGATCGGTGAAGGCCCAAGTTTAGTTCACGCGACTGAGTACCGTACGTGGGTATGCGTGAACCGTTAGCAGCGTATAGAGGCGGAGATTCCGAGTGCGTATGACCAGATTTTTGAGGGAATACACTGACTGACGCTCCGGTATCAACCAAGAAATTGACACCAGAGTTCCTGTCCTTTATGAATAACAGGTTGGCAGTGCGAGTACTAGACGCCATTAGGACTCGCTGCTGGGGTTTTCCGACGAAAAATTGCAAGGGGAGATGCACTTCCTAGCCTTCTTTCCAAATTTCGAGTGGTAGAAGCAGATCTTCCCGGAACTCGAACGATGCCTCTTCGTAAATCTTGACCGAGAATGGCTTCTTTGCCGTTGATTTTGTAGCAGAGAACAAACGTGGTTGAGTCGTTGACTTAACTCTTTCACTTTCAACTCCAGTTCCGATTGTGTGTTCACGTTGTTGACCGGAGCTGTGTCAATCTCCACTACTTTGTCGGCAGTTTCTGCTAGTTTATCAACTGGAGTAGCAGGATCCATAGTGGCCAAGACACGCTGAGCTGATGGAGGAAGTTTCTGCAAGAACAACTGTCTAAAGATGTCCTTATCGAAGGTTTGTGCGCGTTCGCCTAGAGCGCACTGCATAGCCCTCAGCATTTGAGTGGGCTTACGGTCTCCAAGTTCTTCTTTAGAGATTAACTGATGTAGTTTCTCACGCTCGGAGACAGTGGTGCGGCACAGGATGGCAGACTTCAGATCGTTGTACGGGTCCTCACTCGTGGAAGTAGACACGATGACGTCACGGACTTCAGAGATGATGCTCGCTGGTAGAGAGGACAAAACATGATCGTATTTCGTCCTGCTAGCGGTGATTCTTCCCAAGTTGAATTGTGATTCCACTTGGTGGAACCAAATAAATGGATCACCCGGCCAGAAGACGGGGAGCTTTACGCTCAAGTGGGAGATGGCACCAGCGTCGTCAGGCATCTTCTCCTATGCTTGCTGACGTACAAGCAAGACGACAAGTTACCAACGAAGGAGTGGAGGTTGAGACGAGCGCAGGCACAGAGCGCACGGGCAGGGGTGAGGGGCAGAGGGCACGAGCGACATTACAGTCTGGTCCTAGTCGCTCGGGTGAAGGGGGTGGTGGGCACGAACGACGTTACAGTCTGGTCCTAGTCGCTCGGGTGAAGGGGGTGGTGGGCACGAACGACGTTACAGTCTAGTCCTAGTCGTTCGGGTGAAGGGGGTGATGGGCACGAACGACATTACAGTCTAGTCCTAGTCGTTCGGGTAGAAGGGGTAATCCAGCTCCGGGGTCATCAATTGTTGGTTTACGTCGTCGTCGTTGGGCCTAGGCAAGCTACGGCTTGGGACCGTAGCGCATCTATCCGTATAGGTTAACCTGGATGATGTAGCCATAAGCACTGCCGCTGGTTAAGTGCCAACCAGTGATTATCTCACTAGCCGTATTGAGTCCGTTAGGCGAAACTGCGACAGTACCAAAGGTGGAAAATATAACCGTTGGATTTCTATTATTTATTTGTAAAATGGACATGGTATTAGATTAAAATAAATATTTGAATATAAATAATTAACTGACAATTGTGATATATAATTAATTATGTTTACATACAATAAAAAATATAGTATACATAAAATTAGTATTAATGTGGTTCACAATTGAATTATAATGGGGTAACTAATTTAAAATGAATTTATACTATTCCGAAATTCAAGACGGTAAAATTAACATTTATCTTAAAACTAAAATAAGAGTATTCACTACACCTGGTTATAGCCACTAGGTTAAGAAGGGTTATTCAATTTTAAGTAGGACTACTACTGGTTAGACCTTAATTATGTTTAAGAGAATCTTTTTCATTTATATATATATATATATATATATTATTGGAAAAAATAAAAATCCCTTAATATGATGATATCTACAAGTCAATATCCTTCTTAATATTTGAATGTTCCCTTATCCTAGAAAGTAACCTGACGATTCATGTGGTGGTGATGAAATGTCTTATTATTATGATAATTATAGAGTGAAACACTAGAGGAGTCGGAGTCGTATATTTAAAATGTGAGGAGTCAGAGTCGGATTTTTAGATTTTTTACAATGTGTGGAGTCGGAGTCGGAAAATTTTGGACCGACTCCACAACCCTGGTCAGTGGACCTCCTTGAAGGTCCACTGCATGGTTTATCTTCTATGGATCCTGTTTCCTTAAACTTTGCAGCAAGTCTGCTAACACAACTCTGTGTTATTGGCTCGCGGTCTGGATGCAGTCTGTTAAATTCAGCAGTGGCCTCTCTTTGACTCCAATTTCCTATGAGTAAAATTATCTGGATTCGTTCTTCCTTGCTCACAGACATTATGGCCTGTAGAAAGAGAAAAATATGAATTTCTCCTATGTTGCTGGACTTATGGGACACCCTGTAGTTTGACATAGTTACTTCTCAACATAATCACCTCTACAGTCCACACACACTTATGATAATGTTCAAGCAGTTTTGTGATACTGTCATGATAGAACTCTGTGTCTTATTGACAGAACCAATTCCTCACAGCTGTCTTGACTTCTGTGTCTGAAGAGAAATGTCATCCTCAAAGATGTTCCTTAAGTTTAGGGAATAAGTGGAAATCTGATGGAGCCAGATCTGGGCTGTATGGTAGGTGGTCCAAGACAGTGAAACCAAGGTGGCAAATTGCTTCAGTCATTAGTGCACTTGTGTGAGGTTGCACATTGTCATGCTGGAGGAGAACCATCTGAATGTCAGGGTGAACTCTTCAAATCTGTCCCTTCAATCTCCACAGTTTCAGTGTAGCACACAGAGTTAATGGTGGTACCAGTTGGCATGAATTGTGAATGAACACCATTACTGTCCCAGAAAATAGTAAGCATGAGTTTTCCAGCAGATGCTTAGGTTTTGAATTTTTTTGGTCCTGGTGAATGTTCGTGAAGGTATTCCATTGACTGTCTCTTGCCTTCTGGGTTGTAATGGTGCACCCAGCTTTCATCTCCAGTAACAATACTGCATAAGAATCTGTCACCTTCATGTTCATGTTGCAACAACTCTCTGGAAACTATCATCCACCTCTCCTTCATTGTATCAGTCAGCATTCTGGGAACCCATCATGCACACTTTTTGGTGTCCAAGATTAGCAACGGTATCCTGCACCCACTCACATGAAATGCCAAGATTGGTAGCTAGTGTTTGCTGAGATATGCGGTGATTCTGCTTGATCATCTTATTGGCACATTGTTGGAGGTTCTCATCCATTATTGTTTGTGGTCTCCTGCTACATGGTTCATGTAGTTTGGCATGTCCAGTATCTGCATCAGCCACATGCTTAGCCCAATGGTGAACAGTACTAATGTCTGCACAATCATCACCATACATCACTTTCATTTGCCAGTGAATGCCAATAGGTGGAATGTTTTCTGCAGTCAAACTCAATAACTGCATGCTGTTTTAACTGCACTGACATTGTGTTGTCACTGTTTGCCTTGTTGACTGATGTAGCTCAGACCTCTGCACTTCAGTTCATCCAGCTACATGAACCTGTTTTGGAGAAAAAAAAAATAGGAGGCATTACTTTTCAGCATGCCCTCATAGTTGGATTAAATAATTAAAGTATTGCCAATATATTTTAATAGTCTCCAACACAAATTTTTGAATGAGACCATCAAAACCAAACTGATTAGACGTCCATAAATGATCATTTATTCAGGTTAGCAAAAGTTTCCATTAAAGTAGTTTTGAGAAGCAGGAGGCAACAGCAACATGCCTGTTGTCATCGCTGGATAGAATGTCCATATTTGTTTTGATTAGGAAATATAACTGAGCAAGCATGGCTGAGAACAGTACAGAGATAGAAATATTCATCACATTAGCATACTTTAAATACTCATTTGACAGGTCATCTATACCTGGGGAGGAACCCATCTTTAGCTCCTCAATCACTCTTAATTTCAGGAACTGAAGTCACTTTATTTTCACTGGCTCCTGCTAATTATGTTCCATTGCAGCCTGCAATTAACTCTCCCCATACTGTTAAGGATGTTTGAGTACTGAATTCTCCATAACTTAGCTATTTCTTCACCCCCATTTCACCCATTTCATTCTTGACAAATTTCCCAAATTTTTTCATTATTATTTAAGTTAGCCTCACTGACTTTTGCTGCTTGGATGGGATCAGCTTCCTGCTTGCATTGTCTTGGAGCTGTTTGATAATGAGCCCTACTTCTACGCATTCATGTAAGCTGGCCTTATTCTCAGTTGACCAGAGACACACCCTATATCATAAATATCTTTTGATTCCCTTTTCAGAAGAATAATAAAATCATTCCACCCAGGAATAATTTTAATATGGCAATTGTATGGATATCATATCATCCATATCTATAAGTTTAAAGCGAGAATCATTTGAACAGGAATTACTATAGTCAATATGTAATACCTACAGTATAGTAAAATTCTGTTCTAATGAAATACTGTTTTAATGAAAATCCTCTTTCTCTGAAAAGCAGATGATTGGTACTCAAACAGAAAAAACAGCATCCACTAGTTTAAAAATTCTGTTTTTATGTGCGTGTGTTTTTGTCTACTACTGTATACAATATAATTTGTGTGGTTAATAGTGGTAAAATAAAGAGCCCATACATCACAAGTCCTCAGTTACTCAGATCTTGCATGGCTTCCAGAGTAGTGTTCAATATGTTGTGTATATGCTTGGTACAATACATGTATGAACATTAGAATTTTTTTTTGTAACTTCTGCAAATGACAAAATTTATGCTAAAGAAGGTAAACATTAGTCATTGAGGAACCTCTAAATATTATTTTTAAGGCCTATAATTTTGCATGGCTTAATTTTTCAGCAAAAGGCACCAAATAAATGCTGAGCCCATTGGAATTTAAAAAAAGAAATTTTTTTAATTTATTTATTTTCTTTTGCATCATCCTAATATATAGGTATACACAGGGCCACTGAGAGCTGCCACAGGCCCCAGGGAAGGATTGGTATATGGGCCCCCCCTGTTTACTCCGTATTTTATTATGAATGTTTTTTGCTTACATAACAAGCAAACTGATTATATGTCCAAGTCACTATTCAAAACATACAGTATGAATAAACAACTCAGAAGAAAATGACCATTTTTATTTTTTTAATCAATTATATTAATTCTATCACTATACAATTTATAAATGCAGTACCAGTCCACGCAGGCAAGACAATTGTTTACTGCAAGATTTTCATAATTAGAAGTGTACTTTCTTTGCCTTCTCTCTAGCAAAGTGGTAAATGATTCTGATGAAATTTAAAGTATGGACTAACTGGCTTTCAATTACAATGGTTCCCAGATTTGTCAGTTGGTCTTGGGCATTGGTGGACTGCAGATAATATTTTATCTGTTTCAGTTTGACTATGATAATCTCTATGAAATGTATGTTCATTAATTATATTTCCTCTCTGTTATTTAATCAATTGCTTTATTAATATTTTTAGATTTTATTCCCCCTCTTTCCAGGCCCTGGGGATTTAACCCTGCTTCCCCACCCTCTCGGCAGCCCTGGGTATATGGGGTGATGCATAAATGTTTCATAAATTGCAGTGTGTATTCTTGAGACAAAAGTAAAGAAAAAAAGACCATATAAACATAGGTCAAAAAACCCATACGTCAGTCACTGCTACTGCAGTGACTGACTGGAGATTTGTATTGGTGTTTCCTTGAGCAGACTTTGCTAGTGCTATGTGAAGATATGTCTATCAGAACTCAATGACTAATGTGATTCATGCATGATAGTGCACCAGCTCATTTTGCCCATTTAATGAGGCAGTATCTTGATGCTCTGTATCCTGACAGGTGGATAGGGCATGGTAGTCCTATTCCATGGCCATCTCAATCACCAGATTTAAATCCTCTTCATTATTACTTGTGGGGTCATTTAAAAAGCCTAGTTTATGTTACAGAAGTCTGAGCATGTGATGAATTGTGGCAGTGAGCTTGAGACAACTGTGAAATGATCCACAATACTCTAGGAATTTTTTTGAGGCATACATTCAAGAAGTAGGAAAGAATCTTCAACATTTAATTTAATGAAGCAAATGTATCACACTGTGTATTTACATAAACTGTAAAAATATTTAGGAGTTTCATTTTTGTCACATGCTATAGCTTGAAACCCTATGTTTATATGGTCTTTTTCTTTACTTTTGTGTCAAGAATACACCTACACCCTACAATTTATGAAACACATTTATGCATCACCTTGTATAACTAAAACATATGACTCCTGAATAATGAATGATAACATAAATGTCAAAGATTGACAATTATGTATACTAATTTCTTCCAATCATTTTAATAGCACAGTTTAAGCCAGAATGATTTTTACAAAAAACTTGTGAATAAGTTAGCTTGATGGATAGGCAGAGGAATTTTTAAAGTACCATAGTTCATTTATTGTATAATACAAATATTCTGCTTGACATACCGGTACTGTATACTATGGTACTATACTAATAAATCATTTATCATAATTATATGGTTAAACATTTATACAACTATAGCTAATTGGTAAAAATTAGTACATAATTACTTGCATATAATGTCATACATAATTTCAGGATGGGGTGATATATCAGCATTGGCAATAGTGGCAGTTTTGATGATATTCAGTATTGGTTGATATAGCACTGCCGATATATCAGTATTGGATATCAATAGAATTTTCATATTTGCCCATCCCTAATTTTTTGTATGTTATCTTCAAAATATTTGGAAATTTTATTTCACTTGTCTTACTGAGCTATAGGCTAGCACAAACTATGCAAGGCCTATCCAAGCAAGTAATTAGATAGTGCTCTACCTTTTTGGTTGTAGACAGCAACAGTTCCATTTAATATCTGTATTGAAATTATATGTACTAAATTGTTAGGGCCTGTTAGTTTTTATTTTTATACCCTAATCTTAATAATGTAATGCTTTGATATTTGCACTTGTATTTTCAAGAGACTGTAAACAGAGAAAAATTATTTCATATTATATTTATTAGAAGTTTCAGATACTTCCAAACCACACATTCAATAATTAAAGTACTCTATAATTTCAGATGAATTTCTATGAAGTGCTTGGTGTTAATGTTGATGCAAGTGAAGCTGAAATACGTAAAAGCTACCAGGAACTTGCTCGCAAATATCACCCAGACAAGTCAACTGATGCAGCCTCAAATGAGAACTTTGTCAAGCTGACAGAGGCTTGGCAGGTTTTAGGGGATGCAAGAAGGCGTAAAGAATATGATGATCAGCTAAAAAGGGAGGAAGTAAGTTTTCTGGAAGAAAATCCCCATTTTATACATCTTTCTGTAATTGAGATAGGCCTGTTTATCTGAATGGAATAACTAAGTATAGTTTTATAAGCTCTAGCTGAGTAGGATAATCTCTGTTGAAGTTAATATATGCAAATGAAATGAGGGGTCGCACGTCTTAAGGTACCTAAGCGCCACCACAGACGAAAACGTGTTTTTGATGGATATCACTATTTTCACCCTTTCTCTATCGCGTGGTTTGGGTTATAATGACCTTACGACACTAGAAGTATGGTTGAAAACCTTATGAAGCGAACTACTTTTTTCACCTCTATCGCCAGCCAAAAGTTCACCCAAAGTTTGGCATAATAAGAAAATAAAAAAATAAAAAAAAATATATTTAAAATATAAAATATGAAAATCTATTCCAAAAACTCATCAACATCTTCATTAGCATACGTAGAACTCTGATTTAGCCAAAAATGAACGTGCTAGCTCAATTAATAACAGATACTATTGCGAGAATATTGCTGAACTTTGGAGGCGATTTCTGGCGAATTTTAATTTTGGCGCTTAGGTATCTTAAGACGCGGGACCCCTCAAATGTTAGAAATCAAATATTGTACTCAGTTTAATGACATCATACAAGACATTTGATAATTTTTCTCATTAGATATACAGGGTATACACAAAGTCCTTTCCCGATTATAAACTTTAATTAATAATTACATGAAATCCAAAGAAGAGACGGTAATGCTTTGTTTTGCACGGTGTTGCATAACAGTTTTTCATGTCACTGTTTGGTGTGGATTAATGAATGATAGTGATAGGCCCATTTTTCTTTGCTGGAAAGAATGTTGCGGCACAAGTGTACCTTGAACACGCTCGAGTTCTTTGTAGCCCCCAAGTTGGAAGACCTTCAATCATCCATCATTTTACAGCAAGACACCACTTTTCCCGGAAGATAGATTGGGCGCGACGGGCCGGTGCCATGGCCCCCACAATCCTCCGATATCACGCTCTTGGACTTCTTGTGGGAATATGTAAAGGACTATGTGTACCCATACTCCTGTTACAGACATTGATACTCTTCGTGCAAGGATTTGCGATGCTATCAACAGTGTCACGAGAGATATGCTAGCGAACGTATGGCGTGAACTCTAATTTCGCTTGGATGTGCTACGTGTAACTAATGACGCACACGTTAAGATTTAATGAGAAACACAATAAACTTGATATGTTATGCAACAACATGCAAAACAAAGCATTACTGTCTCTTCTTTAGATTTCATGTAATTATTAAAGTTTATAATCGGGAAAGGACTTTGTGTACACCCAATAGTATGGTAGTGTACTGGTTACTTTCAAATGAATTTCAATAGGCCCGAGTCTGTGACTGTTTACTTCTCACATATTTTATTCAATCTCATTTCAGTTACTGTTCAGAGTTTAAGATCTACATTTATTCACTGTTAGTGTTTTTATAGGATTTTCCTTTTAATGTAGTATTTAATTACTATTTCATTCACTATTTTAGACTGCTCTTCATAGACATTGCTTTCGCTTCATTGCCTACATTACTTTTGAACATTTTTTTGTTAGTCAATTCAAGTAATTTTGAACTTCTTTTTTTCCATAGTATCGTATTTTAGTTCATCGTAGTTCATTATAGTCACTTGGGTGAACTAGTCTATTACAAATATTGCTTATACATTATAGACTAGGCAGGTCTAATTTTAATACCATATTTATTGTCCTACATTTCCACGAATGCTGTTTTACTGAGGGTGTTTGGTACAGTATACAACTTTCACTCACATTAAAGTAAAGGCTATTGAATATATTTAAAAGTGCTTTGTTCGCTACTTAGGTATTGTAGGGTCAGTAGACCAAAAGAAAGTAAACTATATTGGTCTGATCATCAGCTCTTAGCTGACAATAATTTCTTACGTTTTAGGTTACTAGTTTAAAGTAGCCATAATGAAATTGTTTTTCAGCTGTATCAGAAATACCCAATTAGTGAAGAACTCTTCATTGAAGATTTGGAATACAAGTCTGAGAAAGAAGTGTACAATCATTCTTGCAGGTGTGGAGGGTTGTATGAAATAAGCACAGAAACTGCTCAATCAGCGAAGGACAAAGAAATAGCAATTGTATGTAACAACTGTTCGTTAGCTATAATTGTTATATTGAAAAGTGACGAACACAATGGAACTTGAAGTTAAATTTTCTGATAATGCAGCATATGCCTATGCCATTGTTTTTAAGTGCTCGAATTTCTTTCTATCCGGTTTTTCATCTTAAGAAAAACTTTGATATTTCTTTTTAAGTTTTTGCATATCATTAAACTTTATTAATCGAGCCTTTTATTTAGAAAGTATTAGACATAATGGAAAGAAGCAAATCTGGCAGGTGGCTTTCTTGTCAAAAGAAGCAGGCAAAGGGAAAGACCAGTCGAATGAGCAAGACTGGCTCTAAAATCAGTCTTAGGCTTCTACCGTGGGAAACAAAGTACCAGCATACCCTTTTCCATTATGTTGATAAAAACCGCCAAAAGAAAACTGATATTGACGCTGAACATAGAATTCAAAAAGATTTTAATGATCAGAATCAAACTTCTCATTACCAATTCGAAAAGTTGGGTAACACTACTAAAAATAGAATGTCCACTTCATTGGAAAAAAAATTTCCTTCAGACATTGAAATAACTCCAACACGGGTAATTCAAGACAGTAAAGAAGAGTTTGGTATTCCTAAAAAAGAAGCCAACGAAAATAGTGAGCATGAAATGAAAAACTGTTGTACAGTGAAATCCAAATTTGAAATGAAAAAGTGTTTTGGAATCAAATCCAAATGGTATGATACTAGTTTTGTAGAAAAAATTCACTGTTTAAATGATTTAAACGCTGTACCGGTAGGACTGCAGTTAAAAGTTCTTAGAAATAATCATGCTGAATTCATACAAGCACACATTGGAGAGAATAAAGTGGATTGGCACTCACACTCTCAGTTTGAAAGTGCATTTGAGTCGGGGTCTTTCTGTTACAAAACTTCATATTTGGATAGATTATTTTCTTATAACTCAAATGAGTGTATTCCATCTGTTAAGTTTTTGTGTCATATACATTAAACTATAATATATATATATATATATATATATATATATATATATATATATATATATATATATATATAGTACCGTGTGCAAAAGTATGAGTCCACTGTCAATCTGATAACTATTAGATAATTATAATCTGTCGTATGAAAATTGGTTTTGATACTAAAATGCACATTAACTAGAACCTCTGGTTCATATTAACGTATAACTAAGTTATTACTTAAGTGTATAAAGTTGTATTAGCTGGATGACCCTCTAGTCTGCATAAATTGGACTTGAGGGTTATAACGCATGTGTTTAAAGATCTAGCGAACTATTGATGATGGATCTGCAGTAAATGCTCATAAGCTCTTGTTATATCAGTATTTACAATTAAAAGTATTGACATATTCACTTAAATTCTGAAAAACAAATTTATCCAAAACGTTTCTCATTATAATCCTAATTCATGCTGTTTTTTTTCTTTCATAGGCTTTAGAAATGACGAAAAGTACAATTTATGATGAGATTAGATATAAAATAATACATTTGCATGGTGAGGGACTGAATCAAAGAAAAATAAGTGAATCTACAGGTGTTTCCAAAACTAGTGTAAAAACAATCTTGGCTCTTCAGAGATCAAATGGGACCTCCAGTTGGTCGTCTAGATTAGAGAGACCTTCTAAGCTTTCTCCATCTGATCCACAATATCTAAAGATTACTTCCCTTCGAGACAGACGCAAATCCAGCACTTCGCTTGCAGCAGATCTCGAAAAAACAACAGGTGTCTCAGCTGATCCCTCTACTGTACGAAGGAAGCTTAACTCAGTAGGTCTCAGATGTCCAATACTTGTGTTCCAAAGTATATTTTCTTCTCTTTATTTCCATTCCTTAAAAGTGGATTTTTTGCTGCAACACATCCTTTAAGACCTACTGAGTTGAGCTTCCTTCGTACAGTAGAGGGATCAACTGAGACACCTGTTGTTTTTTCGAGATCTGCTGCAAGTGCTGGATTTGGGTCTGTCTCGAAGGGAAGTAATCTTTAGATATTGTAGATCAGATGGAGAAAGCTTAGAAGGCCTCTCTAATCTAGGACGACCAACTGGGGGTCTCATTTGATCTCTGATGAACCAAGATTGTTTTTACACCAGTTTTGGAAACACCTGTAGATTCACTTATTTTTTCTTTGATTCAGTCCCTCACCATGCAAATGTATTATTTTATATCTAATCTCATCAGAAATTGTACTTTTCGTCATTTCTTAAGCCTGTGAAAGAAAAAAAAACAGCATGAATTAGGATTATAATGAGAAACGTTTTGGATAAATTTGTTTTTCAGAATTTAAGTGAATGTCAATACTTTTAATTGTAAGTACTAATAGTTAATGTGTATTTTAGTATCAAAACCAATTTTCATACGACAGATTATCTAATAGCTATCAGATTGACAGTGGACTCATACTTTTGCACGGTACTGTATATATATATATTAGGGTGACGACAAAAATCGAAAGTTGGAGTTTTTTATTGGCCATTTGTTCAATGCTGCTACTACATGAGAAAACAATGTACTGTAAATATTAGGTCATTCAGATATTTAAGGGTGTCTCAAGTGAGGTAAATAATTCTCCTTATAACACAAATTAATTGTTCATTACCTAGTAAAAATAAATTAATATTTTTTTAATTAATGTAAATAAACGTTAGTTTTAGTTCATAAAGTTTAAGTGCAGGCGTACTCCAATCGTAATAAGTAATTAAAAAAAATAATAATGAATAAGGAGAATTATTTACCTCACTTGAGACACCCTTAAATATTATCTGAATGACCTAATTCTTCTTATTCATTAATTCTTCTTATTCATTAATTCTTCTTATTCATTAATATTTTTTTTAATTACTTATTACGATTGGAGTACGCCTGCACTTAAACTTTATGAACTAAAACTAACGTTTATTTACATTAATTAAAAAAAAATATTAATTTATTTTTACTAGGTAATGAACAATTAATTTGTGTTATAAGGAGAATTATTTACCTCACTTGAGACACCCTTAAATATTATCTGAATGACCTAATATTTACAGTACATTGTTTTCTCATGTAGTAGCAGCATTGAACAAATGGCCAATAAAAAACTCCAACTTTCGATTTTTATTGTCACCCTAATATATATATATATATATATCATAAGATGGGGTAACTGGGCCCTACTAAGTTTAAGATAAATTTCGTTATTATTTTTTCCATACATTTTAGGTACCTATACATAAGTAGGTACCTACAATTTATGGAAAAAATTCATGCTGTTATATAATGAAATTTATCTTAAACTCAGTTGGGCCCAAGTTACCCCATTTTTATATATATTATATATATATATATAATTATATATATATATATATACACACACACAAAATTTAGACCATTAAATATTTTCATGATAGAGTAGCTGTGTTGTACCAAGCATCTAAAATGCTTCTGATATTTAGATTGAAATACAGTATATATTTTGTCAGTATGTTATATTAAACTAATGGAATTAAGAGTAAAAACGCAATAACTATTTGCATGATCTCCAGTTTTAAATTGTATTTAATGAAAGCAGTTGGTATAATAAAAGGACTTTCCATTGCATTTAGTATATATGCTAAATGCATTGAAATAGCATAGATCATGTATCAAAGTTTGTGGGAATGAGAGTTCTTGTTCAAATAATTTACCTTTAAATTTTTTAACGAGCGAAGCGGTGTAGGGCCAAGTAAACTAAATTATAAGGCTAATTCAATCTGCCGTGGATGGGACATCGAGGTGGAATCGGTTCTTCGTGGATCTAGGCAAAGTTTAACAAAAATCGATGAAATAATATTATAAAGTTATTGTGGCCTCATTGTGCCTTATATAGATCATACACTGAAATCAGAATATGGAGAAAGGTCTTTGTATTAAAAATTGCTGTGTATGAAAAAAAGGAGCAAAGGTAATTTAAATCAAATAATGGTGTTAACGTATATATTAACTTTTAGCATGTACATAATTTAGCTAATATGTAAAATCATTCTCGAAATGTGCGGCTTTATTAAATAAACCTGTGCCATGTGCCATCTTGGTAAACATTCAACCGAACGTTTAAAGTATATCAAACTTGGATTTTCTTGCGAATCTGCAAAGATTGTCAGTAAATTGCTACGTAGATCGACTTCACGATGCTGCATTCACGCAGAGCTACTCTTGTGTGGATTAGACTCGATGATTTTTAGATAATGTAATTTGGTAAGGGAAAAAAAAAGACACTTATTGTGCTTAAAGCGCATTTATATGAAAGTAATTTGGGTTGAAGTGTGTTCCATGTATTGGTATTGTGCTCTTCATTTAAATAAGCATCCGATGTATGGTTGTCAAAGTTTTTTAATTCTGCCATTTTATTGTATAAATACCGGAAAACGGCAGCCTCATTTCAATTTTCTCAATATATTTATTAAATTTTTTATACTTTTTGTATTTACGCAGCTTTTTTTTTGCATATGTACCTGCTTTTAAGTTAAACAATAAGCAGCTACGTTACTTTCCATCTTCGAATGAATATTACTTTTTATTACATTAGGTATTTCGTTGTCTGTGATGCATTATAGGTTTTTTATTTCAACTAAGTATAGGCTAAATTACATTGGAAATGGGAAGAATTTGCAATTACCTCTATACGTCACTGCTTTTAGAGTGCTCTACTTCCACTGTTTGTGTAAATTTTGCCTGCTTCTTGTCTTAGAACTTTAATAGTGCATATTTTGTACAATTATTTACCATTATACAAAAACGACTTTAATATAAGTAGAGTTTATTTTTGTTACTTTTGTATCTTCTTTCATTATTTTGTCATAAACTTTCATCCGCGTACTAGATAACATCTAATGAAGCCTTACGTTTTATGAAGATTGTGAATTATTTAGCAAGTGAGCCTTCGAATGTGTAAATAGTTCTAGCCCCTTTTTCATTATTGTGTGATAAACTCTGTAGACTAATGATATTGTTTAGTGCTGTTAGTTTAGCCTGCGTTAAAATAAATATATTCTTTGTAGTGTTTTTTAAACCTTCACTTAGCTGGATTACTTAACTATTTTTAGTTGAAAATGAAATAATCTCTCTTGTGGATCTACATTGTATTGACGCTTGGGAAATAAACCCCTGATTGGCGTAATAAGAGTGACGTCCAGCTGCTTATCGAGGATGGTACGAGTTTGGCGACTTCCTCTCCTGCAATACAGGAGGGGAAGGATCCTTCCCTTTCTACGCACGAAAGGCAACGATGGCCTCTGACGTGGGCGCCGCACTTAACTAGGCCGCCTACCCACGCGCGCGTCGGTGTGTGGAATGTAAAGGGGAATACATGAGCAGAAGCGGTGCAAGTGTTCAAGGGTTGTGTGAAACAAACACGAAAGGAAGTGAATAGTGTGAATTTTGGGTAAGCTTGTTGATGAATGATATATGAGATGATGAGACTTCGTGTGTCAGTTCCCGGATTGTATCTCAAATTTAAGTTTGCGAAAGTGAAAGTCACGGTGGTGGTTGAATATCCCGTGTGATAGTAAGGAAGAGAGCTTGAATGTTAAAAATATTTGCAAATGGGAGATACGAGTGGGAAAGTTGGTATGGTTCCGGAGAATGGAGTGTTGGGGAAGTTTGGTGTATGAGTAGTGAATGATGATGGGTATAGACAAAATAGTGCAGCGAGAGAAAGCGGTGTGAAATTCCTGTTTGAACATGTGTACCTGGTATAGAACAAATTATATAGGGTGTTTCACAACTGGTCCCATACTTTCGTGGGTGGTATCGAGTGAAAAAGTTAATACAACATAGGTGCTATTTCCAACCGTTGGGGAGCTACGGACGTTTTAAGATGTGCAAACAACAAATCCCTACTTGCGTGTAATTCGATTGATGGCAGCATTGGTGGTAGTTTCGGGTAACGAAGTTACCACTAATAATCCTCAGTTTTTTCTTTCAGTTGGTTCTGATCTGTGGTACGAGACACTATGTTGCATTAAGGTGAACAATGAAAATGAAAACAGTTCACGCCCGCTGAATACGCAGGTATCCATTTTATTTATGGATTCTAGTACAACGTAGCCCAACTACCAGTGTTCGAAGGATTTCTAGACGAATTGGTGAATCTGCATCGCATATATGGCGAACGATACACGATGAGGGTTTGTATCCCTATCATTTGCAGCGTGTGCAAACTCTTCAACCGGATGATTACGATTAACATGTTCAGTTTTGCCAGTGGATGGTTATTAGGGCGGCTCGTTTTTACACTTTTCGATATTTGATTGGGGGTAGTGCGGAAAAGTTGCGATTTGGAGAGAAAATAGTGTGTAAAATTTTTTTGATCTACGTCAATACCTTCCGGTGGCGGCGAGTCCTTAAAAATCGAAAAATAGGCCTAACGGGGTAGATTTGAAAATGGTTTTAAAGACTTACAAAATAAACAACAAAAATTTCAGCACAATCTGTTAATAACTTCCGGTGGCGTCTTAGCCGTTAAAATATCCAAAATATTGATTTAAAGCAAGTTTTAACAAGATGTTATACAAATGTTAATTCCGGTATATTTCTGTGCAAACAACCCTGAGAACACTATTATAGGCTTCAATAAATTAATAGCAGTCATTTGAACAATGAACATTATATAAAAATTATATATATTTTTTTTTTTTTTTTTTAGGCCTATTTTTCGATTTTTAAGGACTCGCCGCCACCGGAAGGTATTGACGTAGATCAAAAAAAATTTTGCACACTTTATTTTCTCTCCAAATCGCAACTTTTCCGCACTACCCCCAATCAAATATCGAAAAAAGTGTAAAAACGAGCCGCCCTAATGGTTATGCATCGCCAAATTCTTAATCGCATAGTTTAGTGATGAAGCACAATTCATTCGGGATGGAATTAACAACAGGCGAAATTCCTATTTGTGGTCTGCCGATAATTCCCATGGTATCGTTGGTTGAAGGAAACTTAACATAGATTCTCGGTGAATGTTTGGTGCGATGTAATTGGAGATTAGCTGATTGGACCTTTTGGAACAACGATTAACTGCTGATATTTTTCTGAACTTTCTGACGAACAAATTGCCGCTTTT